>CM034081.1:20214449-20719449 GCA_019845555.1 Aristolochia fimbriata
TAGCAATGAGCGATTGGATTCATTAAGCTAAAGTGGGTTACCAATGAGCGATTGGTTAAATTAAGCTAAAGTGAGTTAGCAATGAGCGGTCGTTAGATCGCTAAAGTGAGTTAGCAATGAGCGGTGGTTTAAAATTAAGCTAAAGTGAGTTAGCAATGAGCGGTCGTTCGTCGCTAAAGTGAGTTAGCAATGAGCGGTCGTTCGTCGCTAAAGTGAGTTAGCAATGAGCGGTCGTTCGTCGCTAAAGTGAGTTAGCAATGAGCGGTCGTTCGTAAGCTAAAGTGAGTTAGCAATGAGCGATTGGATTTCGTCGCTAAAGTGAGTTAGCAATGAGCGGTCGTTAAAATTAAGCTAAAGTGAGTTAGCAATGAGCGGTCGTTCGTCGCTAAAGTGAGTTAGCAATGAGCGGTCGTTCGTCGCTAAAAGTGAGTTAGCAATGAGCGGTGGTTAAATTCGCTAAAGTGAGTTAGCAATGAGCGGTCGTTCGTCGCTAAAGTGAGTTAGCAATGAGCGGTGGATTCGTAAGCTAAAAGTGAGTTAGCAATGAGCGATTCGTTCATTAAGCTAAGCTAAAGTGAGTTAGCAATGAGCGGTCATTAAATTAAGCTAAAGTGAGTTAGCAATGAGCGGTGGTTAAATTAAGCTAAAGTGAGTTAGCAAATGAGCGGTTGGTTCGTCGCTAAAGTGAGTTAGCAATGAGCGGTGGTTTTCGTCGCTAAAGTGAGTTAGCAATGAGCGGATTCGTTCGTTCGTCGCTAAAGTGAGTTAGCAATGAGCGGTGGATTTCGTCGCTAAAGTGAGTTAGCAATGAGCGGTTGTTAAATCGCTAAAGTGAGTTAGCAATGAGCGGTGGTTAAATTAAGCTAAAAAGTGAGTTAGCAATGAGCGGTGGTTCGTAAGCTAAAGTGAGTTAGCAATGAGCGGTCGTTCGTCGCTAAAGTGAGTTAGCAATGAGCGGTCGTTAAATTAAGCTAAAGTGAGTTAGCAATGAGCGGTCGTTTCGTCGCTAAAGTGAGTTAGCAATGAGCGGTGGTTTCGTCGCTAAAGTGAGTTAGCAAATGAGCGATTCGTTCGTCGCTAAAAGTGAGTTAGCAATGAGCGGTCGTTCGTCGCTAAAGTGAGTTAGCAATGAGCGGTCGTTCGTCGCTAAAAAGTGAGTTAGCAATGAGCGGTCGTTCGTCGCTAAAAGTGAGTTAGCAATGAGCGGTCGTTTCGTCGCTAAAAGTGAGTTAGCAATGAGCGGTGGTTTCGTCGCTAAAAGTGAGTTAGCAATGAGCGGTGGTTCGTCGCTAAAAGTGAGTTAGCAATGAGCGGTCGTTCGTCGCTAAAGTGAGTTAGCAATGAGCGATTGGTTAATTCGCTAAAAAGTGAGTTAGCAAATGAGCGGTCGTTCGTCGCTAAAGTGAGTTAGCAATGAGCGGTCGTTCGTCGCTAAAAGTGAGTTAGCAATGAGCGGTCGTTTCGTCGCTAAGCTAAAGTGAGTTAGCAATGAGCGGTGGTTTCATCGCTAAAGTGAGTTAGCAATGAGCGGTCGATTCGTCGCTAAAGTGAGTTAGCAATGAGCGGTCGTTCGTTAAGCTAAAGTGAGTTAGCAATGAGCGGTCGTTAAATTCGCTAAAGTGAGTTAGCAATGAGCGGTGGTTCGTCGCTAAAAGTGAGTTAGCAATGAGCGATCGGTTCGTTAAGCTAAAGTGAGTTAGCAATGAGCGGTCGTTCGTCGCTAAAGTGAGTTAGCAATGAGCGGTCGTTCGTAAGCTAAAGTGAGTTAGCAATGAGCGGTGGTTCGTTAAGCTAAAGTGAGTTAGCAATGAGCGGTCGTTCGTCGCTAAAAAGTGAGTTAGCAATGAGCGATTCGTTTCGTCGCTAAAGTGAGTTAGCAATGAGCGGTCGTTAAATTCGCTAAAGTGAGTTAGCAATGAGCGGTCGTTCGTCGCTAAAAGTGAGTTAGCAATGAGCGGTCGTTTAAATCGCTAAAGTGAGTTAGCAATGAGCGGTGGTTCGTCGCTAAAGTGAGTTAGCAATGAGCGGTCGTTCGTCGCTAAAAAGTGAGTTAGCAATGAGCGGTGTTAAATTCGCTAAAGTGAGTTAGCAATGAGCGGTGGTTCGTCGCTAAAAGTGAGTTAGCAATGAGCGGTCGTTCGTCGCTAAAGTGAGTTAGCAATGAGCGGTCGATTTCGTCGCTAAAAGTGAGTTAGCAATGAGCGGTCGTTCGTCGCTAAAAAGTGAGTTAGCAATGAGCGGTCGTTCGTCGCTAAAGTGAGTTAGCAATGAGCGATTCGTTCGTTCGTGAGCTAAAGTGAGTTAGCAATGAGCGGTTCGTTAAATCGTCGCTAAAGTGAGTTAGCAATGAGCGGTTCGTTAAATTCGCTAAAGTGAGTTAGCAATGAGCGGTCGTTAAATCGTCGCTAAAGTGAGTTAGCAATGAGCGGTGGATTAATTAAATTAAAGCTAAAGTGAGTTAGCAATGAGCGGTCGTTTCGTCGCTAAAAGTGAGTTAGCAATGAGCGGTTGGATTCGTCGCTAAAGTGAGTTAGCAATGAGCGGTCGTTAAATCGCTAAAGTGAGTTAGCAATGAGCGGTCGTTAAATTCGCTAAAGTGAGTTAGCAATGAGCGGTGGTTTCGTCGCTAAAGTGAGTTAGCAATGAGCGGTGGTTCGTCGCTAAAGTGAGTTAGCAATGAGCGGTCGTTCGTCGCTAAAAAGTGAGTTAGCAATGAGCGGTGGTTCGTCGCTAAAGTGAGTTAGCAATGAGCGGTCGTTCGTCGCTAAAGTGAGTTAGCAATGAGCGGTCGTTAAATTCGCTAAAGTGAGTTAGCAATGAGCGGTCGTTCGTCGCTAAAGTGAGTTAGCAATGAGCGGTCGTTCGTCGCTAAAGTGAGTTAGCAATGAGCGGTCGTTAAATTCGCTAAAGTGAGTTAGCAATGAGCGGTCGTTCGTCGCTAAAGTGAGTTAGCAATGAGCGGTGGATTTCGTTCATCGCTAAAGTGAGTTAGCAATGAGCGGTCGATTTCGTCTAAAAAGTGAGTTAGCAATGAGCGGTCGTTCGTCGCTAAAAAGTGAGTTAGCAATGAGCGGTCGTTTCGTCGCTAAAGTGAGTTAGCAATGAGCGGTCGTTAAATTCGCTAAAGTGAGTTAGCAATGAGCGGTCGTTAAATTCGCTAAAGTGAGTTAGCAATGAGCGGTCGTTAAATTCGCTAAAAGTGAGTTAGCAATGAGCGGTCGTTCGTAAAGCTAAAGTGAGTTAGCAATGAGCGGTCGTTCGTCGCTAAAGTGAGTTAGCAATGAGCGGTCGTTCGTCGCTAAAGTGAGTTAGCAATGAGCGGTCGTTAAATAAGCTAAAGTGAGTTAGCAATGAGCGGTTCGTTCGTCGCTAAAGTGAGTTAGCAATGAGCGATTCGTTCGTCGCTAAAGTGAGTTAGCAATGAGCGGTCGTTTCGTCGCTAAAGTGAGTTAGCAATGAGCGGTCGTTCGTCGCTAAAGTGAGTTAGCAATGAGCGGTCGTTCGTCGCTAAAGTGAGTTAGCAATGAGCGGTCGTTTCGTCGCTAAAGTGAGTTAGCAATGAGCGGTCGTTAAATTAAGCTAAAGTGAGTTAGCAATGAGCGGTCGTTCGTCGCTAAAGTGAGTTAGCAATGAGCGGTTGTTAAATTCGCTAAAGTGAGTTAGCAATGAGCGATTGGTTCGTCGCTAAAAAGTTGAGTTAGCAATGAGCGGTCGTTCGTCGCTAAAAGTGAGTTAGCAATGAGCGGTCGTTCGTCGCTAAAGTGAGTTAGCAATGAGCGGTCGTTCGTCGCTAAAAAGTGAGTTAGCAATGAGCGGTCGTTTCGTCGCTAAAGTGAGTTAGCAATGAGCGGTCGTTCGTTCGCTAAAGTCGCTAAAGTGAGTTAGCAATGAAGCGAGCGGTCGTTCGTCGCTAAAAGTGAGTTAGCAATGAGCGGTCGTTAAATTAAGCTAAAGTGAGTTAGCAATGAGCGGTCGTTCGTCGCTAAAAGTGAGTTAGCAATGAGCGGTCGTTCGTCGCTAAAGTGAGTTAGCAATGAGCGGTCGTTTCGTCGCTAAAGTGAGTTAGCAATGAGCGGTGGTTTTCGTCGCTAAAGTGAGTTAGCAATGAGCGGTGGTTTCGTCGCTAAAGTGAGTTAGCAATGAGCGGTCGTTCGTCGCTAAAGTGAGTTAGCAATGAGCGGTCGTTAAATTCGCTAAAAAAGTGAGTTAGCAATGAGCGGTCGTTTCGTCGCTAAAAGTGAGTTAGCAATGAGCGGATTTCGTTCGTCGCTAAAGTGAGTTAGCAATGAGCGGTCGTTAAATTCGCTAAAGTGAGTTAGCAATGCAAGCGATTCGTTTCGTTCGCTAAAGTGAGTTAGCAGCAATGAGCGGTCGTTCGTCGCTAAAGTGAGTTAGCAATGAGCGGTGGTTCGTAAGCTAAAAAGTGAGTTAGCAATGAGCGGTGGTTCGTCGCTAAAGTGAGTTAGCAATGAGCGGTGGATTTCGTCGCTAAAGTGAGTTAGCAATGAGCGGTCGTTCGTCGCTAAAAAGTGAGTTAGCAATGAGCGGTCGTTCGTCGCTAAAAGTGAGTTAGCAATGAGCGGTCGTTTCGTCGCTAAAGTGAGTTAGCAATGAGCGGTCGTTAAATTAAGCTAAAAGTGAGTTAGCAATGAGCGGTCGTTTCGTCGCTAAAAGTGAGTTAGCAATGAGCGGTCGTTCGTCGCTAAAGTGAGTTAGCAATGAGCGGTCGTTTCGTCGCTAAAGTGAGTTAGCAATGAGCGGTCGTTCGTCGCTAAAGTGAGTTAGCAATGAGCGGTGGTTAAATCGCTAAAGTGAGTTAGCAATGAGCGGTCGTTAAATTAAGCTAAAGTGAGTTAGCAATGAGCGGTTGTTCGTCGCTAAAAGTGAGTTAGCAATGAGCGGTGGTGGATTTCGTCGCTAAAGTGAGTTAGCAATGAGCGGTCGTTCGTCGCTAAAGTGAGTTAGCAATGAGCGGTCGTTCGTCGCTAAAGTGAGTTAGCAATGAGCGGTGGTTTCGTCGCTAAAGTGAGTTAGCAATGAGCGGTCGTTCGTCGCTAAAGTGAGTTAGCAATGAGCGATTCGTTCGTTCGTCGCTAAAAGTGAGTTAGCAATGAGCGGTCGTTAAATTAAGCTAAAGTGAGTTAGCAATGAGCGGTGGTTCGTTCGCTAAAAGTGAGTTAGCAATGAGCGGTGGTTTCGTCGCTAAAGTGAGTTAGCAATGAGCGGTCGTTCGTCGCTAAAGTGAGTTAGCAATGAGCGGTCGTTTCGTCGCTAAAAGTGAGTTAGCAATGAGCGGTCGTTCGTCGCTAAAGTGAGTTAGCAATGAGCGGTCGTTCGTCGCTAAAGTGAGTTAGCAATGAGCGGTCGTTAAATTCGCTAAAGTGAGTTAGCAATGAGCGGTCGTTCGTCGCTAAAAGTGAGTTAGCAATGAGCGGTCGTTCGTCGCTAAAAGTGAGTTAGCAATGAGCGGTGTTTCGTCGCTAAAGTGAGTTAGCAATGAGCGGTCGTTAAATTAAGCTAAAAGTGAGTTAGCAATGAGCGGTGGATTAAATTCGCTAAAGTGAGTTAGCAATGAGCGGTCGTTTCGTCGCTAAAAAGTGAGTTAGCAATGAGCGGTCGTTCGTAAGCTAAAGTGAGTTAGCAATGAGCGAGCGGATTCGTTTCGTCGCTAAAGTGAGTTAGCAATGAGCGGTCGTTAAATTCGCTAAAGTGAGTTAGCAATGAGCGGTGGTCGTTCTAAAGTGAGCTAAAGTGAGTTAGCAATGAGCGGTCGTTCGTCGCTAAAAAGTGAGTTAGCAATGAGCGGTGGTTAAATTCGTCGCTAAAGTGAGTTAGCAATGAGCGGTCGTTCGTTAAGCTAAAGTGAGTTAGCAATGAGCGGTCGTTCGTCGCTAAAGTGAGTTAGCAATGAGCGGTCGTTCGTCGCTAAAGTGAGTTAGCAATGAGCGGTCGTTTCGTCGCTAAAGTGAGTTAGCAATGAGCGGTGGTTAAATTAAGCTAAAGTGAGTTAGCAATGAGCGCGGTCGTTAAATTCGCTAAAGTGAGTTAGCAATGAGCGGTCGTTCGTCGCTAAAGTGAGTTAGCAATGAGCGGTCGTTCGTCGCTAAAGTGAGTTAGCAATGAGCGGTCGTTAAATTAAGCTAAAGTGAGTTAGCAATGAGCGGTCGTTCGTCGCTAAAAGTGAGTTAGCAATGAGCGGTCGTTCGTCGCTAAAGTGAGTTAGCAATGAGCGGTCGTTTCGTCGCTAAAGTGAGTTAGCAATGAGCGGTCGTTCGTCGCTAAAGTGAGTTAGCAATGAGCTAAAGTGAGTTAGCAATGAGCGGTCGTTAAAAAAAGTGAGTTAGCAATGAGCGATTCGTTTCGTCGCTAAAGTGAGTTAGCAATGAGCGGTCGTTAAATTAAGCTAAAGTGAGTTAGCAATGAGCGGTGGGTTTTCGTCGCTAAAGTGAGTTAGCAATGAGCGGTCGTTTCGTCGCTAAAAAGTGAGTTAGCAATGAGCGGTGTTTTTAATTAAGCTAAAGTGAGTTAGCAATGAGCGGTCGTTCGTCGCTAAAAAAGTGAGTTAGCAATGAGCGGTCGATTCGTCGCTAAAGTGAGTTAGCAATGAGCGGTCGTTCGTCGCTAAAGTGAGTTAGCAATGAGCGGTCGTTTCGTCGCTAAAGTGAGTTAGCAATGAGCGGTGGTTAAATTCGCTAAAGTGAGTTAGCAATGAGCGGTCGTTAAATTCGCTAAAGTGAGTTAGCAATGAGCGGTCGTTCGTCGCTAAAAGTGAGTTAGCAATGAGCGGTCGTTCGTCGCTAAGCTAAAGTGAGTTAGCAATGAGCGGTCGTTCGATTCGCTAAAGTGAGTTAGCAATGCAATGAGCGGTCGTTTAAATTAAGCTAAAGTGAGTTAGCAATGAGCGGTCGTTTCGTCGCTAAAAGTGAGTTAGCAATGAGCGGTCGTTAAATTAAGCTAAAGTGAGTTAGCAATGAGCGGTGGTTAAATTCGCTAAAGTGAGTTAGCAATGAGCGGTGGTTCGTTAAGCTAAAAGTGAGTTAGCAATGAGCGGTCGTTCGTCGCTAAAGTGAGTTAGCAATGAGCGGTCGTTAAATTCGCTAAAGTGAGTTAGCAATGAGCGGTCGTTCGTTTCGTCGCTAAAGTGAGTTAGCAATGAGCGGTCGTTAAATTCGCTAAAGTGAGTTAGCAATGAGCGGTCGATTTCGTCGCTAAAGTGAGTTAGCAATGAGCGGTCGTTCGTCGCTAAAGTGAGTTAGCAATGAGCGGTCGTTAAATTCGCTAAAGTGAGTTAGCAATGAGCGGTCGTTTCGTCGCTAAAAGTGAGTTAGCAATGAGCGGTCGTTCGTCGCTAAAGTGAGTTAGCAATGATAAGCGGTGTCGTTCGTCGCTAAAGTGAGTTAGCAATGAGCGGCGGTCGTTAAATTAAGCTAAAGTGAGTTAGCAATGAGCGGTTGGTTCGTCGCTAAAAGTGAGTTAGCAATGAGCGGTCGTTCGTCGCTAAAGTGAGTTAGCAATGAGCGGTCGTTCATCGCTAAAAAAGTGAGTTAGCAATGAGCGGTCGTTTTCGTCGCTAAAAGTGAGTTAGCAATGAGCGGTTCGTTAAATTCGCTAAAGTGAGTTAGCAATGAGCGGTCGTTTAAATCGCTAAAAAGTGAGTTAGCAATGAGCGGTCGTTTCGTCGCTAAAGTGAGTTAGCAATGAGCGGTCGTTTCGTAAGCTAAAAGTGAGTTAGCAATGAGCGGTTCGTTTCGTCGCTAAAGTGAGTTAGCAATGAGCGGTCGTTCGTCGCTAAAGTGAGTTAGCAATGAGCGGTCGTTAAATTCGCTAAAAAGTGAGTTAGCAATGAGCGGTCGTTCGTCGCTAAAGTGAGTTAGCAATGAGCGTCGTTCGTCGCTAAAGTGAGTTAGCAATGAGCGGTGGTTTAAATTCGCTAAAAGTGAGTTAGCAATGAGCGGTCGTTCGTCGCTAAAGTGAGTTAGCAATGAGCGGTCGTTAAATTCGCTAAAAAAGTGAGTTAGCAATGAGCGGTCGTTCGTCGCTAAAAGTGAGTTAGCAATGAAGCGGTCGTTCGTCGCTAAAGTGAGTTAGCAATGAGCGGTCGGTTCGTAAATTAAAGCTAAAGTGAGTTAGCAATGAGCGGTCGTTCGTCGCTAAAGTGAGTTAGCAATGAGCGGTCGTTTCGTCGCTAAAGTGAGTTAGCAATGAGCGGTCGTTCGTCGCTAAAGTGAGTTAGCAATGAGCGGTCGTTTCGTCGCTAAAAAGTGAGTTAGCAATGAGCGGTGGTTTTCGTCGCTAAAGTGAGTTAGCAATGAGCGGTCGTTTAAATTAAGCTAAAGTGAGTTAGCAATGAGCGGTGGGTTTCGTCGCTAAAGTGAGTTAGCAATGAGCGGTCGTTCGTCGCTAAAAGTTGAGTTAGCAATGAGCGGTGGTTAAATCGCTAAAGTGAGTTAGCAATGAGCGGTCGTTCGTCGCTAAAGTGAGTTAGCAATGCGGTCGTTCGTCGCTAAAAGTGAGTTAGCAATGAGCGGTCGTTCGTCGCTAAAGTGAGTTAGCAATGAGCGGTGGATTTCGTCGCTAAAGTGAGTTAGCAATGAAGCGGTCGTTTCGTAAGCTAAAGTGAGTTAGCAATGAGCGGTCGTTAAATTAAGCTAAAAAAGTGAGTTAGCAATGAGCGGTCGTTCGTCGCTAAAGTGAGTTAGCAATGAAGCGGTCGTTTCGTCGCTAAAGTGAGTTAGCAATGAGCGGTCGTTTCGTCGCTAAAAGTGAGTTAGCAATGAGCGGTGGTTTCGTCGCTAAAAGTGAGTTAGCAATGAGCGGTGGTTAAAATTCGCTAAAAGTGAGTTAGCAATGAGCGTGGATTTCGTCGCTAAAGTGAGTTAGCAATGAGCGGTCATTTTCGTCGCTAAAGTGAGTTAGCAATGAGCGGTCGTTCGTCGCTAAAGTGAGTTAGCAATGAGCGGTGGATTCGTAAGCTAAAGTGAGTTAGCAATGAAGCGGTCGTTTCGTCGCTAAAAGTGAGTTAGCAATGAGCGGTCGTTCGTCGCTAAAAGTGAGTTAGCAATGAGCGGTCGTTCGTCGCTAAAGTGAGTTAGCAATGAGCGGTCGTTCGTTTCGCTAAAAAGTGAGTTAGCAATGAGCGGTCGTTTCGTCGCTAAAGTGAGTTAGCAATGAGCGGTCGTTCGTCGCTAAAAAGTGAGTTAGCAATGAGCGGTCGTTAAATTCGCTAAAGTGAGTTAGCAATGAGCGGTCGTTCGTCGCTAAAAGTGAGTTAGCAATGAGCGAGCGTCGTTAAATTAAGCTAAAGTGAGTTAGCAATGAGCGGCGTTCGTTAATTCGCTAAAGTGAGTTAGCAATGAGCGGTCGTTTCGTCGCTAAAAAAGTGAGTTAGCAATGAGCGGTCGTTTAGTCGTAAGCTAAAGTGAGTTAGCAATGAGCGGTCGTTCGTCGCTAAAAGTGAGTTAGCAATGAGCGGTGGTTAAATCGCTAAAGTGAGTTAGCAATGAGCGGTCGTTAAATTCGCTAAAAAAGTGAGTTAGCAATGAGCGGTCGTTCGTCGCTAAAAGTGAGTTAGCAATGAGCGGTCGTTAAATCGCTAAAGTGAGTTAGCAATGAGCGGTCGTTTTCGCTCGCTAAAGTGAGTTAGCAATGAGCGGTCGTTCGTCGCTAAAAAGTGAGTTAGCAATGAGCGGTTGGTTTCGTCGCTAAAGTGAGTTAGCAATGAGCGGTCGTTTCGTCGCTAAAGTGAGTTAGCAATGAGCGATTCGTTTAAATCGCTAAAGTGAGTTAGAGTTAGCAATGAGCGGTCGTTCGTCGCTAAAGTGAGTTAGCAATGAGCGGTCGTTTAAATTAAGCTAAAGTGAGTTAGCAATGAGCGATTCGTTCGTCGCTAAAGTGAGTTAGCAATGAGCGGTTGGTTCGTAAGCTGAAAAAAGTGAGTTAGCAATGAGCGGTCGTTAAATTCGCTAAAGTGAGTTAGCAATGAGCGGTTGGTTCGTCGCTAAAGTGAGTTAGCAATGAGCGATTCGTTAAATTCGCTAAAGTGAGTTAGCAATGAGCGGTGGTTTCGTCGCTAAAGTGAGTTAGCAATGAGCGGTCGTTAAATTCGCTAAAGTGAGTTAGCAATGAGCGGTGGTTTCGTCGCTAAAGTGAGTTAGCAATGAGCGGTCGTTTCGTCGCTAAAAGTGAGTTAGCAATGAGCGGTCGTTCGTAAGCTAAAGTGAGTTAGCAATGAGCGGTCGTTCGTAAGCTAAAAGTGAGTTAGCAATGAGCGGTCGTTAAATTCGCTAAAGTGAGTTAGCAATGAGCGGTCGTTAAATTAAAGCTAAAGTGAGTTAGCAATGAGCGGTCGTTTCGTCGCTAAAGTGAGTTAGCAATGAGCGGTCGTTCGTCGCTAAAGTGAGTTAGCAATGAGCGGGTTTCGTAAGCTAAAAGTGAGTTAGCAATGAGCGGTCGTTCGTCGCTAAAAAGTTGAGTTAGCAATGAGCGATTTCGTTATTCTAAAGTGAGTTAGCAATGAGCGGTCGTTCGTCGCTAAAAAGTGAGTTAGCAATGAGCGGTCGTTAAATTAAGCTAAAGTGAGTTAGCAATGAGCGGTCGTTCGTCGCTAAAGTGAGTTAGCAATGAGCGGTCGTTCATCAGCTAAAGTGAGTTAGCAATGAGCGGTCGTTCGTCGCTAAAGTGAGTTAGCAATGAGCGGTCGTTCGTTCGCTAAAAGTGAGTTAGCAATGAGCGGTGGTTTCGTCGCTAAAAGTGAGTTAGCAATGAGCGGTGGTTAAATTAAGCTAAAGTGAGTTAGCAATGAGCGGTCGTTTCGTCGCTAAAGTGAGTTAGCAATGAGCGGTCGTTCGTCGCTAAAAGTGAGTTAGCAATGAGCGGTCGTTAATTTCGCTAAAGTGAGTTAGCAATGAGCGGTCGTTAAAGTGAGCTAAAGTGAGTTAGCAATGAGCGGTCGTTTTTCGTCGCTAAAGTGAGTGTTAGCAATGAGCGTCGTTAAATTAAGCTAAAAAGTGAGTTAGCAATGAGCGGTCGTTCATTCGCTAAAGTGAGTTAGCAATGAGCGGTCGTTAAATTAAGCTAAAAAGTGAGTTAGCAATGAGCGGTCGTTCGTCGCTAAAGTGAGTTAGCAATGAGCGGTCGTTTTCGTCGCTAAAGTGAGTTAGCAATGAGCGGTCGTTAAATTAAGCTAAAGTGAGTTAGCAATGAGCGATTCGTTCGTCGCTAAAGTGAGTTAGCAATGAGCGGTCGTTAAATTAAGCTAAAAAGTGAGTTAGCAATGAGCGGTCGTTCGTCGCTAAAGTGAGTTAGCAATGAGCGGTCGTTCGTCGCTAAAGTGAGTTAGCAATGAGCGGTCGTTCGTCGCTAAAAGTGAGTTAGCAATGAGCGGTCGTTTAAATTCGCTAAAGTGAGTTAGCAATGAGCGGTCGTTCGTCGCTAAAAGTGAGTTAGCAATGAGCGGTCGTTTCGTCGCTAAAGTGAGTTAGCAATGAGCGGTCGTAAATTCGCTAAAAAGTGAGTTAGCAATGAGCGGTCGTTTCGTCGCTAAAAAGTGAGTTAGCAATGAGCGGTGGTTCGTTCGTCGCTAAAGTGAGTTAGCAATGAGCGGTTCGTTCGTCGCTAAAGTGAGTTAGCAATGAGCGGTGGTTAAATTCTAAAAAGTGAGTTAGCAATGAGCGGTCGTTCGTCGCTAAAGTGAGTTAGCAATGAGCGGTCGTTTCGTCTAAAAAGTGAGTTAGCAATGAGCGGTCGTTCGTCGCTAAAAGTGAGTTAGCAATGAGCGGTCGTTAAATTTCGCTAAAGTTGCTAAAGTTAGCAATGAGCGGTCGTTCGTCGCTAAAAGTGAGTTAGCAATGAGCGGTCGTTAAATTCGCTAAAGTGAGTTAGCAATGAGCGGTCGTTTCGTCGCTAAAGTGAGTTAGCAATGAGCGGTCGTTAATTTAAAGCTAAAAGTGAGTTAGCAATGAGAGCGGTCGTTCGTCGCTAAAAGTGAGTTAGCAATGAGCGGTCGTTCGTCGCTAAAGTGAGTTAGCAATGAGCGGTCGTTTCGTCGCTAAAGTGAGTTAGCAATGAGCGGTTGGTTCGTTAAGCTAAAGTGAGTTAGCAATGAGCGGTCGTTTCGTTAAGCTAAAGTGAGTTAGCAATGAGCGGTCGTTAAATTAAGCTAAAAAGTGAGTTAGCAATGAGCGGTCGTTAAATTCGCTAAAAGTGAGTTAGCAATGAGCGGTCGTTTCGTCGCTAAAAAGTGAGTTAGCAATGAGCGGTCGTTCGTCGCTAAAGTGAGTTAGCAATGAGCGATTCGTTAAATTCGCTAAAAGTGAGTTAGCAATGAGCGGTCGTTCGTCGCTAAAAGTGAGTTAGCAATGAGCGGTCGTTCGTCGCTAAAGTGAGTTAGCAATGAGCGGTCGTTTCGTAAGCTAAAGTGAGTTAGCAATGAGCGGTCGTTCGTCGCTAAAGTGAGTTAGCAATGAGCGTCGTTGAGCGCTAAAAAGTGAGTTAGCAAAAGTTAAGCTAAAGTGAGTTAGCAATGAGCGGTCGTTTCGTCGCTAAAGTGAGTTAGCAATGAGCGGTGGTTTAAAAGCTAAAGTGAGTTAGCAATGAGCGGTCGTTCGTCGCTAAAAGTGAGTTAGCAATGAGCGGTCGTTTCGTCGCTAAAAGTGAGTTAGCAATGAGCGGTCGTTCGTCGCTAAAAGTGAGTTAGCAATGAGCGGTCGTTCGTCGCTAAAGTGAGTTAGCAATTAGCAATGAGCGTTCGTTCGTAAGCTAAAGTGAGTTAGCAATGAGCGGTGGATTTTCGTCGCTAAAAAAGTGAGTTAGCAATGAGCGGTCGTTAAATTCGCTAAAGTGAGTTAGCAATGAGCGGTCGTTTCGTCGCTAAAGTGAGTTAGCAATGAGCGGTCGTTCGTCGCTAAAGTGAGTTAGCAATGAGCGGTCGTTTCGTCGCTAAAGTGAGTTAGCAATGAGCGGTCGTTCGTCGCTAAAGTGAGTTAGCAATGAGCGTTCGTTCGTCGCTAAAGTGAGTTAGCAATGAGCGGTCGTTAAATTCGCTAAAAAGTGAGTTAGCAATGAGCGGTCGTTTCGTCGCTAAAGTGAGTTAGCAATGAGCGGTCGTTCGTCGCTAAAAAGTGAGTTAGCAAATGAGCGGTCGTTCGTAAAGCTAAAGTGAGTTAGCAATGAGCGGTCGTTCGTTAAGCTAAAAAAGTGAGTTAGCAATGAGCGGTCGTTAAATTAAGCTAAAGTGAGTTAGCAATGAGCGGTCGTTAAATTAAGCTAAAAAGTGAGTTAGCAATGAGCGGTCGTTCGTCGCTAAAAAGTGAGTTAGCAATGAGCGGTCGTTCGTCGCTAAAAGTGAGTTAGCAATGAGCGGTCGTTAAATTAAGCTAAAGTGAGTTAGCAATGAGCGATTGGATTTCGTCGCTAAAAGTGAGTTAGCAATGAGCGGTCGTTTCGTCGCTAAAAGTGAGTTAGCAATGAGCGGTCGTTAAATTCGCTAGCTAAAAGTGAGTTAGCAATGAGCGGTCGTTCGTCGCTAAAAAAGTGAGTTAGCAATGAGCGGTCGTTAAAAGTTAGCAATGAGCGCTAAAAGTGAGTTAGCAATGAGCGGTCGTTAATTTCGCTAAAGTGAGTTAGCAATGAGCGGTGGATTTCGTCGCTAAAAGTGAGTTAGCAATGAGCGGTCGTTAAATTAAGCTAAAAAGTGAGTTAGCAATGAGCGATTGTCGTTCGTCGCTAAAAGTGAGTTAGCAATGAGCGGTCGTTCGTCGCTAAAGTGAGTTAGCAATGAGCGGTCGTTCGTCGCTAAAGTGAGTTAGCAATGAGCGGTCGTTAAATTCGCTAAAGTGAGTTAGCAATGAGCGGTGGTTTCGTCGCTAAAAAGTGAGTTAGCAATGAGCGTTCGATTCGTAAGCTAAAGTGAGTTAGCAATGAGCGTGGTTTCGTCGCTAAAGTGAGTTAGCAATGAGCGATTCGTTCGTCGCTAAAGTGAGTTAGCAATGAGCGGTCGTTCGTCGCTAAAGTGAGTTAGCAATGAGCGATTCGTTAAATTAAGCTAAAAAGTGAGTTAGCAATGAGCGGTCGTTCGTCGCTAAAGTGAGTTAGCAATGAGCGGTCGTTCGTCGCTAAAAAGTGAGTTAGCAATGAGCGGTCGTTAAATTAAGCTAAAAGTGAGTTAGCAATGAGCGGTTGGTTCGTCGCTAAAGTGAGTTAGCAATGAGCGGTCGTTCGTAAGCTAAAGTGAGTTAGCAATGAGCGGTCGTTCGTCGCTAAAGTGAGTTAGCAATGAGCGATTCGTTTTCGTAAGCTAAAAGTGAGTTAGCAATGAGCGGTCGTTAAATTCGCTAAAGTGAGTTAGCAATGAGCGGTTCGTTCGTCGCTAAAGTGAGTTAGCAATGAGCGGTCGTTTCGTAAAGCTAAAGTGAGTTAGCAATGAGCGGTCGTTCGTAAGCTAAAGTGAGTTAGCAATGAGCGGTCGTTTCGTCGCTAAAGTGAGTTAGCAATGAGCGGTCGTTTCGTCGCTAAAGTGAGTTAGCAATGAGAGCGGTCGTTTCGTAAGCTAAAGTGTGAGCAATGCAATGAAGGATTCGTTCGTCGCTAAAAAGTGAGTTAAAGCGGTGGTTAAATTAAGCTAAAGTGAGTTAGCAATGAGCGGTGGTTCGTCGCTAAAGTGAGTTAGCAATGAGCGGTTCGTTTCGTCGCTAAAGTGAGTTAGCAATGAGCGGTCGTTCGTCGCTAAAGTGAGTTAGCAATGAGCGGTCGTTAATTAAGCTAAGTTGAGTTAGCAATGAGCGGTCGTTCGTCGCTAAAAGTGAGTTAGCAATGAGCGGTCGTTCGTTCGTTCGCTAAAAAAGTGAGTTAGCAATGAGCGGTCGTTCGTCGCTAAAGTGAGTTAGCAATGAGCGGTCGTTAAATTCGCTAAAAGTGAGTTAGCAATGAGCGGTCGTTCGTCGCTAAAGTGAGTTAGCAATGAGCGGTCGTTCGTCGCTAAAAGTGAGTTAGCAATGAGCGGTCGTTTCGTCGCTAAAGTGAGTTAGCAATGAGCGAGCGGTTTTCGTTAAAGCTAAAGTGAGTTAGCAAATGAGCGGTCGTTCGTCGCTAAAGTGAGTTAGCAATGAAGCGGTCGTTCGTCGCTAAAAGTGAGTTAGCAATGAGCGGTCGTTCGTCGCTAAAGTGAGTTAGCAATGAGCGGTGGTTTAAATTCGCTAAAAAGTGAGTTAGCAATGAGCGATTCGTTTTCGTAAGCTAAAAAGTGAGTTAGCAATGAGCGCGCGTTTTCGTCGCTAAAGTGAGTTAGCAATGAGCGGTCGTTCGTCGCTAAAAAGTGAGTTAGCAATGAGCGGTGGTTAAATTCGCTAAAAGTGAGTTAGCAATGAGCGGTCGTTCGTCGCTAAAGTGAGTTAGCAATGAGCGGTCGTTTCGTCGCTAAAAGTGAGTTAGCAATGAGCGATTCGCTAAAGTTAGCTAAAGTGAGTTAGCAATGAGCGATTCGTTCGATTTCGCTAAAGTGAGTTAGCAATGAGCGGTCGTTAAATTAAGCTAAAGTGAGTTAGCAATGAGCGGTCGTTTTCGTCGCTAAAAGTGAGTTAGCAATGAGCGGTCGTTCGTCGCTAAAGTGAGTTAGCAATGAGCGGTCGTTAAATTAAGCTAAAGTGAGTTAGCAATGAGCGGTCGTTCGTCGCTAAAGTGAGTTAGCAATGAGCGGTCGTTCGTCGCTAAAGTGAGTTAGCAATGAGCGGTCGTTCGTCGCTAAAAGTGAGTTAGCAATGAGCGGTCGTTAAATTAAGCTAAAGTGAGTTAGCAATGAGCGGTCGTTAAATTAAAGCTAAAAGTGAGTTAGCAATGAAGCGGTCGTTAAATTCGCTAAAGTGAGTTAGCAATGAGCGGTGGTTCGTCGCTAAAAGTGAGTTAGCAATGAGCGGTCGTTCGTCGCTAAAAGTGAGTTAGCAAATGAGCGATTGTTTCGTCGCTAAAAAGTGAGTTAGCAATGAGCGGTTGGATTTCATTCGCTAAAGTGAGTTAGCAATGAGCGGTCGTTCGTCGCTAAAAGTTGAGTTAGCAATGAGCGGTCGTTAAATTCGCGCTAGTGTGAGTTAGCAATGAGCGATTCGTTTCGTCGCTAAAGCTAAAGTGAGTTAGCAATGAGCGGTCGTTTCGTCGCTAAAAAGTGAGTTAGCAATGAGCGGTCGTTCGTCGCTAAAAAGTGAGTTAGCAATGAGCGGTCGTTCGTCGCTAAAGTGAGTTAGCAATGAGCGGTCGTTAAATTCGCTAAAGTGAGTTAGCAATGAGCGGTCGTTCGTCGCTAAAGTGAGTTAGCAATGAGCGGTCGTTTAAATTCGCTAAAGTGAGTTAGCAATGAGCGTTCGTTAAAGTGCTAAAAATGAGTTAGCAATGAGCGAGTTCGTTAAATTTCGCTAAAGTGAGTTAGCAATGAGCGGTCGTTAAATTCGCTAAAGTGAGTTAGCAATGAGCGGTCGTTAAATTAAGCTAAAGTGAGTTAGCAATGAAGCGGTCGTTCGTCGCTAAAGTGAGTTAGCAATGAGCGGTCGTTCGTAAGCTAAAAGTGAGTTAGCAATGAGCGGTCGTTCGTCGCTAAAGTGAGTTAGCAATGAGCGGTCGTTAAATTCGCTAAAGTGAGTTAGCAATGAGCGGTCGTTAAATTCGCTAAAAAGTGAGTTAGCAATGAGCGGTCGTTCGTCGCTAAAGTGAGTTAGCAATGAATGAGCGGTCGTTTCGTAAGCTAAAAAGTGAGTTAGCAATGAGCGAGCGGTGGATTCGTCGCTAAAGTGAGTTAGCAATGAGCGGTCGTTTCGTCGCTAAAAAGTTGAGTTAGCAATGAGCGGTCGTTCGTCGCTAAAGTGAGTTAGCAATGAGCGGTCGTTTAAATTAAGCTAAAAGTGAGTTAGCAATGAAGCGGTCGTTAAATTAAGCTAAAGTGAGTTAGCAATGAGCGGTGGATTTCGTTAAAGCTAAAGTGAGTTAGCAATGAGCGGTGGATTTCGTCGCTAAAGTGAGTTAGCAATGAGCGGTCGTTTCGTCGCTAAAGTGAGTTAGCAATGAGCGGTCGTTAAATTAAAGCTAAAAAGTGAGTTAGCAATGAGCGGTCGTTCGTCGCTAAAGTGAGTTAGCAATGAGCGGTCGTTTCGTCGCTAAAAGTGAGTTAGCAATGAGCGGTCGTTTCGTCGCTAAAAGTGAGTTAGCAATGAGCGATTCGTTAAATTCGCTAAAGTGAGTTAGCAATGAGCGGTCGTTCGTCGCTAAAAAAGTGAGTTAGCAATGAGCGGTCGTTCGTTAAGCTAAAGTGAGTTAGCAATGAGCGGCGGTTCGTCGCTAAAGTGAGTTAGCAATGAGCGGTCGTTCGTCGCTAAAGTGAGTTAGCAATGAGCGGTCGTTTCGTAAGCTAAAGTGAGTTAGCAATGAGCGGTCGTTCGTCGCTAAAGTGAGTTAGCAATGAGCGGATTCGTTCGTCGCTAAAGTGAGTTAGCAATGAGCGGTCGTTCGTTAAGCTAAAAAGTGAGTTAGCAATGAGCGGTCGTTCGTCGCTAAAGTGAGTTAGCAATGAGCGGTCGTTCGTCGCTAAAAGTGAGTTAGCAATGAGCGGTCGTTAAATTAAGCTAAAGTGAGTTAGCAATGAGCGCGATTCGTTCGTTCGTAAAGCTAAAAAGTGAGTTAGCAATGAGCGGTCGTTCGTCCCTAAAAGTGAGTTAGCAATGAGCGGTCGTTCGTCGCTAAAAAGTGAGTTAGCAATGAGCGGTCGTTCGTCGCTAAAAAGTGAGTTAAGCAATGAGCGGTCGTTCGTCGCTAAAGTGAGTTAGCAATGAGCGGTCGTTAAATTAAGCTAAAAGTGAGTTAGCAATGAGCGGTCGTTCATTCGCTAAAAAGTGAGTTAGCAATGAGCGGTCGTTCGTCGCTAAAGTGAGTTAGCAATGAGCGATTCGTTAATCGCGTCGCTAAAAGTGAGTTAGCAAATGAGCGGTCGCAATTCGATTTCGTTGCTAAAGTGAGTTAGCAATGAGCGGTCGTTCGTCGCTAAAAAGTGAGTTAGCAATGAGCGGTCGTTCGTCGCTAAAGTGAGTTAGCAATGAGCGGTCGTTCGTAAGCTAAAAAGTGAGTTAGCAATGAGCGATTCGATTTCGTCGCTAAAAGTGAGTTAGCAATGAGCGGTCGTTTCGTCGTAAAGCTAAAGTGAGTTAGCAATGAGCGGTGGATTCGTCGCTAAAGTGAGTTAGCAATGAGCGGTGGTCGTTCGTCGCTAAAGTGAGTTAGCAATGAGCGGTCGTTCGTCGCTAAAGTGAGTTAGCAATGAGCGGTCGTTCGTAAGCTAAAGTGAGTTAGCAATGAGCGGGTTCGTTCGTCGCTAAAGTGAGTTAGCAATGAGCGGTCGTTCGTCGCTAAAGTGAGTTAGCAATGAGCGGTCGTTTCGTCGCTAAAGTGAGTTAGCAATGAGCGATTCGTTAAATTAAGCTAAATGAGTTAAAATTGAGTTAGCAATAAAGTGGTCGTTGAGCGGTCGTTCGTCGCTAAAGTGAGTTAGCAATGAGCGGTCGTTCGTCGCTAAAGTGAGTTAGCAATGAGCGGTCGTTCGTCGCTAAAGTGAGTTAGCAATGAGCGGTCGTTCGTCGCTAAAGTGAGTTAGCAATGAGCGGTCGTTAAATTAAGCTAAAGTGAGTTAGCAATGAGCGGCGCTTCGTTCGATTCGTCGCTAAAGTGAGTTAGCAATGAGCGGTCGTTCGTAAAAAAAAGTGAGTTAGCAATGAGCGGTCGTTCGTCGCGCTAAAGTGAGTTAGCAATGAGCGGTCGTTCGTCGCTAAAGTGAGTTAGCAATGAGCGGTCGTTCGTCGCTAAAGTGAGTTAGCAATGAGCGGTCGTTCGTCGCTAAAGTGAGTTAGCAATGAGCGGTCGTTAAATTCGCTAAAAAAGTGAGTTAGCAATGAGCGGTCGTTCGTCGCTAAAGTGAGTTAGCAATGAGCGGTCGATTCGTTTCGCTAAAAAGTGAGTTAGCAATGAGCGGTCGTTCGTCGCTAAAGTGAGTTAGCAATGAGCGGTCGTTTCGTCGCTAAAGTGAGTTTACCAATGAGCTAAAGTGAGTTAGCAATTAATTTAGTCTAAAAAGTGAGTTAGCAATGAATGGTCGTTCATTAAGCTAAAAGTGAGTTAGCAATGAGCGATCCGTTTTCGTCGCTAAATTGAGTTAGCAATGAGCGGTCGTTAAATTAAGCTAAAGTGAGTTAGCAATGAGCGGTCGTTCGTCGCTAAAGT
The DNA here is from genome assembly GCA_019845555.1 of Aristolochia fimbriata. Taxonomy (NCBI): domain Eukaryota; kingdom Viridiplantae; phylum Streptophyta; class Magnoliopsida; order Piperales; family Aristolochiaceae; genus Aristolochia; species Aristolochia fimbriata. The sequence continues at coordinate 20,233,695 of CM034081.1, forward strand.
GAGTTAGCAATGAGCGGTGGTTCGTCGCTAAAGTGAGTTAGCAATGAGCGGTCGTTCGTCGCTAAAGTGAGTTAGCAATGAGCGGTCGTTCGTCGCTAAAGTGAGTTAGCAATGAGCGGTCGTTCGTAAGCTAAAGTGAGTTAGCAATGAGCGGTCGTTAAATTCGCTAAAGTGAGTTAGCAATGAGCGGTGGTTTCGTCCTAAAAAGTGAGTTAGCAATGAGCGGTCGTTAAATTCGCTAAAAGTGAGTTAGCAATGAGCGGTCAATTTCGTTAAGCTAAAGTGAGTTAGCAATGAGCGGTCGTTAAATAAAGCTAAAGTGAGTTAGCAATGCAATGAGCGATTCGTTTCGTCGCTAAAAAGTGAGTTAGCAATGAGCGATTCGTTTCGTCGCTAAAAAGTGAGTTAGCAATGAGCGGTCGTTAAATTAAGCTAAAGTGAGTTAGCAATGAGCGGTCGTTCATTCGCTAAGTGAGTTAGCAATGAGCGGTCGTTTCGTCGCTAAAGTGAGTTAGCAATGAGCGGTCGTTCGTCGCTAAAGTGAGTTAGCAATGAGCGGTCGTTTCGTCGCTAAAGTGAGTTAGCAATGAGCGGTCGTTCGTCGCTAAAGTGAGTTAGCAATGAGCGGTGGTTCGTCGCTAAAAAGTGAGTTAGCAATGAGCGGTCGTTCGTCGCTAAAAAGTGAGTTAGCAATGAGCGGTCGTTAAATCGCTAAAAGTGAGTTAGCAATGAGCGGTCGTTAAATTAAGCTAAAGTGAGTTAGCAATGAGCGGTCGTTCGTCGCTAAATTGAGTTAGCAATGAGAGCGATTCGTTAAAGTTCGTCGCTAAAAAGTGAGTTAGCAATGAGCGGTCGTTCGTCGCTAAAGTGAGTTAGCAATGAGCGGTCGTTCGTAAGCTAAAAGTGAGTTAGCAATGAGCGGTCGATTCGTTCGCTAAAGTGAGTTAGCAATGAGCGGTCGTTAAATTCGCTAAAGTGAGTTAGCAATGAACGGTCGTTCGCTAAAGCTAAAGTGAGTTAGCAATGAGCGGTCGTTCGTCGCTAAAGTGAGTTAGCAATGAGCGGTCGTTCGTCGCTAAAGTGAGTTAGCAATGAGCGGTCGTTCGTCGCTAAAGTGAGTTAGCAATGAGCGGTCGTTCGTCGCTAAAGTGAGTTAGCAATGAGCGGTTGGATTTCGTCAAGCTAAAGTGAGTTAGCAATGAGCGGTCGTTTCGTCGCTAAAGTGAGTTAGCAATGAGCGGTCGTTAAATTAAGCTAAAGTGAGTTAGCAATGAGCGGTCGTTAAATTCGCTAAAGTGAGTTAGCAATGAGCGGTCGTTCGTCGCTAAAAAGTGAGTTAGCAATGAGCGGTCGTTCGTCGCTAAAATCGCTCGTCGCTAAAGTGAGTTAGCAATGAGCGGTCGTTCGTCGCTAAAAGTGAGTTAGCAATGAGCGGTCGTTCGTCGCTAAAGTGAGTTAGCAATGAAGCGATTGGTTTCGTCGCTAAAAAGTGAGTTAGCAATGAGCGGTCGTTTAAATTTCGCTAAAGTGAGTTAGCAATGAAGCGGTCGTTCGTCGCTAAAGTGAGTTAGCAATGAGCGGTCGTTAAATTCGCTAAAAGTGAGTTAGCAATGAGCGGTCGTTCGTCGCTAAAAAGTGAGTTAGCAATGAGCGGTCGTTCGTCGCTAAAGTGAGTTAGCAATGAGCGGTGTTCGTTCGTCGCTAAAGTGAGTTAGCAATGAGCGGTCGTTTCGTCTAAAAAAGTGAGTTAGCAATGAGCGGTCGTTCGTCGCTAAAGTGAGTTAGCAATGAGCGGTCGTTCGTTAAGCTAAAGTGAGTTAGCAATGAGCGGTCGTTAAATTCGCTAAAGTGAGTTAGCAATGAGCGGTCGTTTCGTCGCTAAAAAGTGAGTTAGCAATGAGCGGTCGTTAAATTCGCTAAAAGTGAGTTAGCAATGAGCGGTCGATTTAAATTCGCTAAGTTAAAGTTAGCAATGAAGCGGTCGTTCGTTAAGCGGTCGCTAAAGTGAGTTAGCAATGAGCGGTCGTTCGTCGCTAAAAAAGTGAGTTAGCAATGAGCGGTCGTTCGTCGCTAAAGTGAGTTAGCAATGATGCGGTCGGTCGTTAAAGTTAAAGCTAAAGTGAGTTAGCAATGAGCGGTCGTTCGTCGCTAAAAGTGAGTTAGCAATGAGCGGTCGTTTCGTCGCTAAAAAGTGAGTTAGCAATGAGCGGTCGTTCATCGCTAAAGTGAGTTAGCAATGAAGCGGTCGTTAAATTCGCTAAAGTGAGTTAGCAATGAGCGGTCGTTAAATTCGCTAAAGTGAGTTAGCAATGAAGCGGTCGTTCGTAAGCTAAAGTGAGTTAGCAATGAAGCGGTCGTTTCGTCGCTAAAAGTGAGTTAGCAATGAAGCGGTCGTTAAATTCTAAAAAGTGTTAGCAATGAGCTAAAGTAAAGTTAGCAATGAGCGGTCGTTCGTCGCTAAAAGTGAGTTAGCAATGAGCGGTCGTTCGTCGCTAAAAGTGAGTTAGCAATGAGCGGTCGTTCGTCGCTAAAGTGAGTTAGCAATGAGCGGTCGATTATTCGCTAAAAAGTGAGTTAGCAATGAGCGGTCGTTCGTCGCTAAAAAGTGAGTTAGCAATGAGCGGTCGTTCGTCGCTAAAGTGAGTTAGCAATGAAGCGGTCGTTAAATTCGCTAAAAGTGAGTTAGCAATGAGCGGTCGTTCGTCGCTAAAAGTGAGTTAGCAATGAGCGGTCGTTCGTTCGTCGCTAAAGTGAGTTAGCAATGAGCGGTCGTTCGTCGCTAAAGTGAGTTAGCAATGAGCGGTCGTTCGTCGCTAAAAGTGAGTTAGCAATGAGCGGTCGTTCGTCGCTAAAAAGTGAGTTAGCAATGAGCGGTCGTTCGTCGCTAAAGTGAGTTAGCAATGAGCGGTCGTTCGTCGCTAAAGTGAGTTAGCAATGAGCGGTCGTTCGTCGCTAAAGTGAGTTAGCAATGAGCGGTCGTTTCGTAAAGCTAAAGTGAGTTAGCAATGAGCGGTCGTTAAATTCGCTAAAGTGAGTTAGCAATGAAGCGGTCGTTCGTCGCTAAAGTGAGTTAGCAATGAGTGGTGGTTCGTTCGTAAGCTAAAGTGAGTTAGCAATGAGCGGTCGTTTCGTCGCTAAAGTGAGTTAGCAATGAGCGGTCGTTTCGTCGCTAAAGTGAGTTAGCAATGAGCGGTCGTTTCGTCGCTAAAGTGAGTTAGCAATGAGCGGTCGTTTCGCTAAAATTGAGTTAAGCAAAAAAGTGAGTTAGCAATGAGCGCGTCGTTTCGTCGCTAAAGTGAGTTAGCAATGAGCGGTTCGTTCGTCGCTAAAAGTGAGTTAGCAATGAGCGGTCGTTCGTCGCTAAAGTGAGTTAGCAATGAGCGGTCGTTTCGTCGCTAAAGTGAGTTAGCAATGCGAGCGGTTGTAAAGCTAAAGTGAGTTAGCAATGAGCGGTTGGATTTCGTCGCTAAAAAGTGAGTTAGCAATGAGCGGTCGTTCATCGCTAAAGTGAGTTAGCAATGAGCGGTCGTTTAATTAAGCTAAAAGTGAGTTAGCAAATGAGCGGTCGTTAAATTCGCTAAAAAGTGAGTTAGCAATGAGCGGTCGTTCATTCGCTAAAAGTTAGCAATTAGCAATGAAGCGGTCGTTAAATTCGCTAAAGTGAGTTAGCAATGAGCGGTCGTTCGTCGCTAAAAGTGAGTTAGCAATGAGCGGTCGTTTCGTCGCTAAAGTGAGTTAGCAATGAGCGGTCGATTTCGTCGCTAAAAAGTGAGTTAGCAATGAGCGGTTCGTTTCGTCGCTAAAGTGAGTTTAGCAATGAGCGGTCGTTCGTCGCTAAAGTGAGTTAGCAATGAGCGGTCGTTCATCGCTAAAGTGAGTTAGCAATGAGCGGTCGTTCGTCGCTAAAAGTGAGTTAGCAATGAGCGGTCGTTTCGTAAGCTAAAGTGAGTTAGCAATGAAGCGGTCGTTCGTCGCTAAAGTGAGTTAGCAATGAGCGTTCGTTCGTCGCTAAAGTGAGTTAGCAATGAAGCGGTCGTTTTAAATTCGCTAAAGTGAGTTAAGCAATGAGCGGTGTTCGTTGTTCGGTCGCTAAATGAGAGTTAGCAATGAGCGGTCGTTCGTCGCTAAAGTGAGTTAGCAATGAGCGGTTCGTTTCGTCGCTAAATTGAGTTAGCAAAACGGTGAGTTAGCAGCTAAAGTGAGTTAGCAATGAGCGGTCGTTCGTCTAAAGTGAGTTAGCAATGAGCGGTCGTTCGTCGCTAAAAGTGAGTTAGCAATGAGCGGTCGTTCGTCGCTAAAGTGAGTTAGCAATGAGCGGTCGTTCATAAAGCTAAAAGTGAGTTAGCAATGAGCGGTCGTTTCGTCGCTAAAGTGAGTTAGCAATGAGCGGTCGTTTCGTCGCTAAAGTGAGTTAGCAATGAGCGAGCGGTCGTTCGTTCGCTAAAAGTGAGTTAGCAATGAGCGGTCGTTAAATTCGCTAAAGTGAGTTAGCAATGAGCGATTCGTTCGTCGTCGCTAAAGTGAGTTAGCAATGAGCGGTCGTTCGTCGCTAAAAGTGAGTTAGCAATGAGCGGTCGTTCGTCGCTAAAGCTAAAATTGAGTTAGCAATGACGGTCTTTCGTCGCTAAAGTGAGTTAGCAATGAGCGGGTCGTTAAATTCGCTAAAGTGAGTTAGCAATGAGCGGTCGTTTCGTCGCTAAAGTGAGTTAGCAATGAAGCGGTCGTTCGTCGCTAAAGTGAGTTAGCAAGCAATGAGCGGTCGTTTCGTCGCTAAAGTGAGTTAGCAATGAAGCGGTCGTTCGTCGCTAAAAAGTGAGTTAGCAATGAGCGGTCGTTCGTCGCTAAAGTGAGTTAGCAATGAGCGGTCGTTCGTCGCTAAAAGTGAGTTAGCAATGAACGGTTTTTCGTCGCTAAAAGTGAGTTAGCAATGAGCGGTCGTTCGTCGCTAAAGTGAGTTAGCAATGAAGCGGTCATTAAATTCGTCGCTAAAGTGAGTTAGCAATGAGCGGTCGTTTCGTCGCTAAAAAGTGAGTTAGCAATGAGCGATTGGCGTTCGTAAGTAAAAAGTGAGTTAGCAATGAAGCGGTCGTTCGTCGCTAAAGTGAGTTAGCAATGAGCGGTCGGTCGTTCGTCGCTAAAAGTGAGTTAGCAATGAGCGTCGTTCGTAAAGCTAAAGTGAGTTAGCAATGAGCGGTCGTTCGTAAAGCTAAAGTGAGTTAGCAATGAGCGGTCGTTCGTCGCTAAAGTGAGTTAGCAATGAGCGGTCGTTAAATTCGCTAAAAGTGAGTTAGCAATGAGCGGTCGTTCGTCGCTAAAGTGAGTTAGCAATGAGCGGTCGTTTCGTCGCTAAAAGTGAGTTAGCAATGAGCGGTCGTTTCGTCGCTAAAGTGAGTTAGCAATGAAGCGGTCGTTCGTCGCTAAAGTGAGTTAGCAATGAGCGGTCGTTAAATTAAGCTAAAGTGAGTTAGCAATGAGCGGTCGTTCGTCGCTAAAGTGAGTTACCAATGAGCGAGCGGTCGTTCGTCGCTAAAAGTGAGTTAGCAATGAGCGGTCGTTCGTCCCTAAAAAGTGAGTTAGCAATGAAGCGATTCCTTTTAAATTAAGCTAAAGTGAGTTAGCAATGAAGCGGTCGTTAAATTCGCTAAAGTGAGTTAGCAATGAGCGGTCGTTCGTCGCTAAAAAAGTGAGTTAGCAATGAGCGGTCGTTCGTCGCTAAAAAGTGAGTTAGCAATGAGCGGTCGTTCATCGCTAAAAGTGAGTTAGCAATGAGCGGTCGTTTCGTCGCTAAAGTGAGTTAGCAATGAGCGGTCGTTCGTAAAGCTAAAGTGAGTTAGCAATGAGCGGTCGTTCGTCGCTAAAAGTGAGTTAGCAATGAAGCGGTCGTTCGTCGCTAAAGTGAGTTAGCAATGAGCGGTCGTTCGTCGCTAAAGTGAGTTAGCAATGAGCGGTCGTTTCGTCGCTAAAGTGAGTTAGCAATGAGCGGTCGTTCGTCGCTAAAAGTGAGTTAGCAATGAAGCGACGGGATTCGTCGCTAAAGTGAGTTAGCAATGAGCGGTCGTTTCGTCGCTAAAGTGAGTTAGCAATGAAGCGGTCGTTCGTCGCTAAAGTGAGTTAGCAATGAGCGGTCGTTCGTCGCTAAAGTGAGTTAGCAATGAGCGGTCGTTCGTCGCTAAAGTGAGTTAGCAATGAGCGGTTCGTTTAAATTAAAGCTAAAGTGAGTTAGCAATGAGCGGTCGTTCGTCGCTAAAGTGAGTTAGCAATGAGCGGTCGTTCGTCGCTAAAGTGAGTTAGCAATGAAGCGGTCGTTCGTCGCTAAAGTGAGTTTAGCAATGAGCGGTCGTTAAATTCGCTAAAGTGAGTTAGCAATGAGCGGTCGTTAAATTCGCTAAAGTGAGTTAGCAATGAGCGGTCGTTCGTCGCTAAAGTGAGTTAGCAATGAGCGTTCGTTCGTCGCTAAAGTGAGTTAGCAATGAGCGAGCGGTTTTCGTCGCTAAAGTGAGTTAGCAATGAGCGGTCGTTCGTCGCTAAAGTGAGTTAGCAATGAGCGGTCGTTCGTCGCTAAAGTGAGTTAGCAATGAGCGATTCGTTCGTCGCTAAAGTGAGTTAGCAATGAGCGGTCGTTCGTCGCTAAAGTGAGTTAGCAATGAAGCGGTCGTTTCATTCGCTAAAAAGTGAGTTAGCAATGAGCGGTCGTTTAATTCGCTAAAGTGAGTTAGCAATGAGCGGTCGTTCGTCGCTAAAAGTGAGTTAGCAATGAGCGATTCGTTTCGTCGCTAAAAAGTGAGTTAGCAATGAGCGGTCGTTCGTCGCTAAAGTGAGTTAGCAATGAGCGGTCATTAAATTCGCTAAATTGAGTTAGCAATGAACGGTCGTTCGTTCATTCGCTAAAGTGAGTTAGCAATGAGCGGTCGTTCGTCGCTAAAGTGAGTTAGCAATGAAGCGGTCGTTCGTCTAAAAAGTGAGTTAGCAATGAACGGTCGTTCGTCGCTAAAAAAGTGAGTTAGCAATGAGCGGTCGTTCGTCGCTAAAGTGAGTTAGCAATGAAGCGGTCGTTCGTTCGCTAAAGTGAGTTAGCAATGAGCGGTCGTTTCGTCGCTAAAGTGAGTTAGCAATGAGCGGTCGTTTCGTCGCTAAAGTGAGTTAGCAATGAGCGATTCGTTCGTCGCTAAAGTGAGTTAGCAATGAAGCGGTCGTTCGTCGCTAAAGTGAGTTAGCAATGAGCTCGTTCGTTCGTAGCTAAAGTGAGCAAGCAATGAGCGGTCGTTCGTCGCTAAAGTGAGTTAGCAATGAGCGGTCGCAATTCGTCGCTAAAAAGTGAGTTAGCAATGAGCGGTCGTTCGTCGCTAAAGTAAAGTGAGCAAGCAATGAGCGGTCGTTCGTAAGCTAAAGTGAGTTAGCAATGAGCGGTCGTTCGTCGCTAAAGTGAGTTAGCAATGAGCGGTCGTTTAAATTAAGCTAAAGTGAGTTAGCAATGAGCGGTCGTTCGTCGCTAAAGTGAGTTAGCAATGAGCGGTCGTTCGTCGCTAAAAAGTGAGTTAGCAATGAACGGTCGTTCGTCGCTAAAAAGTGAGTTAGCAATGAGCGGTCGATTCGTCGCTAAAGTGAGTTAGCAATGAGCGGTCGTTCGTCGCTAAAGTGAGTTAGCAATGAGCGGTCGTTCGTCGCTAAAGTGAGTTAGCAATGAGCGATTCGTTTCGTCGCTAAAGTGAGTTAGCAATGAGCGATTCGTTCGTCGCTAAAAGTGAGTTAGCAATGAGCGGTCGTTTCGTCGCTAAAGTGAGTTAGCAATGAAGCGGTCGTTTCGTCGCTAAAGTGAGTTAGCAATGAGCGGTCGTTCGTTAAGCTAAAGTGAGTTAGCAATGAGCGGTCGTTCGTCGCTAAAGTGAGTTAGCAATGAGCGGTCGGTCGTTCGTCGCTAAAGTGAGTTAGCAATGAGCGGTCGTTCGTCCCTAAAGTGAGTTAGCAATGAACTCTTTTCGTCGCTAAAGTAAAGTTAGCAATGAAGCGGTCGATTCGTCGCTAAAGTGAGTTAGCAATGAAGCGTTCGTTTCGCTAAAGTGAGCTAAAGTGAGTTAGCAATGAAGCAATTGTTCGTCGCTAAAGTGAGTTAGCAATGAGCGGTCGTTCATCGCTAAAGTGAGTTAGCAATGAGCGGTCGTTCGTCGCTAAAGTGAGTTAGCAATGAAGCGGTCGTTCGTCGCTAAAGTGAGTTAGCATGAGCGGTCGGTCGTTCGTCGCTAAAGTGAGTTAGCAATGAGCGGTCGTTCGTCGCTAAAGTGAGTTAGCAATGAGCGGTCCTTTCGTCGCTAAAATTGAGTTAGCAATGAGCGGTCGTTCGTCGCTAAAAAGTGAGTTAGCAATGAGCGGTCGTTTCGTCGCTAAAGTGAGTTAGCAATGAACGGTTCGTTCGTCGCTAAAGTGAGTTAGCAATGAAGCGGTCGTTCGTCGCTAAAGTGAGTTAGCAATGAAGCGGTCGTTCGTCGCTAAAGTGAGTTAGCAATGAAGCGGTCGTTCGTCGCTAAAAGTGAGTTAGCAAGCGAGCGGTCGTTCGTCGCTAAAGTGAGTTAGCAATGAGCGGTCGTTAAATTCGCTAAAAAGTGAGTTTACCAATGAGCGGTCGTTCGTCGCTAAAGTGAGTTAGCAATGAGCGATTCGTTCGTCCTAAAAAGTGAGTTAGCAATGAGCGGTCATTTCGTCGCTAAAGTGAGTTAGCAATGAGCGGTCGTTCATCGCTAAAGTGAGTTAGCAATGAGCGGTCATTCGTCGCTAAATTGAGTTAGCAATGAACGGTCGTTTCGTCGCTAAAGTGAGTTAGCAATGAGCGGTCGTTCGTCGCTAAAAGTGAGTTAGCAATGAGCGGTCGTTAAATTCGCTAAAGTGAGTTAGCAATGAGCGGTTGGTTTCGTCGCTAAAAAGTGAGTTAGCAATGAGCGGTCGTTCGTCGCTAAAGTGAGTTAGCAATGAGCGGTCGTTCGTCGCTAAAGTGAGTTAGCAATGAGCGGTGGTTAAATTCGCTAAAAGTGAGTTAGCAATGAACGGTCGTTCGTCGCTAAAGTGAGTTAGCAATGAGCGGTCGATTTCGTCGCTAAAGTGAGTTAGCAATGAGCGGTCGTTCGTCGCTAAAAGTGAGTTAGCAATGAGCGGTCGTTTCGTCGCTAAAGTGAGTTAGCAATGAGCGGTCGTTCAAAGTGAGCTAAAGTGAGTTAGCAATGAGCGATTCGTTCGTCGCTAAAAGTGAGTTAGCAATGAGCGGTCGTCGTTCGTTCGCTAAAAAAAGTGAGTTACCAATGGCGGTCGTTCGTTCGTTGCTAAAGTGAGTTAGCAATGAAGCGGTCGTTCGTCCTAAAGTGAGTTGAAGCAATGACACCTTTAAATTGAGTTAGCAATGAAAGTGAGTTAGCAAATGAGCGGTCGTTAAATTCGTCGCTAAAGTGAGTTAGCAATGAAGCGGTCGTTCGTCGCTAAAGTGAGTTAGCAATGAGCGGTCGTTCGTCGCTAAAGTGAGTTAGCAATGAAGCGGTCGTTCGTAAGCTAAAGTGAGTTAGCAATGAGCGGTCGTTCGTCGCTAAAGTGAGTTAGCAATGAGCGGTCGTTTCGTCGCTAAAGTGAGTTAGCAATGAAGCGGTCGTTCTTCGCTAAAGTGAGTTAGCAATGAGCGGTGGGTTTCGTTCCCTAAAGTGAGTTAGCAATGAACGGTCGTTCGTCGCTAAAGTGAGTTAGCAATGAGCGGTCATTCGTCGCTAAAGTGAGTTAGCAATGAACGGTTGTTCGGTCGCTAAATTGAGTTAGCAATGAGCGTCGTTTCGTCGCTAAAGTGAGTTAGCAATGAGCGGTCGTTCGTCGCTAAAGTGAGTTAGCAATGAACGGTCGTTCGTAAGCTAAAGTGAGTTAGCAATGAGCGGTCGTTCTAAAGTGCTAAAAGTGAGTGAGTTAGCAATGAAGCGGTCGCAATGAATTAAGCTAAAGTGAGTTAGCAATGAGCGGTCGTCGCGTCGCTAAAGTGAGTTAGCAATGAAGCGGTCGTTCGTCGCTAAAGTGAGTTAGCAATGAGCGGTCGTTCGTCGCTAAAGTGAGTTAGCAATGAGCGGTCGTTTCGTAAGCTAAAAAGTGAGTTAGCAATGAAGCGGTCGTTCGTCGCTAAAGTGAGTTAGCAATGAAGCGGTCGTTAAATTCGCTAAAGTGAGTTAGCAATGAGCGGTCGTTTCGTCGCTAAAGTGAGTTAGCAATGAACGGTTGTTCGTCCCTAAAAGTGAGTAAGCAATGACGGTCTTTTCGTCGCTAATTGAGTTAGCAATGAAGCGGTCGTTTCGTAAGCTAAAGTGAGTTAGCAATGAGCGGTCGTTCGTCGCTAAAGTGAGTTAGCAATGAACGGTCGTTCGTCGCTAAAGTGAGTTAGCAATGAACGGTCGTTCGTCGCTAAAGTGAGTTAGCAATGAACGGTCGTTCGTCGCTAAAGTGAGTTAGCAATGAAGCGGTCGTTCGTCGCTAAAGTGAATTAGCAATGAACGGTTGTTCGTCCCTAAATTGAGTGAGCAACGACTCCTTTCGTCGCTAAAGTGAGTTAGCAATGAACGGTCGTTCATCGCTAAAGTGAGTTAACAATGAACGGTTATTCGTCGCTAAAATTGAGTTAGCAATGAACGGTCGTTCGTCGCTAAAGTGAGTTAGCAATGAACGGTCGTTCGTCGCTAAAGTGAGTTAGCAATGAGCGGTCGTTCGTCGCTAAAGTGAGTTAGCAATGAACGGTCGTTCGTCGCTAAAGTGAGTTAGCAATGAACGGTTCGTTTCGTTCGAGTTAGCTGAAAAGTGAGTTAGCAATGAGCGGTCGTTCGTCGCTAAAGTGAGTTAGCAATGAACGGTCGTTCGTCGCTAAAGTGAGTTAGCAAATGAACGGTCGTTCGTCGCTAAAGTGAGTTAGCAATGAACGGTCGTTCGTCGCTAAAGTGAGTTTAGCAATGAACGGTCGTTCGTCGCTAAAGTGAGTTAGCAATGAGCGGTCGTTCGTCGCTAAAGTGAGTTAGCAATGAACGGTCGTTCGTCGCTAAAGTGAGTTAGCAATGAACGGTCGTTCGTCGCTAAAGTGAGTTAGCAATGAACGGTCGTTCGTCGCTAAAGTGAGTTAGCAATGAACGGTCGTTCGTCGCTAAAGTGAGTTAGCAATGAACGGTCGTTCGTCGCTAAAGTGAGTTAGCAATGAACGGTCGTTCGTTCGCTAAAGTGAGTTAGCAATGAACGGTCGTTCGTCGTCGCTAAAGTGAGTTAGCAATGAACGGTCGTTCGTCGCTAAAGTGAGTGAGTTAGCAATGAACGGTCGTTCGTCGCTAAAAAGTGAGTTAGCAATGAACGGTCGTTCGTCGCTAAAGTGAGTTAGCAATGAACGGTCGTTCGTCGCTAAAGTGAGTTAGCAATGAACGGTCGTTCGTCGCTAAAGTGAGTTAGCAATGAACGGTCGTTCGTCGCTAAAGTGAGTTAGCAATGAACGGTCGTTCGTCGCTAAAGTGAGTTAGCAATGAACGGTCGTTCGTCGCTAAAGTGAGTTAGCAATGAACGGTCGTTCGTCGCTAAAGTGAGTTAGCAATGAACGGTCGTTCATTGCTAAAGTGAGTTAGCAATGAACGGTCGTTCGTCGCTAAAGTGAGTTAGCAATGAACGGTCGTTCGTCGCTAAAAGTGAGTTAGCAATGAACGGTCGTTCGTCGCTAAAGTGAGTTAGCAATGAACGGTGTTCGTCGTTAAAATTCGCTAAAGTGGAGTTACCAAATGAGCGTCGGTCGGTCGTTCGTCGCTAAAGTGAGTTAGCAATGAACGGTCGTTCGTCGCTAAAGTGAGTTAGCAATGAACGGTCGTTTCGTCGCTAAAGTGAGTTAGCAATGAACGGTCGTTCGTCGCTAAAGTGAGTTAGCAATGAACGGTCGTTCGTCGCTAAAGTGAGTTAGCAATGAACGGTCGTTCGTCGCTAAAGTGAGTTAGCAAATGAACGGTCGTTCGTCGCTAAAGTGAGTTAGCAATGAACGGTCGTTTCGTCGCTAAAGTGAGTTAGCAATGAACGGTCGTTCGTCGCTAAAGTGAGTTAGCAATGAACGGTCGGTCGTTCGTCGCTAAAGTGAGTTAGCAATGAACGGTCGTTCGTCGCTAAAGTGAGTTAGCAATGAACGGTCGTTCGTCGCTAAAAGTGAGTTAGCAATGAACGGTCGTTCGTCGCTAAAGTGAGTTAGCAATGAACGGGTCGGTCGTTTCGTGAACGGTCGTAAAGTGAGTTAGCAAATGAACGGTCGTTCGTCGCTAAAGTGAGTTAGCAATGAACGGTCGTTCGTCGCTAAAGTGAGTTAGCAATGAACGGTCGTTCGTCGCTAAAGTGAGTTAGCAATGAGCGGTCGGTCGTTCGTCGCTAAAGTGAGTTAGCAATGAACGGTCGTTCGTCGCTAAAGTGAGTTAGCAATGAACGGTCGTTCGTCGCTAAAAGTGAGTTAGCAATGAACGGTCGTTCGTATCGCTAAAGTGAGTTAGCAATGAACGGTCGTTCGTCGCTAAAGTGAGTTAGCAATGAACGGTCGTTCGTCGCTAAAGTGAGTTAGCAATGAACGGTCGTTCGTCGCTAAAGTGAGTTAGCAATGAACGGTCGTTCGTCGCTAAAGTGAGTTAGCAATGAACGGTCGTTCGTCGCTAAAGTGAGTTTAGCAATGAACGGTCGTTCGTCGCTAAAGTGAGTTAGCAATGAACGGTCGTTCGTCGCTAAAGTGAGTTAGCAATGAACGGTCGTTCGTCGCTAAAGTGAGTTAGCAATGAACGGTCGTTCGTCGCTAAAGTGAGTTAGCAATGAACGGTCTTTCGTCGCTAAAGTGAGTTAGCAATGAACGGTCGTTCATCGCTAAAGTGAGTTAGCAATGAACGGTCATTCGTCGCTAAAATTGAGTTAGCAATGAAACGGTCGTTCGTCGCTAAAGTGAGTTAGCAATGAACGGTCGTTCGTCGCTAAAGTGAGTTAGCAATGAACGGTCGTTCGTCGCTAAAAGTGAGTTAGCAATGAACGGTCGTTCGTCGCTAAAAAGTGAGTTAGCAATGAACGGTCGTTCGTCGCTAAAAGTGAGTTAGCAATGAACGGTCGTTCGTCGCTAAAGTGAGTTAGCAATGAACGGTCGTCGTCGTCGCTAAAGTGAGTTAGCAATGAACGAACGGTCGTTTCGTCGCTAAAGTGAGTTAGCAATGAGCGGTCGTTAAAGTCGCTAAAGTGAAGTTAGCAATGAACGGTCGTTCGTCGCTAAAGTGAGTTAGCAATGAACGGTCGTTCGTCGTTAAAGTGAGTTAGCAAATGAACGGTCGTTCGTCGCTAAAGTGAGTTAGCAATGAACGGTCGTTCGTCGCTAAAGTGAGTTAGCAATGAACGGTCGTTCGTCGCTAAAGTGAGTTAGCAATGAGCGGTCGTTCGTCGCTAAAGTGAGTTAGCAATGAATGGTCGTCGTTCGTCCCTAAAGTGAGTTAGCAAATGAACGGTTTTCGTCGCTAAAGTGAGTTAGCAATGAACGGTCGTTCGTCGCTAAAGTGAGTTAGCAATGAACGGTGAATTCGTCGCTAAAGTGAGTTAGCAATGAACGGTCGTTCGTCGCTAAAGTGAGTTAGCAATGAACGGTCGTTCGTCGCTAAAGTGAGTTAGCAATGAACGGTCGTTCGTCGCTAAAGTGAGTTAGCAATGAACGGTCGTTCGTCGCTAAAGTGAGTTAGCAATGAACGGTCGTTCGTTCGTTGCTAAAGTGAGTTAGCAATGAACGGTCGTTCGTCCCTAAAGTGAGTTAGCAATGAACGGTCGTTCGTCGCTAAAGTGAGTTACCAATGAACGGTCGTTCGTCGCTAAAGCGAGTTAAAAATGAACGGTCGTTCGTCGCAAAAGCGAGTTAACCAATGAACGGTCGTTCGTCGCTAAAGTGAGTTACCAATGAACGGTCGTTCGTCGCTAAAGTGAGTTACCAATGAACGGTTCGTCGCTAAAGTGAGTTACCAATGAACGGTCGTTCGTCGCTAAAGTGAGTTAGCAATGAACGGTCGTTCGTCGCTAAAGTGAGTTAGCAATGAACGGTCGTTCGTCGCTAAAGTGAGTTAGCAATGAACGGTCGTTCGTCGCTAAAGTGAGTTAGCAATGAACGGTCGTTCGTCGCTAAAGTGAGTTAGCAATGAACGGTCGTTCGTCGCTAAAGTGAGTTAGCAATGAACGGTCGTTCGTCGCTAAAGTGAGTTAGCAATGAACGGTCATTCGTCGCTAAAGTGAGTTAGCAATGAACGGTCGTTCGTCGCTAAAGTGAGTTAGCAATGAACGGTCGTTCGTCGCTAAAGTGAGTTAGCAATGAACGGTCGTTCGTCGCTAAAGTGAGTTAGCAATGAACGGTCGTTCGTCGCTAAAGTGAGTTAGCAATGAACGGTCGTTCGTCGCTAAAGTGAGTTAGCAATGAACGGTCGTTCGTCGCTAAAGTGAGTTAGCAATGAACGGTCGTTCGTCGCTAAAGTGAGTTAGCAATGAACGGTCGTTCGTCGCTAAAGTGAGTTAGCAATGAACGGTCGTTCGTCGCTAAAGTGAGTTAGCAATGAACGGTCGTTCGTCGCTAAAGTGAGTTAGCAATGAACGGTCGTTCGTCGCTAAAGTGAGTTAGCAATGAACGGTCGTTCGTCGCTAAAGTGAGTTAGCAATGAACGGTCGTTCGTCGCTAAAAGTGAGTTAGCAATGAACGGTCGTTCGTCGCTAAAGTGAGTTAGCAATGAACGGTCGTTCGTCGCTAAAGTGAGTTAGCAATGAACGGTCGTTCGTCGCTAAAGTGAGTTGCAGCAATGAACGGTCGTTCGTCGCTAAAGTGAGTTAGCAATGAACGGTCTTTCGTCGCTAAAGTGAGTTAGCAATGAACGGTCGTTCGTCGCTAAAGTGAGTTAGCAATGAACGGTCGTTCGCTAAAGTGAGCTAAAGTGAGTTAGCAATGAACGGTCGTTCGTCGCTAAAGTGAGTTCGCAATGAACGGTCGTTCGTCGCTAAAAGAGTTTAGCAATGAACGGTCGTTCGTCGCTAAAGTGAGTTAGCAATGAACGGTCGTTCGTCGCTAAAGTGAGTTAGCAATGAACGGTCGTTCGTCGCTAAAAAGTGAGTTAGCAATGAACGGTCGTTCGTCGCTAAAGTGAGTTAGCAATGAACGGTCGTTCGTCGCTAAAGTGAGTTAGCAATGAACGGTCGTTCGTCGCTAAAGTGAGTTAGCAATGAACGGTCGTTCGTCGCTAAAAGTGAGTTAGCAATGAACGGTGATTCGTCGTTAAAGTGAGTTAGCAATGAACGGTCGTTCGTCGCTAAAATTGAGTTAGCAATGACGGTCGTTTCGTCGCTAAAGTGAGTTAGCAATGAACGGTCGTTCGTCGCTAAAGTGAGTTAGCAATGAACGGTCGTTCGTCGCTAAAGTGAGTTAGCAATGAACGGTCGTTCGTCGTTAAAGTGTTAGCAAGCAATGAACGGTCGTTCGTCGCTAAAGTGAGTTAGCAATGAACGGTCGGTCGCTAAAGTGAGTTAGCAATGAACGGTCGTCGTCGCTAAAGTGAGTTAGCAATGAACGGTCGTTCGTCGCTAAAGTGAGTTAGCAATGAACGGTCGTTCGTCGCTAAAGTGAGTTAGCAATGAACGGTCGTTCGTCGCTAAAGTGAGTTAGCAATGAACGGTCGTTCGTCGCTAAAGTGAGTTAGCAATGAACGGTCGTTCGTCGCTAAAGTGAGTTAGCAATGAACGGTCGTTTCGTCGCTAAAGTGAGTTAGCAATGAACGGTCGTTCGTCGTCGCTAAAGTGAGTTAGCAATGAACGGTCGTTCGTCGCTAAAGTGAGTTAGCAATGAACGGTCGTTCGTCGCTAAAGTGAGTTAGCAATGAACGGTCGTTCGTCGCTAAAGTGAGTTAGCAATGAACGGTCGTTCGTCGTAAAAGTGAGTTTAGCAATGAACGGTCGTTCGTCGCTAAAGTGAGTTAGCAATGAACGTCGTTCGTCGCTAAAGTGAGTTAGCAATGAACGGTCGTTCGTTCGCAAAAAGTGAGTTAGCAATGAACGGCAATGAACGGTCGTCGCTAAAGTGAGTTAGCAATGAACGGTCTTTCGTCGTCGCTAAAGTGAGTTAGCAATGAACGGTCGTTCGTCGCTAAAGTGAGTTAGCAATGAACGGTCATTTCGTCGCTAAGTTGAGTTTAAGCAAATGAACGGTCGTTCGTTCGTTAAAGTGAGTCTGCAACGAACGGTCGTTCGTCGCCAAAGTGAGTAAGCAAATGAACCGTCTGTCGCCAGCGCGAGTTCGCAATGAACGGTCGTTCCGTCGGTAGCCGCCTGCGCAATGAACGTCTGTTCATCGGTAAGCGCGAGTTGAAGCAATGAACGGTCGTTCGTTTGCCAGTGAGTTGAAGAATGAACGGTCGTCTGTCGCTAAAGTGAGCGAAGCAAATGGAACGGTTCCTGTCGCCAGCGCGCGTTAGCAATGAACGATCGTCTGTCGCTGTGCGAGCTGAAGCAATGAACTGGTCGCGTCCGTCTGTAAAGGCGAGTTCGCAATGAACCGTCGTTCGTCGCTAAGTGTTAGCAAATGAACGGTCGTTCGTCGCCACAGTGAGTTCGCAATGAAACCAGGTTTGTCGCTAAAGTGAGTCTGCACGAACGGTCAAACGTCGCCAAAGTGAGTTTTGTAATGAACCATCGTCTGTCCAAAAGCCGGAGTTAGCACGACTGCTCGTCACAAAGTGGTCTGTCGCTGTTTCTCTTAAAGTGAGGCCTGCAACGAACAGTCGTTCGTCGCTAAAGTACTCCCAGAATGTAAACGGTCATTCACCAAAAGTGAGTTAGCAATGTTAGGTCGTTAAAGTTGGCGTTCAACGGCTGAGTTAGGGCAATGAAGGTCGCTCGGTCACCAAAGTGAGTTCAATGAACGGTCGGTCGTCGCAAAGTGAGTTACCGAATGAACGGTGGTTCATCGCAAAAATTGAGTTCGAATGAACGGTCGTTCGTCGCTAAGAGAGAGTTAGCAATGAACGGTCGAACCATCGCCAAAGTGAGTTAGCAATGAGCGGTCGTTTGTCGATAAAGTGAGTTAGAATGGAACCGTCGTCCGTCGCTATGGAGGCAAGCAATGAACGGTCATTCGTCGCTAAAGGATAGCAAAGAACAGTCGTTCGTCGCTGAAAGTGCGGCGCGTAATGAACGCTCGTTCACGCTAAAGAAGTTCACAACGAACGGTCGTAGTCGTCTGTCGCTAGAGGAGTCTGCAATGAACGGTCGTTCGTCGCCAAAGTGAGTTAGCAATGAACCGTCGCTCGTCGCTAAAGAGAGTCAAGAATGAACGGTCGTTCGTCGCTCAAGCAGGTTTGCAAGGAACAGTCGTCGCCAGTGAGTTAGCAATGAACGGTCAAACCATCGTTAAAGTGAGTTGCCAGCAATGAATGAACTCCTCACGCTAAAGTGAGTTTGTAAATGAATCCATCGTCGCTAAAGTGAGTTGGCACGAACGGTTGTTCGTCAAAGTGAGTTAGCAATGAACTGTCGCTCGTCAAGCAAAGTGAGTTAGCATTAAACGGTCGACCTCCTTTGCGAAAAGCGCGCGAAGTTAGACGAATGGTCATTCGTCAATGAAGTCAGCAAAGTGAAGGCGCAATGAACGGTCGTTCGTCGCTAAAATGAGTTGGCAATGAACTGTCATTCGGTCGCTAAAATTAAGTTAGCAATGAACAGGTCGTCATCCCTAAAGTAAGTTAGCAAATGAACGGTCGTTCGTCGCTAAAAGTGAGTTCGCAATGAACGGTCGATCGCTAAAGTGAGTTAGCACGAACGAACGGTCGCTCGCCAGTGAGTTAGTAATGAACGGTCATTCATCAGCTAAAGTGAGTTAGCAATGAACTGGTCGCTCGTCGCTAAAGAGCTTTAAGAACGAATCCGGTCGCTTGTCGCTAAAATGAGTTAGCAATGAACGGTCGCTCGACCGCTAAAGTGGAAGTTAGCAATGAATGGTCGTTGTCGGGCAGTTAGCAATGAACGGTCGTCGTCGCTAAAGGGTTAGCAATGAACGGTCGCTCAAGAAGGAGAGTCGTCGCCAAAGGCCAAGAATGAATGGTCGCAGTCGCTCAAAGTGAGTTAGCAAGGAACGTTTTCATCGCTAAATTGAGTTAGCAATGAACCGGCCGTCGTCGCAAAGTGAGTTCAGAATGAACGGTCGCTCGGTCGCTAAAATGAGTTGCCAACGAACGGCTGCTCGTCCCTAAAGAGAGTTCAGAATGAACGGTCGCTCATCACTCAAGCGAAGCACGAACGGTCGTTGTCGCTAAAGCATGTTAGCAATGAACGGTCATTGTCGGCAAAGTGGGTTCACCAATGAACGGTCGGTCGTCGGTGTTAATTGAGTTAGCAATGAATGGTCGTTCGCTTCAGTGAGTTCGCGAATGAACTGTCGCTCGTCGCAAAATTGAGTTAGCAATGAACGCCGCCAAAAGAGAAAGCAATGAACGGCTCACGCTAAAAGCGCGAGTCGTCGAATGAACTAGCAACGAACGGCCGCCAGTGCGCACGCTTGCAATGAACGGTCGTCGTCATCAAAGTGAGTTGGCGAATGAACGGTCGTGTTCGCTGCTGTGCTTTTGAGCTACCAATGAACGGTCGCTCGTCTCTTAGGATAGGCAATGAACGGTCGCTCGGTCGCTAAAGTGAGTTACCAATGAATGATCGGTCGTCGCTAAAGTGAATTAGCAATGAACGGTCGTCGGCCCTAAATTGAGTTAGCAAGCATCATTTGAGTTCAAGAATGAACGGTCGCTCATCGGCAAAGTGAGGGAATGAACGGTCATTCGCCGCTAAATTGAGCGCGCCATGAACAGTCGCCGTCGCAAAGTGAGGTAGAAAGAACGCCGTTGCTAAAGTATGTTAGCAAATTGTCCGCCTCGTCGCTAAAGGGTTACCAATGAGCGGTCACCGTCCTAAAGAGAAAGCACGAATGAACTTGGGTCGACGCTAAAGTGAGTTAGTAATGAACGGTTCTTTCGCCGCTTGAGTTAGCAATGAACCTGGGCGCTCACTTAAAGAGAGTTCTGGAGAATGACCGTCGCTCGTCAAGCAGTGAGTTAGCAATGAACGGTCATTCGCTGCTAGTGAGTGCTAGCAACGAACGGCCGCTCATTACTGGGGTGAGTTAGCAATGAACGGCATTTCGCAGCAGGAGTTAGCAATGAACGGTCGCTCGCTTCAAAAGTGAGTTAGAAATGAACCCGTTTCGCCGCTAAAGCATGTTAGCAATGAACGGTCGTTCATCGCTAAAGTCATTACCAATGAAAGGTCGGCTGCCCAAAAAAAGTTAGCAATGAATGGTTTCGTCTCAAAATTAGTTAGCAACGCCCAAATTTGTCCTTCGTCGCTAAATTGAGGGG
Source organism: Aristolochia fimbriata (assembly GCA_019845555.1). Lineage (NCBI taxonomy): Eukaryota > Viridiplantae > Streptophyta > Magnoliopsida > Piperales > Aristolochiaceae > Aristolochia > Aristolochia fimbriata. The sequence continues at coordinate 20,253,098 of CM034081.1, forward strand.
AGTTAGCAATGAACGGTCGTCGCTTCGCAAAGTGAGTTCAACGTGAACCGTCGCAGGGCGGTCCAGTAGCAATGAACGGTCGCTCGTCGCTAAAGTGAAGTTCCCGAACGAACGTCGCTCGTCGCTGAAAGTGAGTTAGCAACGAACGGTCGCTCGTCACTAAAAGGAGTTCAAGAATGAACGGGTCGCTCGTCTCCAAAGTGAGTTAGCAATGAACGGTCGCTCGTCGCTAAATTGAGTTAGCAATGAACGGTCATTCGTCGCTCAAAGAGAATTAGGATGAACGGCCGTTGTTCCCAAATTGAGTTACAACCCACTTTCGCCGCCAAGTGAGATAGCAATGAACGGTCGCTCATTACCAGTGAGTTCAAAATGAACGGTCGCTCATCGCTAAAGTGAGGAAGGCAATGAACGGTCGCTGGTCGGTAAAGTGAGTTTTGTAATGAACGAACGCTCGTCGAAAAGTGAAAGCAATGAACGGTCGTCATGTTCGCTAAAGTGAGTTAGCCATGAACGGTCGAACGTCAAAGTGAGTTCAGGCGAACGGTCGTCACGCAAGTGCGGAGGTTGCGAATGAACGGCTGCTCGCGTCGCTAAAGTGAGTTTGTAATGAACGGGCTATTCACACCAGTGAGTTCGCCTGCCAGTAAACCACGAGTGGTCGTCGTCGCCAAAGGGAGTTAGCGATGAACGGTTGTTCGTCCCTAAAGAGAGCGTAAGCAATAAACCTGTCGCTCGCCTGAAAGTGTTCGGCATTGAACGGTCACCGCCCGCTAAAGTGAGTTCTGCAATAAATGACCACGTTTCGTCGCCTCAGTTAGAATGAACAGTTGTTCGTCCCCAAGTGAGTGAGTTCGAACGAACTGTCGCTCGGTCGCTAAAGTGAGTTAGCAAGAAAATGTCGTTTGTCGCTGTAAAATGAGTTGGCAATGAATGGTTGCTCGTAAAGCGGAATTAGCAATGACGGTTGTTCAAGGAATGAACAGTCTTTCACGCTTTGCATGTTAGCAATGAACGGTCGCTCGTCGCTAAAGTGGGTAACCAATGAACGGTCGTCGTTCGATGAAAGGGTCGCTCATAGCTAAAGCAGAAGGAACGTCGCTCACATAAAGTGAGTTAGCAAATGAACGGTCGCTCATTCTAAAGCGGAGATAGGAATGAACGCTCTGCCGTTAAAAGTGAGCAAGCAATGAACGGTCGCTCGTCGCTAAAGTGAGTTAGCAATGAACCGTCGTAGTCGCCGCTAAAGAAGTAAAATGAGCGGTCGGTCGCTCGTCGCAAAATGAGTTAGCATTGAACGCCGTTTGACAAGTAAAGTGAGTTAGCAATGAGTGGTCGCTCGTCGCTAAAGTGAGTTAGCAATGAACGGTCGTTCATCGCTAAATTGAGCAAGCGAATGAATGCCCTTCGCCGCTAAATTAAGTTAGGGAACGGTCGCTCGTCACTAAAAGTAAGGAACGAACGGTAGTTCGTCGCTATAGTGAAGTTAGCAAATGAACGGGTCGCTCGTCGCTAAAGTGAGTTAGCAATGAACGGTCGCTCGTCACTAAAGTGGGTAAATCAATGAATGAACGGTCGCTCATCGCTAAAGTGAGTTAGTAAGGAATGGCCGTCGTCTCCTAAAGTCAGTTAGCAATGAACAATCATTCGTCGCTAAATTGAGTTAGCAATGAACGGTCGCTCGTCGCTAAAGTGAGTTAGCAATGAACGGTCGCTCGTCGCTAAAGCATGTTAGCAATGAACGGTTGTTCGTCGCTTTAAAGTGAGTAAACCAATGAACCGGTCGCTCGCCACTAAAAGTGAGTTAGCAATGAATGGTCGTTCGTCCCCTAAATTGAGTTAGCAATGAACTCTTTTCATCGCTAAATTGAGTTAGCAATGAACGGTCGTCGTCGCTAAAGTGAGTTAGCAATGAACGGTCGTTCGTCACTAAAAGCGAGTTAGCAATGAATCCTTGTTGTTCGTAAGCTAAATTGAGTTAGCAATGAACGGATTCATCACTAAAGCGAAGTTAGCAATGAACGGTCGTTTGTCGCTAAGCATGTTAGCAATGAACGGTCGTTCGTCGCTAAAGTGAGTTAGCAATGAACGGTCGGTCGTTCGTTGCTAAAGTGAGTTAGCAATGAATGGTCTTTTCATCGCTAAAGTGAGTTGGCAATGAACGGTCTTTCGTAAGCTAAAGTGAGTTAGCAATGAACGTCGCTCGTTCGATTAAAGTGAGTTCCAAAAATGAACGGTAATTTCGTCGCTAAAGTGAGTTAGCAATGAGCGGTCATTCCTAAGCTAAAGTGAGTTAGCGAATGAACGGTCATTAAAATAAAGCTAAATTGAGTTAGCAATGAACGGTCGTTTGTCGCTAAAGTGAGTTTGAAATGAACGGGTCGTTCGTCACTAAAGTGAGTTAGCAATGAACGGTCGTTCGTCGCTAAAGTGAGTTACCAATGAACGGTCGGTCTTCGTCGCTAAAGTGAGTTAGCAATGAACGATTGTTCGTCGCTAAAAGTGAGTTAGCAATGAACGGTCATTCGTCGCTAAAGTGAGTTTGCAATGAACGGTCGTTGTCGCTAAAGTGAGTTAGCAATGAACGGGACGGTCATCGTTTTCGCTAAAGTGAGTTAGCAATGAACGGTCATTCGTTGCTAAAGTGAGTTAGAATGAACGGTCGTTCGTTGCTAAAGTGAGTTAGCAAATGAACGGTCGCTCGTCGCTAAAGTGGGTTAGCAATGAACCGGTCGTTCGTAAGCTAAAAGAGTTAGCAATGAGCGGTCGCTCGTCGCTAAAGTGAGTTAGCAATGAACGGTCGCTCATCGCTAAAGTGAGTTAGCAATGAACGGTCGGTCGTTCGTCGCTAAAGTGAGTTAGCAATGAACGGTCGCTCGTCGCTAAAGTGAGTTAGCAAAATGAACGGTCATTCATTGCTAAAGTGAGTTAGCAATGAACGGATTTCATTCAAAAAGTGAGTTAGCAATGAACGGAGTTCCAAATTGTTAGCAATGAACGGTCGTTCGTCACTAAAGTGCAAAGTTAGCAATGAACGGTCGTTCGTCGCTAAAGTGAGTTAGCAATGAACGGTCGTTCGTCGCTAAAGTGATGTTAGCAATGAACGGTCGTTCGTCCAAAAAGTGAGTTAGCGAATGAACGGTCGCTCGTCGTTAAAGTGAGTTAGCAATGAACGGTCGTTCGTAAAGTGAGTTAGCAATGAACGGTCATTCGTCGCTAAAGTGAGTTAGCAATGAACGGTCGTTCGTCGCTAAATTGAGTTAGCAATGAACGGTCTTCGTCGCTAAAAGTGAGTTAGCAATGAACGGTCGTTCGTCGCTGAAAAATTGAGTTAGCAATGAACGGTGGTTCGTCGCTAAAGTGAATTAGCAATGAACGGTCGTTCGTCGCTAAATTGAGTTAGCAAATGAACGGTCGTTCCGCTAAAGTGAGTTAGCAATGAACGGTCGTTCGTCCCTAAAGTGAGTTAGCAAATGAACGGTCGTTCGTCGCTAAAGTGAGTTAGCAATGAACGGTCATTCGTCGCTAAAGTTTAGCAATGAACGGTCGTTCGTCGCTAAAGTGAGTTAGCAATGAACGGTCCTTCGTCGCTAAAGTGAGTTAGCAATGAACGGTCCTTTTCGCTAAAGTGAGTTAGCAATGAACGGTCGCTCGTCGCTAAAGTGAGTTAGCAATGAGTCGAGTTACTAAATGAGTTAGCAATGATTGGTCACGCTAAAGTGAGTTAGCAATGAACAGTCGTTCGTCGCTAAATTGAGTTAGCATTGAACGGTCTTTCCTTGCTAAAGTGAGTTAGCAATGAACGGTCGTTTCGTCGCTAAAGTGAGTTAGCAATGAACGGTTGTTCGTCGCTAAAAGTGAGTTAGCAACAATAAATTAAGTCCGCGATTGAACGGTCGCTCGTCGCTAAAGTGAGTTCGCAATGAACGGTCGTTCGTCGCTAAAGTGAGTTAGCAATAAACTGTCGCTTGTTGCTAAAGTGAGTTCGCAATGAACTGTCGTTCGTCGCTAAAGTGAATTAGCAATGAAAATGTCGTTCGTCACTAAAGTGAGTTAGCAATGAGCGGTCGTTAAAATTCGCTAAAGTGAGTTAGCAATGAACGGTTGTTCATTGCTAAAGTGAGTTAGCAATGAATGGTCATTCGTCGCTAAAGTGAGTTAGCAATAAACGGTCGCTCATTGCTAAAGTGAGTTAGCAATGAATGGTCATTCGTCGCTAAATTGAGTTAGCAAAAGTGAGTTAGCCAAGCAATGAACGGTCGTTCGTCGCTAAAGTGAGTTAGCAATGAACGGTCGTTCGTCGCTAAAGTGAGTTAGCAATGAACGGTCGTTCGTTGCTAAAGTGAGTTAGCAATGAACGGTCGTTCGTCGCTAAAGTGAGTTAGCAATGAACGGTCGTTCGTCGCTAAAGTGAGTTAGCAATGAACGGTCGTTCGTCACTAAAGTGAGTTAGCAATGAACGGTCGTTCGTCGCTAAAGTGAGTTAGCAATGAACGGTCGTTCATCGCTAAAGTGAGTTAGCAATGAACGGTCGTTTGTCGCTAAAGTGAGTTAGGAAATGAACGGTCGTTCGTCACTAAAGTGAGTTAGCAATGAACGGTCGTTCGCTAAAAGTGAGTTAGCAATGAGCGGTCGTTGAACGGAATAAAATGTCGTAACCAATGTTAGCAATGAACGGTCGTTCGTCGCTAAAGTGAGTTAGCAATGAACGGTCGTTCGTCGCTAAAGTGAGTTAGCAATGAACGGTCGTTCCTTGCTAAAGTGAGTTACCAATGAGTGGTCGTTCGTCGCTAAAGTGAGTTAGCAATGAACAGTTGTTCGTCCCTAAATTGAGTTAGCATTGAACGGTCGTTCGTCACTAAATTGAGTTCGCAATGAACGGTCGATTTCGTCGCTAAAGTGAGTTAGCAATGAACGGTCATTCGTTGCTAAAGTGAGTTAGCAATGAACTGTCGTTCATCGCTAAAGTGAGTTAGCAATGTCGGTCGTTCGTCGCTAAAGTGAGTTACCAATGAAATGTCGTTCGTAAGCTAAAGTGAATTAGCAATGAACGGTCGTTCGTAACTAAAGTGAGTTAGCAATGAACGGTCTTTCGTCGCTAAAGTGAGTTAGCAAAAGCGGTCGTTCATTGCTAAAGTGAGTTAGCAATGAAGCGGTCATTCGTCGCTAAATTGAGTTAGCAATGAACGGTCATTCGTCGCTAAAGTGAGTTAGCAATGAACAGTCGATTTCGTCGCTAAAGTGAGTTAGCAATGAACGGTCATTCGTCGCTAAAAGTGAGTTAGCCATGGAATGTCGTTCGTCGCTAAAGTAAGTTAGGAAGGAACGGTCGTTCGTTGCTAAAGTGAGTTAGCAATGAACGATTCGTTCGTTGCTAAAGTGAGTTAGCAATGAACGGTCGTTCGTCGCTAAAGTGAGTTAGCAATGAACGGTCGTTCGACGCTAAAGTGAGTTAGCAATGAACGGTCGTTCGCCACTAAAGTGAGGTAGCCATGAACGGTCGTTCATCGCTAAAGTGAGTTAGCAAGGAACGCTCGTTCGTCGCTAAAGAGAGTTAGCCATGAACGGTCGTTTGTCACTAAAGTGAGTTAGGAAGGAACGGTCGTTCGTCGCTAAAGTGAGTTAGCAATGAACGGTCGTTCGTCGCTAAAGTAAGTTAGCAATGAACGGTCGTTCGTCGCTAAAGTGGGTAACCAATGAGCGGTCGGTCGTTCGTCGCTAAAGTGAGTTAGTAATGAATGGTCGTTCGTCCCTAAACTGAGTTAGCAACGACTCTTTTCATCGCTAAATTGAGTTAGCAATGAACGGTCGTTCGTCACTAAAGTGAGTTCGCAATGAACGGTCGTTCGCCGCTAAAGCGAGTTAGCAATGAACGGTTGTTCGTCGCTAAAGTGAGTTAGCAATGAACGGTCGTTTGTCGCTAAAGTATGTTAGCAATGAACGGTCGTTCGTCGCTAAAGTGGGTTACCAATGAGCGGTCGGTCGTTCGTTGCTAAAGTGAGTTAGCAATGAATGGTCGTTCGTCCCTAAATTGAGTTAGCAACGACTCCTTTCGTCGCTAAATTGAGTTAGCAATGAACGGTCGTTCGTCGCCAAAGTGAGCTAGCAATGAACGGTCGTTCGTCCCAAAATTGAGTTAGCAACGACTCCTTTCGTCGCTAAATTGAGTTAGCAATGAACGGTCATTCCTCGCTAAAGTAAGTGCGCAATGAACGGTCGTTCGTCGCTAAAGTGAGTTGGCAATGAACGGTCGTTCGTCGCTAATGTGAGTTCGCAATGAACGGTCGTTCGTCACTAAGGTGAGTTAGCAATGAACGGTCGTTCGTCGCTAAAGTGAGTTACCAATCAGCGGTCGTTCGTCGCTAAAGTCAATTAGGAATGAACGATTGTTCGTCCCTAAATTGAGTTAGCAACGACTCATTTCGTCGCTAAAGTGAGTTTGCAATGAACGGTCGTTCATCGCTAAAGTGAGTTAGAAATGAACGGTCATTCGTCGCTAAATTGAGGTAGCCATGAACAGTCGTTCGTCGCCAAAGTGAGTTAGAAAAGAACGGTTGTTCGTCGCTAAAGTATGTTAGCAATGAACGGTCGTTCGTCGCTAAAGTGGGTTACCAATGAGCGGTCGGTCGTTCGTCGCTAAAGTGAGTTAGCAATGAACGGTCGTTCGACGCTAAAGTGAGTTAGCAATGAACGGTCGTTCGTCGATAAAGTGAGTTAGCCTTGAACGGTCGTTCGTCGCTAAAGTGAGTTAGCAAGGACCGGTCGTTCGTCGCTAGAGTGAGTTAGCCATGAACGGTCATTCGTTGCTAAAGTGAGTTAGGAAGGAACGGCCGTTCATTGCTAAAGTGAGTTAGCAATGAACGGTCGTTCGTCGCAAAGTGAGTTAGCAATGAACGGTCGTTCGTCACTAAAGTGTGTTAGCAATGAACGGTCGTTCGTCGCTAAAGTATGTTAGCAATGAACGGTCGTTCATCGCTAAAGTGGGTTACCAATGAGCGGTCGGTCGTTCGTTGCAAAAGTGAGTTAGCAATGAATGGTCGTTCGTCCCAAAATTGAGTTAGCAACGACACCTTTCGTCGCTAAATTGAGTTAGCAATGAACGGTCGTTCGTCGCTAAAGTGAGTTCGCAATGAACGGTCGTTCGTCGCTAAAGTGAGTTAGCAATGAACGGTAGTTCGTCGCTAAAGTGAGTTAGCAATGAACGGTCGCCCATCGCTAAAGTGAGTTAGCAATGAACGGTAGTTCGTCGCTAAAGTGAGTTCGCAATGAACGGTCGTTCGTCGCTAAAGTGAGTTAGCAATGAACGGTCGTTCTTCGCTAAAGTGAGTTCGCAATGAACGGTCGTTCGTCCCTAAAGTGAGTTAGCAATGAACGGTCGTTCGTCGCCAAAGTGAGTTAGCAATGAACGGTCATTCGTCGCTAAAGTGAATTAGGGATGAACGGTTGTTTGTCCCTAAATTGAGTAAGCAACGACTCCTTCGTCGCTAAAGTGAGATCGCAATGAACGGTCGTTCGTCGCTAAAGTATGTTAGCAATGAACGGTCGTTCGTCGCTAAAGTGGGTAACCAATGAGCGGTCGGTCGTTCGTCGCTAAAGTGAGTTAGTAATGAATGGTCGTTCGTCCCTAAATTGAGTTAGCAACGACTCTCCCTCGTCGCTAAATTGAGTTAGCAATGAACGGTCGTTTGTCACTAAAGTGAGTTCGCAATGAACGGTCGTTCGCCGCTAAAGCGAGTTAGCTCGAACGGTTGTTCGTCGCTAAAGTGAGTTAGCAATGACCGGCGTTCATCACTAAAGTGAGTTAGCAATGAACGGTAGTTCGTCGCTAAAGTGAGTTCGCAATGAACGGTCGTTCGTCGCTAAAGTGAGTTAGCAATGAACGGTCGTTCGTCGCTAAAAGTATGTTAGCAATGAACGGTCGTTCGTCGCTAAAGTGGGTTACCAATGAGCGGTCGGTCGTTCGTTGCTAAAGTGAGTTAGCAATGAATGGTCGTTCGTCCCTAAATTGAGTTAGCAACGACTCCTTTCGTCGCTAAATTGAGTTAGCAATGAACGGTCGTTCGTCGCTAAAGTGAGTTAGCAATGAACGGTCGTTCGTCCCAAAATTGAGTTAGCAACGACTCCTTTCGTCGCTAAATTGAGTTAGCAATGAACGGTCGTTCCTCGCTAAAGTAAGTGCGCAATGAACGGTCGTTCGTCGCTAAAGTGAGTTGGCAATGAACGGTCGTTCGTCGCTAAAGTGAGTTCGCAATGAACGGTCGTTCGTCGCTAAGGTGAGTTAGCAATGAACGGTCGTTCGTCGCTAAAGTGAGTTACCAATCAGCGGTCGTTCGTCGCTAAAGTCAATTAGGAATGAACATTTGTTCGTCCCTAGATTGAGTTAGAAACGACTCTTTTCGACGCTAAAGTGAGTTAGCAATGAACGGTCTTTCGTCGCTAAAGTGAGTTAGCCATGAACGGTCGTTCGTCGCTAAAGTGAGTTAGCAAGGAACGGTCGTTCGTCGCTAAAGTGAGTTAGCCATGAACGGTCATTCGTCGCTAAAGTGAGTTAGGAAGGAACGGTCGTTCGTTGCTAAAGTGAGTTAGCAATGAACGGTCGTTCGTCGCTAAAGTGAGTTAGCAATGAACGGTCGTTCGTCGCTAAAGTGAGTTAGAAATGAACGGTCGTTCGTCGCTAAAGTATGTTAGCAATGAACGGTCGTTCGTCGCTAAAGTGGGTTACCAATGAACGGTCGGTCGTTCGTTGCTAAAGTGAGTTAGCAATGAATGGTCGTTCGTCCCTAAATTGAGTTAGCAACGACTCCTTTTCGTCGCTAAATTGAGTTAGCAATGAACGGTCGTTCGTCGCTAAAGTGAGTTCGCAATGAACGGTCGTTCGTCGCTAAAGTGAGTTAGCAATGAACGGTAGTTCGTCGCTAAAGTGACTTAGCAATGAACGGTCGTTCATCGCTAAAGTGAGTTAGCAATGAACGGTAGTTCGTCGCTAAAGTGAGTTCGCAATGAACGGTCGTTCGTCGCTAAAGTGAGTTAGCAATGAACGGTCATTCTTCGATAAAGTGAGTTCGCTATGAACGGTCGTTCGTCCCTAAAGTGAGTTAGCAATGAACGATCGTTCGTCGCCAAAGTGAGTTAGCAATGAACGGTCGTTCGTCGCTAAAGTGAATTAGGGATGAACGGTTGTTCGTCCCTAAATTGAGTTAGCAACGACTCCTTCGTCGCTAAAGTGAGATAGCAATGAACGGTCGTTCGTCACTAAAGTGAGTTCGAAATGAACGGTCGTTCGTCGCTAAAGTGAGTTAGCAATGAACGGTCGTTCGTCGCTAAAGTGAGTTTTGCAATGAACGGTCGTTCCTCGCTAAAGTGAGTTAGCAATGAACGGTCGTTCGTCGCTAAAGTGAGTTAGCCATGAACGGTCGTTCGTCGCTAAAGTGAGTTAGCAAGGAACGGTCGTTCGTCGCTAAAGTGAGTTACCAATGAACGGTCGTTCGTCGCTAAAGTGAGTTAGCCATGAACGGTCGTTCGTCGCTAAAGTGAGTTAGCAATGAACGGTCGTTCGTCGCTAAAGTGAGTTAGCAATGAACGGTCGTTCGTCCCTAAATTGAGTAAGCAACGACTCCTTTCGTCACTAAATTAAGTTCGCATTGAACGGTCGTTCGTCGCTAAAGTAAGTTCGCAATGAACGGTCGTTCGTCGCTAAAGTGAGTTAGCAATAAACTGTCGTTCGTTGCTAAAGTGAGTTCGCAATGAACTGTCGTTCGTCGCTAAAGTGAGTTAGCAATGAACTGTCGTTCGTCGCTAAAGTGAGTTACCAATGAGCGGTCGTTCGTCGCTAAAGTGAATTAGCAATGAACGGTTGTTCGTCCCTAAATTGAGTTAGCAACGACTCCTTTCGTCGCTAAAGTGAGTTAGCAATGAACGGTCGTTCATTGCTAAAGTGAGTTAGCAATGAACGGTCATTCGTCGCTAAATTGAGTTAGCCAAGAACAGTCGTTCGTCGCTAAAGTGAGTTAGCAATGAACGGTCGTTCGTCGCTAAAGTGAGTTAGCAATGAACGGTCATTCGACGCTAAAGTGAGTTAGCAATGAACGGTCGTTCGTCGCTAAAGTGAGTTAGCCATGAACGGTCGTTCATCGCTAAAGTGAGTTAGCAAGGAACGGTCATTCGTCGCTAAAGTGAGTTAGCCATGAACGGCCGTTCATCGCTAAAGTGAGTTAGTAAGGAACGGTCGTTCGTCGCTAAAGTGAGTTAACAATGAACGGTTGTTCGTCGCTAAAGTGACTTAGCAATGAACGATCGTTCGTCGCTAAAGTGACTTAGCAATGAACGGTCGTTCGTCGCCAAAGTGAGTTAGCAATGAACGATCGTTCGTCGCTAAAGTGAGTTAGCCATGAACGGTCGTTCGTCGCTAAAGTGAGTTAGCAATGAACGGTCGTTTGTCCCTAAAGTGAGTTAGCAATGAACGGTCGTTCGTCGCTAAAGTGAGTTAGAAATGAACGGTCATTCGTCGCTAAAGTGAGGTAACAATGAACGGTTGTTCGTCGATAAAGTGAATTAGCAATTAACGGTCGTTTAGCGCCAAATTGAGTTAGCAATGAACGGTCGTTCGTCGCTAAAGTGACTTAGCAATGAACGGTCGTTTGTCGCCAAAGTGATATAGCTCGAGAAAAAAATAAGGAGCGGATAGAAAAAAAAAAAAAAGAAAAAAAAAAAACAAGGAGCTTTCAGAAAATAAAAAAAATAAAAAAAAGTAGAGAAGTTCGAGTGATACCTGCCAAACTGACAGCTTTGAGAAGTTCGAGTCGTATAAAGCAGAGAGACACCAACCTTGTGATGAAAGAGGAGAAGTTCGCTTCAAATGTTCTTATTGAATCGGAGATATCAGAACTGCAAAGCAAAGAGAAATCGCGCGAGAAATAACTACGCAGATAAGAGAAGCCGAGAGAGCTAAGAGAAGTCGAGAGAATACCTGACATACAGCTTAGGATGCGCAAAATGATCTTCAGCCGCGAACTCTTTAAATATTTTTATATAACCAACCAAACATCTTATTTAATATTATTTTTTGAAATGAATTCCACTATTTTAATGTTAAATTTTTTATTTACCTCTATTTCATCCAACATATTTGATTTATAATAAATAAATAATCTATTTTCCTTTTTTAATTTAGACTCTATCATTTTATAAATTAAGATTCTATTATAATTCTTTTAATTTTTTCGACTTCTACAAAAGCATTGTTAAATTTTCTATTTACCTTTTGTTTCATTCAGCATATTTGATTTCTAATAAATTAAAAACTTTTACCTTTTTTAATTTAGTCTTTCCCATTTTTTATTGAATGATAGCAATATTTTTACTAATATATTCATTTTATTCAATTTAAAAAATCTTATTTTATGTTTTAAAAATATAAGGCTTCGTATATTACTTGATTATTTAAATCTATATGATTTCATCTATTTCCATACGAATTTATCTATCATTTTATAATTTTAGATTATATTATAATTTTATAAATTTTCCTATTTCTACAAAAAAACCAAAACAATTATAAAATTTTCTTTCTAATAATTCATGTATCGTTGTATAATTTTAATAATTTTTCTTTATCTATCATTTTATAATGTTAGGTGCTATTTTAATTTTTTAAATTATGAATATCTCTTTATTTAATTCACTTTTTCTATTTATGATAAAACCTACCCAACATCTTATTTACTCATCATTTTCCTTATGAAATCATCTATCACTATATAATTGTAATTTATAATTTAGTGTAATTGTAACCTGTATTTTAATGTTAATTTTACTATCAAAATAAAATTTTATTTTTTATTTAACTATAAATTAATATAATATATATATATATATTGTTTCACCGAAAATCCGTCCGGTCCTTGAAGAGGCGGCGACCGAGAGAAGTTTTCAATTACTTTAGAATAATTTTGAGTTTACAAGGTGTGAGTCAGGAAAAAAGTGAGTTCACTCTCCTAATAACCCTCTGATTCGATCTCCATGTGGTTTGGGTGAAGTTAAAGCTTCTGGCGAGGTCGTCGTCGAGACTTCGAGTTACAGAAACGAACGTACACGATCTGGTGTGGCTTTTGTCGGTCGGACGAAAGTATTTGTGTTCCGTGTATTTCGACTTGTGACGATGCCGGCGACGGTGTAGAATTTCTTCTGGTCGAACTGTAGAGCGACGAACTGCAGATGTTGAACTTCTTTGCGATGAAAGAACCTCTGTGCGTGAGGAACTCTTCTCGGTGAAGGGAGCTTTGGACCTTCGATTTGGGAACGAGAGAGAGCTTCCGCACTGATGTTCAGAGAGCCTTTCCAATGTGACTCCTCTAACTTTTCAATTCTTCCAACCAACCCCTGGAACAGGGAACGCCCCGCCTTTTGTAGCCGGTCTTTGTTGTTGTTGTGGGATTTTTGCTGGGAAAGGGGATCACGATCCCCCTTCTGCTCGTGAAGTTGAGGGAAGAGGGGAGGAGGGAGACCAGGAGCTCCCGTTGAGATCCCCTGAATGAGGATCATGGCTTCTTTTATTGGTTTTCGTCTTCCTGTTTGAAGTGGCTGACTGTATGCTGACTCATGCTGACGTGGCGATGACTCATCGAGTCGTTGTTGACTAGACGATGACTCACTGAGTCTATGATGCGGCGAGATGACTCACTGTGTTGACGACGCGACGAAACGGGATCCTGGCGGTGGGCTGCGTTGATTTACTTCGAGAATTGTCGCGGCCTGTCCATGAACTTTGTTTACTGGGTCGTTGGACTCCTGGATCTGTCGAACGTGGGCCATGCACATTTTGGTGCATACAGATTGCCCCCTTCGAGACTTGTTCGTTCGGGAGGAACGAACAAGTTTCGAACGTGAAGATGAACGAGCACAACACACACACCCCTTTTTTTTTTTTTTTTTTTTTTGTTGATCCTCTTACTCTTTTAGGATCGTTTATCTTTTGTGTATCGTATTCTTTTACGTCCCCTTGCTTTTTTAGGACGTGTATATTTTTCATACACCTTGTAACGTGATATATATTTTTTTTCATTCTTTTCTTTTCTTCTTTTTTTTTGGCTCTCTTCTTTGTTTAAGAGCTGTTTGTTTTTTTTTTTTTTTTTTTTTTTTTGTATACACGCATACATGTGGAGTATGTACGGTATAGAGAGAAATGATGAACACTGAAGCGAGATGTCGCAAGAACAACGACGGCTTTGAGTTGAGCTGCTGGCTTCTGGTCTCCGCTTTGAGTGTTGCCGAAAGTTGTTTCAAACCTCGGATGGCTAGTGAAATTCTGCTTCACTGAATTGGTTCTACATTGGAGGAGGGAGACCGCGTGGTGCCGACTCATCTTGGACGACCTCCGGCCGGGCGAATCGCCCTGCTCGCGCGCAGGGGAGGAAGGGAGGACGGTTTCGGCAGAATAGTCCCGGCCTCGGCAGAATTGCTCCTGCGGCAGCGGAGTTGCTTCGATTTCGGCAGAAGGGAGGCAGTGTCGTGGGCCCCGGCCTGTGTGGTGCTGACTCAGCGGCAAGCTCCTGCGGCAGCGGAGTTGCTCCGATTTCGGCAGAAGGGAGGCAGCGCCGTGGGCCCTGCCTTGTGTGGGGCTGACTCAACGGCGAAGCTCAAGCGGCAAATGGGTTACTCCGATTTCGGGCAGAAAGGGGAGGTACTGTGGGCCCCTTTGTTTCGTCCGGGTTCGAACGACTAGATGACCCACAGATTTGTCGAATTCTGTAGAACCGGTCTCAATGGAGATCAGTGTAGCTCTCGGTGACACCTTCTCGTTGCGTTCGCAATTGGAGAGTTGAGCAAATTTTTTTATTTTTTTATTTTTTTATTTTTTATTTTTCTGGCGCCTCGTTCTTCAGGTGGAGCATGAGCATGGGTCCTCTTGCACATAGTCGTCGGGCACGAGGTCGGAACAGGGGATGGGGACGGTTGTGGCTACTGCGACCATTAAGAATTTCAAAGCCGCCGACTAGTTGCTGAAGGAAGGGGGAGGCGCAGAGTCGACGCCGAAGGTCGATCTGGACTGTCGTCAAGGGGAAGGGAAGACAGAGGAAGATTGGGGCTTAAAGGGGAAGAGAAAGAGGAACAGGGTGGAGGAGGGCGGGCGGAAGTGAGAGAAGGAAGGATCATGGGAGAGAGATGCCGAGGCGGAAGGGAAAGAAGATGAAGAATGAGGATGGAGGAAGAGGCGGACGCCTGACCCGAGAGAGAGGGAGAAGTCGAGGAGTGGGGAGTTATATGGGTCACGAAACCAAAGAGGGATTATTCTGAGGCGGAAGGAGAGAAGGAGGAAGCCGAAATGGTGGCCTGAGGACAAACTGGGGAAAAGGAAAAAGGAGGGGCCTATTTTTTAGCCGAGAAGGAAAAGGAGATAGGAAGAGGAAAGGAAAAAAAGAAGAAGGGAAATGGAAGGAGAAAAGGGGAGTCAGGGTATTCCAATGTGAGTAATTTTAGGTCCCAAGGCCGTGAGGAGACGAGAATGAGAGAAGGAGAGTGAACTGAGAAGGAGAGAGAGGATACTTATATCGGGAGCGTGAAGAACCCGGATACGGGGAGGGAGGAAGGAGAGAAGAGTCCCGTGGAAGAGGGCTTAACCATCACGAAGTTGAGTGAGCCGGAGAAGTCGAGAAGGGTACGGCCCGCGGAGCCGGAGAGGACCCGCCACGGGCGGGGAAGGAGAAAGGAGGAGAACGGGAGATTGAGGTGAAGAGGGGAAAAGTGGACGGGAGGGAGAGAAGATTGAAGCGGCGGCTGCCGCGGAACGAAGCTAGGGAAGAAGAAAAGAGAAAGAGAGGCGAAGCGGGAGGGAGAGAAGAAGGGAAAAGGAGGGGGGATCGGGGCTTTGCTGTGGGCCCCATCTCAATAGGTTTCATGCTGACCTAGGGTTTTCCAGGTCGTGCTTCTTAATCACGGAGGGTGGGTCCCACCCTAATTGGATTGGCACTGACCTAGGATTTTCCCAAATCGTGCTTCCTCCACTAAGGGATGTGGGCCCCGCCCTAATTCCCTTCTTTGATAACTTTAGTCAATTAATTGCCTATCCGAGGAGCTCATTGACTTTCCTTTGCTTCTCCTACAAAATCCTCCTTTTCTTCTTGACTATCTGCGACGACTGTTTTTTGTCAGTCCACGATTTGAGACTCGGTAGTTTGGCATTTTTTTCGCTGGTCAGGCCTGCGCGCCATCAGATTACGGGAGGCAGGTCTTGAACCGACTGTTCTTATCTGCGACTTTGGGAGGCTGCACGTGGTCGTCTGCTGTCTTCTCTGATCCCTCCGGTTTGCGGCAGAGTTTTCTACGAATCCGATTCAAAGGTACTATAAAAAAGAACTTTTTTTTTCTCTCCCGGCAAGCTCGGATTGAATTCGAGTCAGCCGGGTTTCCCACTCTCTTTTTTTTTTTCTTCTCTCTTCCTTTTCCTTCCTCTTTTTCTCTCCTCTCATTTTCGACTCCTCCCTCAGTCACTCATTTTCTCTCTCTTTTTTTTTTTTAGTCGTTCACTCATTTTTTTTTTTTTTTTTTTTTTTTTTTTTTTTACGTCTTGCGTTCTAAGTATTTGTCAATTTGTGCGTTGTGACAAATCGACGGTTTTGTGCCGGACGTTGTGAGTTTTGTGGTGCCTGGCTCGTGTCGGGTGCTGCAATTCATTCGGGTCGCGCCGGGCTCTGTCGCCAGGTGCTGAAATTTCTATGGATTGATCCGGCTTTGTCGCCAGGAGGCGATGTCTGTCAATGCTTAGCACACCTGTTTTGGATGCCGAGTGCAATTAGCAGTCTGGTCGATGAGGGCCAGAGTTGATTGCTAATGCAAGGTTGCAGCCCGGCAAGCGTCGCCGGTGCGAAGTTGTGTTGAGGTCGCACCGGCAAAGCGTCGCCGATCATGAAGTTGAAATTTGGAGACGCTTAACCGGCAAGGGTCGCCGGGTCGCGAAGTTGTGTTGCCCTTTTTTGTCATAGCTTTTTTCTTATTACGACTGCTTCTTTTTTTGTCGTAGCCTTTTTTAAGCGACGGCTTCTTTTTTTGTCGCTGCCTTTTTTTTGTTTAGCTGACCGCTTCTTTTTTGTCGCCGCTTTTTCTTTTTTTTGGGACGAGTTACGCACGACACACCCCTTTGATTGCGGTCGGTTCGGTCGCCGGGGAGGTTGGGCGTCTGTTGTAGTTACCGAGTGCCGAGGCTTTTGTTGGCTGAGCTCGGCTCATTTTGAAGGCTGACGGGGAGGCTCGACGTCGTCTTAGTCACCGAGTGCCGAGGCTTTGGTCCGGCTGAACTCGGTTAAGTCGCTAGGAGGCTGAATTCCAGCGTTGGTGCACCTGGCTCGGTCGCCGGGTGCGAGCTTGTTCTGTTGGTTGCGTCCGGCTCGGTCGCCGACCGCAGGAGTGTGGAGTGCAGCACCCGACTCGGTCGTCGAGTAGTGTTCTTGCGCTCCTCTTCACGCCTGTTTTGGTGTTGGGCGCCTGTTTTGATCACGACCAACTGTTTGACTTGGTCGCAATGAGTTGAGTTGCGCCTGGCCTGGTTGCCGGGCATTTTTGTTTCGCAATATCCCTTTCCTGTCCAACTCGGTCGTCCGGCACTAGGATCGGGTATGCGGTATATCTAACTCGTCGTTAGATGCTGAGTTTCTGTTTTGGTGCGCCCTAACTTGATCGCCGAGGACTAGAGAACTCTGTTCTGTTTTGCCTCGGTTTGGTGGTGGCGAGACTTTGGGACTGTTCTCGGTTTAGGCCGCCCGAAGAAGAAGTGTTGTTGTTTTGGTCGCACCACTTCGGTCGCCGAAAGTGCTGCTCCCTTTTTTTTGACTGCAGCCAGCCTTGTAGTTGGCTGCGAGTTTGAAGATGTGCTCCACCCGATTTGGTCTCTGGGTGAGATAACTCCATTTTGATCGTACTCGGCTCGGTCGCCGAGCACGAGACTTGTTTGTCGCACTGTCGAAAAGGATTGATATACCTCTTCGGTTTGCCCCCTCTCTCTTTTTTTTTTTCCTTTCTCCGTTTTTTTTGACTGACGACTTGTTCTTTTTTGTCGCCCCTCTGTTTTTCTTTTCTTGCGACTTGATTTTTTTTTTTTTTGTGTCGCAGGTTCCCCTTCTTTTGTTTTTATTTTATGATTCTGCTCTTTTTTTTTTTTTTGTCGTAGGGGATACATAAAATTTGTTTTTTTCGAAGAGTGATTGCGATACCTATTTGTTTTGCCGCAGATGTTCATTGTCTCTCAGCTTCAGGTTACCCTCCTTGGTCTGACCTTCTCGGATGTCTCGTCGGTTGTCCGATGGTGTTGCGCGACGCTGCCTGCGGGTTAGAGATTCAAATGGACAAGAGAAGTCGATGTTATTACTCACGGCGAATCAGCATTGGGGGGGTCAGTCCAGGTTCGCGCCCACGCTCATGAGTGTGCATGACTTGTGGAGTCGTCCGGTGGTTGAGGGGCGACCAGATTTGTTATCTTCTGCGACAAGCGGCCTTCCCTTCACATCAGGCTGGGGGGAACGTTCTGTTGAGCCCTCTGCATAAGTTAGCCACGTACACAGCACCCGAGCTATCGATTCACGACCCTCGGTTCGGCACTTTGGACGATTCACACCCCGCACCACCGGTTCCTTTTCCCGTTCATGTGCCCTTTTACTCCGAATGGACCTGCACCATCGTTCGTACTTGCCCGGAGATCTTGGCTAGACTGGGCATTTTGACCGCAATCCGTGCCTCTGCTTTTACTTATCAGTGCTCCACCCATGTGATTCATGCCTTCTTGGTGCTGTGGTGTCCGTCGACGAATACGATTTTCACTCGAGGTGGGGAATTCTCGATTTCTTTGTGGGACTTACATCATCTTTGTGGGCTGCCCGTTTCTGGATCTATCTACGACGAGGTGGTGCCGACGGTGGCTGACTTTACTGCTGTCCGCGTTTTACCGCTGCCGGAGGTCGTATCATATTTACTGCTGGCCTTCTACCGGATTTACTGTCGTCGCGACCCGGGAGACAAGAAGAGTCCTGCCATGTCCTTCTGGTTTCGCACTGAGGAGGGGGTCGTTCCTTCGTCTGACCCTTGGGCTGATCGCGGCAAGATGACGGAGTCCCGTAGCAGAGATCGTTCTACTATTCAGGATCGGGTCCTTGTTGAACTCGGCGTACCTGAGGCTCTTGCAGATGAGGTCTACTTGGCAGCATTCTTAGCGCTTTGGCTGTGCCGCAGTGTGATCCCCATGGCGGGTTTTGCTATGCGACCGGATACCTTCAAGATGGCCTGTTTTATGGCGAGCGGGACTAAAGTGGGCTTGGCCGGGGCGGCTTTGGCACATCTTTATCGGAGCCTCAACAGTTTCTCTCCGGGCCGCATAGCTTGGCCGTTCCTTTGTGCCTGGTTGGCGCAGCATTTCGGTGCTCACGGCGCAGATCCTAGCGAAGGCTCTGGTCCTCTCATGTGGATGTATCGGAACCCAGAACTCTGCCGACATTTTACTCCGGTCGAAGCCCGTGCATTGTTTTGGAAGAGTTCGATCAAGACTTGGTATCCAGCCGAGGCTCTTCCTTCTGGCGTTCTTCTTGACGCGAGGAGTCGCGTGGCTTCATTGATCGAATCGGACTATTTTCTGTGTGTTCGATCGACTTCTTTGGTTTACCGGCAGCGTGACACTCTGGCTATTGAGCCGTACAGCCCTCACAGATTTGCCAGGCAGTTTGGCTTTTGCCAGGATTTGCCTGGCGTGCTTATTTCTGATCAGCGCAGGGCAGAGTCTCTTTCGGCCCTTTTGGAGATGTGGACTAGCATCGCAAGGCCTTTTGGTCACGTTGAGGTGCCAGTTTTTCTGGGTGCTGACGCAGACCCTGGTGTCACTTTGAGCTTCAGGGAATCGTGGCTCGAGCACGTAGTCCCTCTTTTCGAGGTATGTGAACTTTTGTCTCTTTTCCTTTTGGCTTCTTTTCTTTGTCTCCGATATATCCTTCATCTTTCTACCCTCTTCTTTTTTTTTTTAGCATGAGTGGAAGAACCTTGCTCGAACCGTCGTGTCCGCATCTCAATCCGAGTTGCTGCGTGCGCTGAGTGATGATGACGCAGAGGCTCTCCTACCACGTCCTGCCTCTGCTAAGGCCAAGAAGGGGAAAGCCAAGGCTAAACAGCCTCGTCCGAAGGTAGTGAAGGAGAAGCTACCTGCGGCAAAGGCGAAGGGTATAGTGCTGAAGGAGCCGTCTGTGCCGGAGGAAGAAGCCAAGCCAGTGGTCCTTGCTTTGCTAGCGTCTCCAATTCCAGCTTCGCAGGAGAAGAAGAAGAAGGCTCCAGCCAAGCGGAAGGCACCTCTCCAGCCCCCGATTTTCGCTCCTCCGCCCTTCATTAAGAGCGTCCGAAGTAGTGTTGCTAAGCCATCCGAGGATTTGTCTGATGTCCCTAGCTCGTCAGCTCTTCTGTTGGAACCGCCCGAACCTTTGGCCGTTTCGACTCCTCTTCTTCTTCCAGGTCCGTCTCAGGGGCCTACTGGAGAAGCTCAGTTGGTTGACCCGCGGGAGATTCAGCTTACTCCGGCTTTGGACGAGCCGTTGGACCTTTCTGGGTTGGAGCTACCTCACCACTCCATGCTGGACGAGGAAGATCACATCTCTTTGGCAGACCTCGCCAGAATGCGATTCCGTAAGGGTCCGCTATCTGTTACTGATCCTATACTTGATGAAGTGGAGGACGATACGACAATGGTTGCTGATGGTGCATCCCCTCAGACCGAGGCAGAGGCGACTGTGGATGGAGACACTATTGCCGGCTTGAGCCAAGTGGCTGTCGGGGGTATTCAGCCTGATGCCCCCAGTACCTCTCGTCCTATTCCAGCGACTCCAGTCACTGTGATCCAGCCTTCTATTGTGTCTTTGTCTTCGAATGGTGGAGAGCCGTCGTCAGCCCTTCATCCGCCTGGCAGCGATCATTCAACCTCTTCGAAGTCTTTGTCGGTGAGTCGTGATTTCCTTTTCTCCTTTTCGTATATATATTTGTTTGTCTTTCCTCCCTCGAACTCATAGCCTCTGTTTCTACAGGGGTCCTCGAGACGTCCATCCGCGAGGACGACTGTAAGGCTTCAGAGGGCGGCTTTGGGGTTGTGGGAGGACTTCATCCAGACGGACCTCTTACCAGCCAGCGATCCGAGTTCACCCGAATTGGTGGAGGATGCCTTCGCCTGCCTTGAGAAGCTGATTGAGGTAGGTATCGACACCTCTATATTGGGACATTGGGTTGAGGAGTTCGTGATCCGGGCGGCTCGACTTCAGCATTTGCGCTGTTCACCGGAGGGGAAGCTCAGTCTAGAAGAAGAACGCCAAGTTGCGAGGCGGAACTTATGAAGCTGAGCGACATGTGACCAGCAGTCGCGGACCAACTGTCCGCTAGTGTCGACCAGAATCGGGTGGCTAGGCAGGCTGCCGAAGAGGAGCAGAAGCGGCTTCGCGAGCAGCTTACTCAGGTTTCAGCTCGACTTGACTCTTTGGATGCACAACTTGCGACCGATAGGAGACAGCTTGATGCAAAAGATGAAGAGGCTGCCACTATTCGTCGACGTTTGATCGAGGTTCGAGCTCGGCCTACCTTTAGCGAGCAGGAGGGACATGAGCTAGCTAACGCCCAGGCTGAGGTGACCCGTTTGAAGGGCCAACTTACCAGTTTCGAGCTTCCGCGACTTTGAGGCCATATCACTCTTTCTTTCCTCTGCATTTTGTTTTGTTTGCCTCGTTTATGTTTTGTGAGGCTGAGAATATTCCCATTTGATTTTTTGTGAGAAATACTCTCCTTTATTCGACTACTTTTCCTTTTCTCACATTTTTTTTTCACTGCCCTTTTCATGGGAAAAATCGTTTGAGAAATTTACCGTTCGTTATTGGCAGCTCCGACCCATTTGCGGTGACGAGCTTATAGGCGCCATTGGTATAGGCCTCCTGCACCACGTAAGGTCCCTCCCACTTTGCGGCGAATTTGCCTCCGATTTTGCTGGTGAAAAGCATCGGTGGTCTTACTGCGAGCACGAGATCGCCTTTCTGGAATGACCTGAGTCGTACCTTTTTGTTGAAGGCTCTGGTCATGCGGGACTGATAGCATTCGAGACGTTGTTGTGCCTCGAGTCGTTGTTCATCAAGAGACTCAAGTTCTGCGAGCCTCAATTGGGCACATTCCTCCGTCGTCAGTCCTTCTCTTATTGCTATGCGTAAGGAAGGGAGTTGTACTTCGAGAGGGAGCACCGCCTCGGAGCCATAAACCAGCGAGTATGGAGTCGATTGGGTAGGCGTTCTGGCCGCCGTTCTGTATGCCCATAAAGCTTCGGGAAGCTTTTCATACCAGCTCCTTTTGTGGGTGCCGACCGTTTTCTTCAGAATTTTGCAGAGTGTCTTATTGAAAGCCTCTGCAAGTCCATTAGCTGCCGGGTTGTAAGCCGACGACATCCGCTGTTGTATGCAAAATTTTTCGCAGAAGCGGTCCATGACTTTAATCCTGAAGGGTGTGCCGTTGTCCGTCACGATATACCGTGGAACTCCATATCTGTATATGATTTGAGTTCGGATAAAGTCGGCGACGGTGGTGGCTTTGACCTCTCGGTAGGCTGCAGCTTCGGCCCATTTGGAGAAATAGTCGGTGGCAACCAAGATGTATTTCCAGTCGGTGTCGGATTTGGGAGTGATAGGGCCGATGATATCCATACCCCAGGCTTCGAATGGCCAGGAAGCGACCGTTGGGTGAAGCGGCACCGGTGGTTGATGTATGTAATCGGCATGGAGTTGGCACGGTTTGCAGGTTTGAGCCATTTCGATGGCGTCCCCGAGCATAGTTGGCCAATAGTAGCCGAGTCGTTTGACTTGTAGGTGGAGCTTCGGGCCAGCTTGATGTGAACCGCAAATCCCAGCATGTGTTTCTTTCAACACTTGCAACCCTTCTTCTTTTGAAAGACAGCGTAGGAGCAGACCTTCATACGACCTTCGGTATAGTACATCGTTGATGAAAATGTACCGAGGAGCTGTCCATCGGATTTGGACTCGCTCTCGCAGGTCGACTGGGAGTGTGCTGTGACGAAAGAAGTTGATGATAGGCTTGCGCCAGTCCTCGGTCTGATTTTGGCTAGCCGAGATAGGGAGAGATTCTTCTGTCTCCTCTGTTTGCTCTTCTTCTTTTTCTTTCTCGAGTGGTGGAGGGATGACCCATCGTTCACAAATGGGAACTTGGTTTGGCCGTTCGTCGAAGTGTGCTAAGCTGGCGGCAATGCCGGCAAATGCGTCGGCTGGCCCATTCTCGGAGCGAGGGACATAGTGGAGTGAAACTTCCGGGATTTGGGCCAGAAGTTCACCGGCATATCTCTAGAGAGGTTCGAGCTCGAGTTTCTTGACTTCGAACTCTCCTGACAATTGCTTGATGACCAAAGCCGAGTCGCCGTAGACATTTAATTGCGGCAGTTGCATCTCGACCGCTATGCCGAGTCCCAGGAGGATGGCTTGATACTCTGCTTCATTGTTCAAACAAATCTGGGATAGCACGAACGAATACGGCGGTAGGTCCTTCTTTGGAGACACAAAAGGACTCGGCACCAGCTCCATTTCTTAGTCAGGCGGGCGCCGTCAAAATACATCTCCCAAGGGGAAGTACCCGACCAGGAATATTTCTTCGCCTGGGAATTCCTCGGTTAACTCCCATTCGGCCGCACGGGTGGTCGGCCAAGAAATTAGCAAGAGCTTGACCTTTGATAGCTCGTTGCGGAACGAAGTTGATCTCAAATTCGGAGAGAACCAACGCCCATTTTGCCAAGCGACCAGAGAGAATTGGTCATGACATAATATACTTCAACGGATCAGCTCTTGAAATGAGATTTGTCGAATGCGCCAGGAGGTAGTGCCGAAGCTTTTGAACTGCGAATATGAGAGCCAGACAGGTCTTCTCAATCGGTGTATAGTTGAGTTCGGCACCCACCAATGTTCGGCTAAGGTAGTAGAGAGAACGTTCTTTGTTGTCCTCATCACATTGAGCCAAAAGAGCTCCCACCGACTTCTCCTGTGCTGCGATGTATAGCAGCAATGGTTTGTCAACGATCGGAGCTACGAGCACTGGTGGCTTGGTGAGATACGCCTTTATGTTGTTAAAGGCGTTCCGGCATGCATCGTCCCACTCGAACGGTGTATCCTTCTTTAGCAGCCGACTAAAAGGCTGGCACCTCCCGGCAAGGTTCGAAATGAAGCGGCGGATGTACGCCAGATGACCTTGGAAGCTTTTAAGCTCGGAGACGTTTCTGGGCTCCGACATCTTTTGAATGGCATCGATTTTCGACTGGTCTATTTCAATTCCTCTGTGGTGGACTAGGAATCCCAAAAATTTGCCCGAGGTGACGCCGAAAGCACACTTCAACGAATTCATCTTGAGCTGAAACCGTCGCAGTCTCTCGAACACTGCCCGGAGGTCGAAAAGATGGTCGGCTCTCTGCTTTGTTTTCACCACCAAGTCGTCGACGTAGCATTCGACTCGCTTATGGAGGAAGTCGTCGAAGATGTTTTGCATCGCTCTTTGATATGTCGCGCCGGCATTTTTGAGTCCGAACGGCATAACTTTGTAGCAGAAGATGCCTTTGGGGGTGCGGAAAGCAGTGAATTCTTCATCTTTTGGGTCCATCCTAATTTGGTTGTAGCCAGAGAACCCGTCCATGAAAGATAGAGCCTCGTGACCTGTTGTCGCATCGACCATGAGCTCAGTAATTGGCAGAGGGAAGTCATCCTTCGGGCATGCTTTGTTCAGGTCGCGAAAGTCGACGCAAACCCGAATTTGGCCAGTCTTCTTCTTGACTGGGACGATGTTTGCAATCCAGGACGGGTACTTCACCTCCCTGATGAAATTTGCTGCGATCAATTTGTCGACCTCCTTTTCGATTTCTGGCACTAGTTCTGGCCGGAATCGTCGTTGCGATTGCTTCACTGGTCGAACAGAGGGATGAACCGCCAACTTATGGACTGCCACTCGCAGGTCGAGGCCAGGCATCTCTGTGTAGTTCCAGGCAAAGATGTCGCGATTTTCGCGGAGCAGCGCCATGTATTCGACCTCTTCATCAGCCGTCAGTGAAGCACTGAGGAATGTCGGCCTGGGGTCCTCTGCTGTGCCCAAGTCGACTTTCTTTAATTCATCGACGGTTGACTGGCCTCCTTCTTCGAATTCAGCCGGAGCCTCCTTCAAAACAAATTCCTCATCATCTTGTTCGTCGTCGGTGACGGAGATGTGATTCACCGTTACCGAGTCGTATGTGCGAGCTTGTGCGAGGGCTGCTATCAAAGTATAGATGATGACTGGCCCGCCGTCTTTCTTTGGTTGACGTCGATTGATGGCAGCTTTTGTGTAAATAATCACCGGCTTTGAAGTATCCTGTTCCTCTGTTGGGATTTGGCCAACTGAGACTTGGTGCACGTCTGCCGATGATTTTCTGGTTATCTTTACCGGCTTCGTTTGGGCTGTATAGATCTTGATTGGTTTTGGCCTTTCATAGCCAAGGCCCAGGCGACCTTTGACCGATCGCGGTGCCCTTCGTTCTTTAGCTTCTCCTGCTCTGGAGTGAAGACGGGTAAAGTCACTGGGAGGCTTGGCGTGAATCTCGTCTTTTGTAAGATTGCCCCCGCCTCTGGCCATCAACCGGTAGGCATTTGGGTCGAAGCCTTCATTTGAGCGTGTGGACGGCAACTGTTGTTGGTTCGGCAACCGCTTCACGATACTTCTTTCCTCTAATTTTGATAGAGGAAGCGTGACTTTTTCTGGCAACGGGGTTGGCTGGATTTTGTTGTAGGCGACCAGGGGAGCCTCTCCTTTCTTCCTTTACGACTGTGGAATGTATCGCAAGATGGGCATGTTGCGCCGATTTGGTGTAGGCGCGACTGTGGTCGATTTATGACTGTGTGCTGGCTGTTGTGGAGATACGACTTGCGTCGTGGTCTGTTTGAGAGATGCAACTTGCGTCGAAGTCTGTGGTTTGACTAGCTGCGACGACTGTTTGAGTGTTGCATCTTGCACCGGTTGTTTGGACGATGCAACCTGCGTCGGGGTACCTTTAGCGTTCGCTGCCTGGTTCGACCAAGGCGACAATTTAACTGTCGACCTAGTCGTCAGGTAGAATTTAGCATCTGCGAACGACACCTCTGCTTCTGTGAATGGGCTTTCGTCGGCATACACCGTTTTCTGCTCGCCGTTTTCCCAATACTTGAAGCATTGGTGCAGTGTAGATGGCACGACTCCGTTTGAATGGAGCCACGGGTCGACCCAGGGGAGCAGGTTGTATGAGGTCCTCGAAGTCGATGACTTGAAGAGGCGGTCGGCTACCATGTCCCCAATGTGCAGCTTTAGGTTCGTCATGCCGAAAGTGTTCTCTGGCCCTGCTGGTTGAAACCTTGAATGAGGAGAGAACTTGGAGAGAGGTCGCCGACAGAGAGACCAATGTTCTTCATCGTGCGAATAGGCAGAATGTTGACTGCGGATCCACAGTCGATGAGGATACGGTTGATTTTATGGTCTCTGATGTAGCCGGAGACGAACAACGGTCTGTTGTGATTCGTCGTCCCTAGTTGTGCGTCTTCCTCTCTGAATGTAATGCAGGGCGGGCATGTGACGACCAATGCTTCCTCCAACTTTGCGAGATGTGCTTTGGTGTAGGCATCTTCCTCTTCTTTTCGAAAAGGAGGGGTTAACCCGACTTTAAGACGTCGTGTTTTTCTCATCAGCGGCGTCTCGAGCTCAGCTTTGAGTTCCTCTGGTTTCTCGAGGACTCGAATTAATGCTTGTGCGGACCTGATGCCCAAATCGAGATCATCTTCTATTTTGTTGAGATGTGAGATTTGTTTGAGCGACGTCTCGAGGTCGTCGATTCGACGACAGGTCTTTTGCCCTTCTCTTTTTTTTGCTGTTGTTTGCTTTCGGGAGGAGCTGTTGAGCAGGTCGCCACCATTGTAGGCGGCGAGAGGAACTCCCGGGAAGAACTCCGCCAATGTGATGGGTCTTCTTTTCTTTTGTTTGCCCCCGGACATCAGTCCTAGGAGCTTTTCTTTGGCGTTCGCTGCGGCTCTTTGTTTGGCCGCTTTGCACTTGTTTTGATGGTCATCGGTGCGGTTCGATTTTTTTGAATAGGCTTCTTTTCTCCGGTGACCAAGATCCACCCCCTACGCCGGCTGCAGCTTGTTCACGGGGTGCGGTTTTTGCGCGACCTTAGCCGTGGTGGTCGTCTGTTGTTATGAGGTCGGCTGGAGAAACCGGGCTTTGGTCGATACTCCTTCTTCGTGGCCTGCTTCTTGTTTGGCCGAGTTAGCTGATTCGGCTCGGCTCGGATGGAGATGGCATATGAGGAGGCTATGTTTTCAGCTCCTTCAATTTCAATACGGCCTTGCGTCGCCAGCTCCATGATGCGATCCTTCAAGACGAAACATTTTTCCGTCGAGTGCCCAACCAGTCGATGGTATTTGCAAAAATTGGGATCTTTGCTTTTGGATTGGTCGCCAGGTCTTTTGATTTCTGGCAGCCTCAATAGTTGGTTGTCCAGCAGCTGATCGAGCATGATAGGAACGTCTGCGTCGGCAAAGGGATATGTTTTTGCCTGTCGTTCTTCCAAGTGTCGCTTCTTGAAGCCTCCCGTCAATTGTCGTGGGAGGTAAGTTTGTTTTGACCCCTTGCCGACCTTGATTGGTTCGGACGGTATTTGTCGCGAAAAGAGGATTTTGATTTCTTTTTTTTCGTTTCTTTGGATGCGATCGCAGCAGGTGCCTTCCCCTTTTGTGAGGGTCGGCGGAAGAGGATCCTTCTTCTCCTCGTTCTTCTATCAAGTTTTCCATATTGTGAGCTTACATTTGCGAGCTCTTGGAAATCTTTCGGCCTTCGGCTCTGTATGTAGCAGAGGAGGTTCCATCGCATTCCCCGTGAGCACATTTCTATTTCGGCTTTGAGCGACAGATTCGAGCTTTCTTTGCAATTGAGGCTCAGGTTCCTCCATCGCTTGATGTAGTCGACCACTTTTTTCGCCCTTCTTCGTTTGAGATTGGCGATCTCGACTAGTGTTACAAGACGCCGAAAATCGTAGAATCGACTAAGGAATTCGCTCTCCGGTTGCTCCCAACCGTCAATAGATTCTTGGGGCAGCTCGATGTACCAATCGAAGGCATTTCCCTTCTGCGATCGGGCCGAACCGCTTGACCAATAGGTCGCGTCGTCGTGCCCGGCGTTGTTGCAAGTTTCGATGAAATGTGCGACATGCTGCTTTGGGTGGCCGTCGCCGTTAAATTGTTGAAACTTGGGAGGGTGATAGCCGATTGGCATTGGAATGTTCTGGATCCTCTCAGGTGTACGGTCTCTTGTAGGCGACCGATTTGTGGTCGCCAAAGATCGCTTTCAGATCGCGCACGGTTGACGAAGCTCGCGGATGGCGTCAAGTGTGAGAGCAGACGGATCAACTGGTCGACCTCTGCGGATGGCCACTGGAGCGACGGGCGGCAGCTCGTCGTCGGAGGAAGAGTCTTCTCGCGGCAGCTCGGCTGAGGCACTGGTAGTCGGTCGATTTCGGTCGACTTCTTGAGAGACGCCACCGGTGTTATTGGTGGTTGTGCCCATTTCGAGCCGTTCAAACAACTTCGCAATTTGATCATTGCGAGCTGCTAGTTGAGCATCACGGGCTGCAAGCTGCGCATCTTTTATGCGCAGCTGTTCGCTTTGCTCCTTTATTGCAGCCTGCATCTCGGCAAGCTGTTCTTCAATAGTTTTGGCCGAGGTTGTCATCGCGGCCATCTTGACAGTTTGCGTCGCAGCAGTTATTCTCGACGCGGCTTGAAGATATGAAGCCTTCGTTGGTGACTTCATTGGAGAGGTGGTTGTTGTGGAGGACCGGTCAGAAGGACCAGTTGCAGGTTGATTGCGGAAGGTGGCTCTGGGCGACGACTG
Source organism: Aristolochia fimbriata (assembly GCA_019845555.1). NCBI lineage: Eukaryota > Viridiplantae > Streptophyta > Magnoliopsida > Piperales > Aristolochiaceae > Aristolochia > Aristolochia fimbriata. Next base: position 20,281,019 of record CM034081.1, read on the forward strand.
GCTTGCAGTGACTGCCGTTGGTGAGAATCGGAAGGACGAGATAGGTGATGTTGCGGTAGGGGAGGTCGCCGTTGTTTGTCGGCGAGGTGAACGGATTGGTGGTGGACCAGCTGCTGCATTGAGTGCGGCCTGAAGGTCGTGTGAGACCAACATAACGGGCGAAGTTGTCCGTCGTCGATGTTCTCTCAGACGGAGGAAGCCGGCACGAAGTGCGCGCTCTGGTCGCAGGAGAGAGGAGATGCCCCGCTTTGCTCGTATTGTTGTACCAAGGTGGGAACAATAGAGCTTCTCCGCGGACGGCGGCGCATCGCGCCGGGCTGGCGGTCGGGCTGCGAGAAGGTGAAGCGGCGACAGCCAGATATGTTGGTTTGGCCATCGCCGCATCGGTTTGGTGGAGGATGCGGCAGGTTTAGTTGAGGCCGCGCGGTAGCCGGAGGAACGAACACGGCCGTTAGGCGGACGGGTGTCGCGCAAGATGAAAGGAGCTTGTCCAGTGGACAAACTTCCGGCCAGAGCCCCTTGTAAATGGGCGTGTGGCATGTGGAGGAGATGTCGGAGCGCGGAGGTTGGCCGGAGATGCGGCTGCTGGTCCCATGAGCTCCGGGTGGTCGAAGCTTTGCCGCGGGCGGGGGCGGTTGAGCAGAACTCGAGGAGGCAGTCTGTTTGCCTCCGTTGTTGTTGTTGTTGCCGTTGTTGGCATTGCTGGCCATGGCTGAGGTTGGGGATTTTTTTTTTGTTGGACGGAGAAGGAGATGAGAGGTAGGAGAGGTCCCACCGGGCGTGCCAAATCTGTTTCACTGAAAATCCGCCGGTCCGCGAAGAGGCGCGACCGAGAGAAGTTTTCAATTACTTTAGAATAATTTTGAGTTTACAAGGAGTGAGTCAGGAAAAAAGCGAGTTCACTCTCCTAATAACCCTCTGATTCGATCTCCGTGTGGTTTGGGTGAAGTTAAAGCTTCGGCGAGGTCGTCGTCGAGACTTCGAAGTTACGTGAAAACGAACGCATTACCCCGATCGGGTGTGGCTTTTGTCGGTCGGACGAAAAGTATTTGTGTTCCGTGTATTTCGACTTGTGACGATGCGGCGACGGTGTAGAATTGCTTCTGGTCGAATCAGAGCTTAACGAACCGCAGATGTTGAACTTCTTTGCGATGAAAGAACCTCTCAGGCGTGAGGAACTCTTTCGGTGAAGGGAGCTTTGGACCTTCGATTTGGGAACGAGAGAGAGCTTCCGCGACCGATGTTCAGAGAGCCTTTCCAATGTGATTCCTCTAACTTTTCAATTCTTCCAACCAACTCATGGAACAGGAACGCCCGGCCTTTTGTAGCCGGGTCTTTGTTGTTGTTGAGGGATTTTTCTTTGGGAAAGGGGATCACGATCCCCTTTCGCCGTGAAGTTGAGGGAAGAGGGGAGGAGGGAGACCAGGAGCTCCGTTGAGATCCCCCGAATGAGGATCGCGGGCTTCTTTTATTGGTTTTCATCTTCCCCGTTTGAAATGGCTGGACCGTGATGTCGACTCATGCCGACGATGGCGATGACTCATCGAAGTCGTTGTTGACTAAATGATGACTCACCGAAGTCTATGATGCGGCGAGATGACTCACCGTGTTGACGACGCCGACGAAACGGGATCCTGGCGGTGGGGCTGCGTTGATTTACTTCGGAGAATTGTCGCGGCCCTGTCCATGAACTTTGTTTCTTGGGTCGTTGGACTCTCGGATCTGTCGAACGTGGGTCATGCACATTTTGGTGCATACATATATATATATATATATATATAATTAATAGGATTTGATATCTATTCCATTATTATTGTTATCTACACCTATGTCTTCACCATTTTTTTTAATCTTTTAAATCAATTTTTTTATATTTTTATTTCATTGTTTATTGAATTTACTATAAAAATAATATTTCATTTTTATTAAATTATAAATTAATATATATATATATTTCTATAAATAATAAGACTTAATATCTGCACCTTATCTTTTAAATCAATATATTTATTTATTTGATTTCATTATTTATATAATTTTAATATCAAAATAATATTTTATTTTAAATCTCCGAGTTCAGTAAACAAAAAACAAAATATCTAAGTTCAGGAAACAACAAAAAAATTCAGAATAAAATTACCAAAAGAGGGCAACCTCGCAGGTCAGACAAAGATATTGCAATAACCAGTAAGTAAACTAACTTCAGCAAAACTAATCACTATTTCCCCTTCTTCACAAAGCATTCAAGAGCATTTCCTTTTTTATTTATGATGCGTTTCATTCTTGAGAATATCCTTAGTAGAAATACCGGAGACACACGGTGATCCGAAAAGGTGAATAGAAAGATCTAACTACGGCATCCACTTGCCTATGTATAACCGCTTGAACGAAGTCAACCAGCTCTACAAGAATTTCCTGCTCGAATACATCTACTACAATGACCAACAGCATTATGTCTCTAGACAGATCACAATGTCTAGCTTTCTGTGTAAACCATCTGTTGTCTGAAATTTCAAAAGAATACCTTCACAGCAGTCTACTGTCTACACCATATTCCACAATTAACTCCCCGTAGTAGCCTTCTGATGCAATTTTTTTCCATACTTCAGTTATAGTTTTCTGGGATTGAAAACCGTTGAAACCGTCCCATGCCCAGTCCCAGACTGCCTTCACTAATACGTTTACATGTAAACCACTGACTCTGAGTCAAACAACAAGCCTGATTGCAGGGCAATACAAATTTAAGTAGCAATGTTTTTTTTTTTTTTTTTAAAAACAAATTTAAGTAGCAATTGGCATTGATGTTTGGTTAAACCTTCTTCTATCACTTTAAGGTGAATTAGCAGGGCAGAAGCTTCACCTGCAAAACTGCTATTACGTAGAATTCCTTCTGTCCATGTTTTTTTTGAAGCATTTCCTTCTGTCCATGTTGCTAAGATTTAGAACCATACTCGATAGCAGGTGTGCTAATGAAGCTCAGGCTTGCCAATTCACCAGAAAATAATAAAGATAGCTATGATTTCAATGGCCTTCATCTCCTCATAGCACACATGGGGTCAGAAGTTTGAGGCTCAAAATTGGGTCGCACTAAGGTAAGGCATTCAACTTCAAATAAAACTAAAGAGGCTAAGAATATCATTTGTATGATTCTTTTCTGTCTGCAATAGCTAAGATTGCTTTGGTTCTCCCTCCCCTGCTGTTATATTCACAATTTCTGGTTAGAACCCATAAGCACGTCAGAAAGCACTGAACAATGAAAATTACCATTTCACTGTTTTCTCTTCATTGTCTACTGTAACCAAATGTGAAGATTCTATGGAGAATAATCCAGTGGCAGAAGCTGAGAAGAAAAATTCCCACACAGAACAACTCAAAAGTTCTGCTAGAATTGCAGATACAAGATAACAACATCCTTCGACATGGTTTTTCCCACGTTGAATCAAGTGAAACAGAGGATATAATCTATATTTGAGTAACAGGAAGGTTCCCTCCACATTCAAGGTCATTCAAAGGTCCAGGGCCCTGGATCTGCTGTGAACAATAGTGTGTGCGAATGCAAGAAAAGCAACACTTATAAGAGTCACTAATTTGCATAGCAACACTTGAAAGCATCATTATAAGTTTTGTGATGTTAATAAACATCGTTAGCTAATCAAATTTGTGCCGGATGTTGTTTTTTTAATTCATTGCAAGTTTGCCACATGTGCAGGCGTCCCCCCATTGCCTGTGGATACTGAATCGCACAACGACTGTTCACAGCGGATCCGGGCCAATTATCTAGTGGTGCAAGAAACAGCTCAAACCTCCATGTAGACACTGGTCTACTAGTTCTGATTTAGTATCTAGCAAACATTATAGTCACTTGGTCACATGTCCGTGAAGTGCAAATTGTAAAGCTGAGGACTTAGCAAACTAGGGGGTTCATGAGCAACACTTAGTTGTCTGGACACCATAAAAGAAGTCTAATTTCAATCCAATCAGTGGGTTTTCGTATTTCCTATTTCAATTGCCTAAATGGCCAATGAAAAAATTTCACAATATTTAAAAAATGGCAACAGTGGTACTGTCAGGCAACAAACCAAAAGACAAAAGAAGGAAAAGATCATAGAAAATATGAGGCCCTCCACTATATGGTCACACATTTTTCTGAAATGTTACCCAGATACGACATGATGAGCAAGGGAGTCAATAAAGTGCTTGGTTTCACTGTGTCCATGTACCGAGCCAAAGAAAGATGTTCAAAGATATACATGACTCCTTAAAGCACAAGTGAAGCCTCCACTTGCCTTGCAGCCTAGAAGCTGATACCCTTAGACTTTACCGAGCCAAAGAAAGATGTTCAAAGATATACATGACTCCTTAAAGCACAAGTGAAGCCTCCACTTGCCTTGCAGCCTAGAAGCTGATACCCTTAGACTTCCTCCACCATCAATAAACAGGAAACAGCTTTGTCCATGGTAAGGGAACTCGACCTAATTTTTATACAGCTTGCACAGCACAACAGTAACAGAATATACTAATGTAATCCTGGTTCACTATTATTAAGAACCCCACCATCTCTAGCATGCCTTCTCATAATATAGTGCTCCAACTAAAATTAAATTCCAAAACACTGCAGCATGGAAAATTCCATCTAAAGATGACAATATTCTGACATTAAAAGATGTAGCTACTATCCTCTCCATCGTCATTGAACATGATAAATGTAGCAGATCAGCCAATTTACTATTCGAAAGGCGGTGGTGAGAAAGTTCCTCAATAACTTCCCAAATGTCGTTCAGTTTCAGTCATTCCAAATTGCTCATAATGTGGTGGCTAAAATTAGCTTTCTCTATCATCAACTAACAAATAAATGATCTTTCAAGTGGGAAACCAGCATACATCAATAGAAGCTAAATCTCAAGAGGTCTCAAAATGGCAGAGACGAAAGGGATCAAAAGGTTTTCCTTTGTCACTCAATTTCAAAACAAATCTTCCACTGGCTATTATCAAAACGTTGCCCTCTTCAATTAAGATTGTTCATGACAGTGACAAGAAGTTTGTTATTTTGTATTATTATTTTCATTACTTTTTAAATATGAATCTTACAATATATTAATAACGTCTAAAGGTTTGGCCAAACTCACATGCCTTTCTCGAAGGGATTCAGGTTTACTTGGGTTTGTAGGGCTTCAGATAAATAGTATTTGTAACACAGTATGTTATTCGCAAGAGTTGAGCTGGAGGAGGCTTTTTTATCTTTCGCCAAACTGAAGATGGAAAAAATGATTGCAATGATGCGTCCATCTATCAGAATTGCAACGAAAATGGGGTAATATGAACTCGAAGGCATCTAGAAATCCATGGGCCACATCCTGCTACAAGACCATGTGTATGATGAAAATGGGAGCAGAAGTTACATAAATCAAATCAACATAATTCAGCTCTTTAGTAAGCACTAAATCTCTGTAATTAACAAGCAACAAAGAACAACCTATTCCAAAATATCCATTCAGCCTCTTCAACAAAGATTGACAATCCAAAAAAGTTGTTGCACATTATAAGAGATTCCAGCATTCAAGTAACAGTTCAAGTTTATTCATTTGAAAGGAACAGTAGAAAACAACCGCTTGCTCGAGGGTGTCCTTACCCAAAACAAAGCAATCCACTTAGGGGATATCCCACGGCTTGGGCTCCGGAATAGCCACAACCATCCCCTCCAGCTCCTTGGCCAAAACCACCTGACACCCCAACCTGGAGTGTTTGTTCAAAACCCTATTTCTCGAGTTCCTCTTTAGGACGTACTGCTCGTCATAGGAGGCAGGAGGGATCTTTTGCAGCCATTCCTGAGCAATGCTCACCTCGCACTCCGCAGAGCAGGCGTCGATATCTTCTAAACGGTGCGAAGCCGGATCGATCAAGCCACAGTTTGTTAGCGCCTTGAGAAGGGTTTGACCCGAGAGACCGACTACTTGGCGCTTCTGACCTTCGAGGTCGACAGCGAAGAGCTTCACGATACGGTCCGAGACCTTAGCTGAGGAGGAGGGAGACGAGGAAGAAGCCGAAGCGGCGGATCTGATCCACGTCTTTGAAAAGACGGAGAGACGAGGGAGTTGGGCCGAGAACTTTTGAAGAGAAGCGATCGCCATTCCGAGAATAGCGTACTTCTTCTTCCTGGTTGAGAACGAGAAAGGGCAGGGAACTGCTCGAGTTTCTTGTACACTTGGTCGCCGGAAAGACGAGCGCCGCGGCCGAGAGGGGTGCTCCCGCTAAATAACCGATTCGCTTCGCGAGAAAAAATATTTGCTGAATCAATCAAAGCTGATCATCTTCGACGGACCCGGCCGGCTGGTTCGGGTTTCGAAGAACCTAACCCAACCCAACCTCACAACCCACCTCACAATACGCCAAAGACTAATTTTTTAAATAAATCGTTATGCAACTATTTCGTCGAAAATCCGCCGGTCCGCGAAGAGGCGCGACCGAGAGAAGTTTCCAATTACTTAAGAATAAATTTGTTACAGGGTGTGTTGTAAATATCAAGGAATGCGAGTTCACTCTCCTAGGCTTCCTCTGATTCGATCTTCGTGTGAATTTGGTGAAGTTTTGGCTCCTGCGAGGTCGTCGTCGAGACTTCGAGTTACATAAACAGATGTACACGATCTGGTGTGGCTTTTGTCGGTCGGACGAAAGTATTTGTATTCCGTGTATTTCGACTTGTGACGATGCCGGCGACGGTGTAGAATTGCTTCTGGTCGAGCTGCAGAGCGATGAACTGCAGATGTTGAACTTCTTCGCGATGAAGGAACCTCTATGCATGAGGAACTCTCCTCGGTGAAGGGAGTTTTGGACCTTCGGTTTGGGAACGAGAGAGCTTCTGCACTGATGTTAAAAGAGTCTTTCGAATGTGATTTCTCCAACCCCTCGAACAGGGAACTTCTGGCCTTTTGTAGCCATTCTGTGTGGTTGTTGAGGGATTTTGCCTGGGAAAGGGGATCACGATCCCCTTTCTGTTGTTGTAGTTGAGATGAGGAGGACCAGGAGCTCCTTTGTTGAGATCCTTTGAATGAGGATCGTGGCCCTTTTTCTGGGTTTTTATCTCCTCTCAGTTGAAGTGGATGATCAGATATCGACACTTCTGGCCGATGTGGCGATGACTCACCGAAGTCGTTGCTGACTAGACGGTGACTCACCGAGTTGATGTTGGCTGTAAGATGACTCACTGTGTTGATAATGCGACGAGACGGGATCCTGTCGATGGGCTACGTCGGGTTACTTCGAGAATTGTCGAGGCCTGTCCACGAACTTTGTTTACTGGGTCGATGGACTCCTGGGCCTGTTGAATTTGGGCCATGCACATTTTGGTGGATACAGATTGCCCCCTTCGAGACTTGTCCGTTGGGGAGGAACGAACAAGTTTCGAACATTAAGATGAATGAACACAACGACACACACTTTTTTTTTTTTTTTTTTTTTTGATCCTCTTACTCTTTTAGGATCGTTTATCTTTTGTGTATCGTATGCTCTTCTCGTCCTCTTGCTTTTTTAGGACGGTGTATATTTTCTGTACACTTTTGTATGTATTTTTTTTTTCTTTTTTTTTTTTTGGCTCTCTTCTTGTTTTAGAGCTTTTTTTTTTTTTTTTTTTTTTTTTGTATCTGGCATTACATGTGGAATATGTAACGATATAGAGAGGTGATGAATACCGGCGAGAGATGTCGCCTGGGTTTGAGCAACAACGGCGAATTTGAGCTGCTGGCTACGGTTTGCTTTGAGTGTTGCCGAAAGTTGTTTCAAAACCTCGAAGAAGGCCGACGCTGATGGATTTTGGCGAAATTCTGCAAACCTCGCCGACTTTGAATGTCGTGACTGGTGAAGAGGTGCCACCTACACTCAGGTGCATCTGACCGGTGAGAGGTGTAGTTTCAAAGAGTTTTGCTTCGGCCGGAGAAGAGAGAGACCGCACGGTGAACTCCACATTGCATACCGACTCACCGACGTAAACCGGCCGCAAGAAAGTTAATTCTCAAGGCCAGTGGAAGATGGGAGGCAGGCGCGGGCCCCGGGCCCCAGGTGGCCGGGACGGAAAAAAGAACCTCCGCCCTGAATTGCTCCGGGCCAAGAGGAGGAAGAAGGGAGGCAGCCAGGCCCCGGCCTGCGGTGGGCCGACTCAACAATGAAGCTCGGGTTTCGGGCAGAATTGCTCCAAATAAGCAGAGGAAGAAGGGAGGCACTGCGGGTCCCGCACCAGGTGGCCGACTCAAGTTGAGAGCCTGGCTTCGGGCAGAACTGCTCCAAAAAGCAGGAGGAAGAAGGGAGGCAGCGCCGGGCCCCACCCCTGCGGTGGCCGACTGGGTGGTGAGCTCCGGCCAAGAGAATTGCTCCAAAGACAGAGGAAGAAGGGAGCAGGCCGTGGGCCCCCCTGCAGGTGGTGGCCCGACTAAATAGCGAGCTCCAGCCTTGGCAGAATTGCTCCAGCCAAGAGGAGGAAGAAGGGAGACAGTGCGTGGGGCCCCGCCACGTGTAGCCGGGACTCGCAGCCGAGCTCCAACCGGCCGAGAAGGGAGGCAGGCAGAGGGAAGATGAGAGGCATTGCGGTGGGCCCCACTCCAATAGGTTTTGGCTGACCTAGGGCTTTCCCAGGTCGTGCCCCTTTAATCAAGGAGTGTGGTTCCCGCCCTAATTGGGTTGGCACCGACCTAGGGTTTTTCCCAGGTCGTGCCTCCTCAATTAAGGGATGTGGGCTCCGCCCTAATACTCTTCTCTGTTAACTTTAGTCAATTAATCCCCAGAACAGAGGAACATATTGACTTCCCCTTAATTTCTCCTGTGAACCTGCTCTAAAAAATCCTCCTTTTCTTCTTGACTGTCTACGATCCAGCATCTTCGGTCAATCCACGGTTTGAGACACTGTCCGTGGTTTGACGTTTCCCATCAGTCTATACTCTGTCTGCGACTTTGTTCTGGGAGACAGTCTTCGAACTAACTGTTCTTATCTGCGACTTTAGGAGGCTGCAAGTGGTCGTCTGCTGTCTTCTCTGATCCCTCCGGCTTGTGTCAGAGTTCTCTGCGAATCCAATTCAAATGTACTGTAAAAAGAACCTTTTTTTTTTTCTCCCGGCAAGCTCGGATTGAATTGAGTCGGTAGGGTTTTCTCTTTTTTTTTTTTTTCTTCTCTGTTCCTTTTCCTTCTTTTTTTTTCTCCTCTCATTTTCGACTCCTCCCTCGGTCTCTCATTTTCTCTCTCTTTTTTTTTTCGAGTTGTTCTCTCTTTTTTTTTTTCGAGTTTTTCTTTTCTCTCTGTCTTGCGATCTAAGTATTTGTCAATTTGTCTGTTGTGACAAATTGACAGTTTTTTGTGCCAAACGTTGTGAGTTTGTGTGGTGCCTGGCTCAGTCGCCAGGTGCCACGGTTCATTCGGGTTGCGCCGGGCTTTGTCGCTAGGTGCTGAAATTTCTGTGGGTTGATCCGGCTTGGTCGCTAGGAGACAGTTTGTGTGCGCTAGCACACCTGTTTTGGTCGCCAGGTGCAATTAGCAGTCTGGTCGCCGGGTGCGAGTTGTGTTGACCTTTTTCTTTTTTTTTTAACGACTGCTTCTTTTTGTCGTAGCTTCTTTTTTTTTTTGAGTGATAGCTTCTTTTTGTCGCGACCTCTTTCTTGTTTAGCGACTGCTTCTTTTTGTCGCAGCTTTTTTTTTTTCCTTTTTTTTTTTTGGGGCAGAGTTACGTACCTGACACCATTTGATTGCGTTTGGCTCGATAGCCGGGTGTTGCAGTTTTCGTTTTAAACTTGGCCGGCTCGGTCGCCGGGAGGTTAGACGTCTATTTTGGTCACCGAGTGCCGAGGCTTTGGTTCGATTGAGCTCGGTTAGGTCGCCAGGAGGCTGAATTCCTGCGTTGGTGCATCCGGCCCGGTCGCCGGGTGCGAGCTGCTACGAGCTATTGAGTGGTCAGCTCTGGTTTGATCGTCAACCACTTCTTTTCTTTTGCGACTGCTTCTTTTTGTCGCTGCATTTTTTTTCTTTTGCGACAGCTGCTTTTTGTCGCGGCTTTTGTTCGGTGACGACTTCTTTTTTGTCGCGAACCTTTTTTTTTTTTTTTTTTTTTTTTTTTGAGAAGATGGCGTCACGTTGCGTTGGCTGCGTCCGGCTCGGTCGCCGGCCGCAGGAGTTTGTAGTCAGACACCGACTTCGATCGTCGGGTAGTGTCTCTACACTCTTCGTCACGTCCGTTTTGGTGTTGGGCGCCTGTTTTGATCGCGGCCAACTGTTTGACTGGTCGCGATAGGTTGAGTTGTGCCTTGTTTGGTCGCCGGGCACTTGTGTTTCGCAACATCCTTTTCCTGTCCAACTCGGTCGTCCGGCACTAGGATCGGATATGCGGCATCTAACTCTGTCGCCAGATGCTGAATTCTCTGTTTTAGTGCGCCTAACTTGATCGTCGAGCACTAGAGAACTCTGTTTTGTTCGTCTCCGGTTTGGTGGCCGTGAGACTTTGGAACTGTTCTCAGTTTGGGTCGCCGAGGACAGTGTCGTTATTTTGGTCGCACCTGACTCGGTCGTCAGGTGCTCCCCCCTTTTTTTTACTGCAGCCAGCTTTTGTAGTTGGCTGCGAATATGAAGATGTGCTCCACCCGGATTGGCTATCGGGTGTAGCGACTTTGCTTTGATCGCACTCAGCTCGACCGCTGAATGCTGCCTTCTTTTGGTCGCGCCTGACTGCTTCTTTGTTGGGCGGGAGATTGGCTTCTCGAGCATAAGAGAATCTGTAGACCCATTCAGTTTTACCCACTCTCTTTTTTTTTGTTTCTCCGTTTTTTTTTTTGACTGACGACTGGTTCTTTTTGTCGTCCCTCCGTTTTTCTTTTCTTGCGACTTGATTTTTTTTTTTTTTGTGTCGCGGGTTCCCCTTTTTTTTTTTATTTGCGACTTTGCCTTTTTTTTTTCAGGGGATGCATGATTTCTTTTTTTTTTGAAAGAGGAGTGATTGACCTTTTGTTTGTTTTGTCGCAGATGTCTCACCGTCTCAGCGCCGGTTTCCCTCGGTCTGACCTTCGCGGATATCTCGTTTCTATCCGATGGTGTTGCTGACGCTGCCTGCGGGTTAGAGATTCAAACGGACAAGAGAAGTCGATGTTATTACCTCACGGGCGAATCGGTATTTGGGGGTCAGTCCGTGGTGCTGCGCCCATGCCCCGAAAGTGTGCATGACTTGTGGAGTCGCCCAAAGAGTCGAGGGGCGACCAGATTTGTTACCTTCTGCGACAAGCGGCCTTTTTCGCCGCATCAAGTTGGGGAACGTTCTGTTGAGCCCCTCGCACAAGTTAGCCACGCACACAACACCCGAAGTTATCGATTCATAGTCCTCGGTTTGGCGTTTGGGGACGATTCACACCCCGCGCCACCAGTTCCTTTTCCCCGCCACGCATACCTTTTCACTTCGAATGGACTTGCACTATCGTTCGTACTTGTCCAGAGATCTTGGCTAGGCTGGGCATATTGACTGCAATCCGCGCATCGGCTTTCACTTATCAATGTTCCACTCACGTGATCTATGCTTTCTTGGAGCTGTGGTGCCCATCGAAAAACACAATTTTTACTCGAGGCGGGGAGCTCTCGATTTCTTTGTGGGACTTACATCACCTTTGTGGGCTGCCCGCCGGCTCTATTTATGATGAAGTGGTGCCGACGGTGGCTGACTTTCTTGTTGTCCGAAGCTTTGCCGTTGCCGAGAGCGTGCCATATTTACTACTGGCATTCTATCGAATTTCTTGTCGTTGCAACCCGGAGACAAGAAGGGTCCTCTTTGTGTCCTTTTCGGATTGGACATCTTTCTGGTTCCCGCATCGAGGAAGGGGCCGTTCCTTCTTCCGACCCTTGGACTGATCGCAGCAAGATGACGGAGTCCCGTGAGCGGTAGATTGTTCGGCCATTCAAAATCAGGTCCTCATTGAACTTGGCGTACCAGAGGCCCTTGCAGATGAGGTATACCTGGCAGCATTTTTAGCGCTCTGGTTATGTCGCAGTGTGATCCCTATGGCGGGTTTTGCCATGCGACTAGATACTTTCAAGATGGCATGTTTTATGGCGAGCGGAACTAAAGTAGGCTTAGCCGGGGCGGCTCTGGCGCATCTTTATTGGAACCTCAACAGTTTCTCTCCGGGTCGCATAGCTTGGCCGTTCCTTTGTGCCTGGCTGGCGCAGCGCTTTGGTGCTCATGGCGCAGATCTTGGCGAGTGCTCTGGTCCTCTCATGTGGGTGTATCGGAACCCAGAACTCTGCCAACATTTTACTCCGGTCGAAGCCCGTGCCCTGTTTTGGAAGAGTTCGATCAAGACTTGGTATCCAGCCGAGGCTCTACCTTCTGGCATTCTTCTTGACGCGAGGAGTCACGTGGCTTCTTCGATCGAATCAGACTATTTTCTGTGTGTTCGATCGACTTCCTTGGTTTTATCGGCATGACACTCGGCTATCGAGCCTTACAGCCCTCATAGATTCGCTAGACGGTTTGGCTTTTTGCCGGGATCTTCTGGCGTGCTTACCTCCGACCGAGCGCAGGCGGAGTCCCCTCGGCACTCTTAGAGATGTGGAGGATCAGCGTCGCGAGGCCTTTTGGTCACGTAGAAGTGTCAGTCTTTCTGGGTGCCGACGCAGATCCTGGTGTCACTTTGAGCTTCAGAGAATCGTGGCTCGAGCACGTAGTCCCCATTTTCAAGGTATGTGAGCTTCCGTTTTCTTTCCTTTGGCTTCTCTTCTTCGTTTCGATATTTCCTTCATCCTTCTACCCTCTTTTTTTTTTTTAGCATGAGTGGAAGAGCCTTTCGAACCGGCGCGGTTCTGCGTCTCAATCCGAAGTTGTTGTTGTGGCTGAGTGACGATGACGCAGAGGTTCTCTTATCACGCCCTGATCAGCTGACTTCCACTAAGGCCAAGAAGGGGAAAGCCAAGGCTAAAAACAGCAGCGTCCGGAAGGTAGTGAAGGAGAAGTTGCCTACTTCGAAAGGTGCGGCAAAGGCGAAGAGTATAGTGCTGAAGGAGCCGTCTGTCCCGGAGGAAGAGACCCAGCCAGTGGTCCTTGCTTTACTAGCGTCTCCAACTCCAGCCTCTAAGGAGAAGAAGAAGAAGGCTCCAGCCAAGCAGAAGGCACCCGTTCAGCCTCCGATTTTCACTCCTCCGCCCTTCATCAAGCGCGTCTGAAGTGGTGTTGCCAAACCGTCCGAGGATTTGTCTGGCGTCCCTAGCACGTCAGTTCTTCTGCTGGAACCGCTCGAATCCTTGGCCATTTCGGCTCCTCTTCTTCTACCAGGTCCGTCTCAGGGGCCTACTAGAGAAGCTCAGCTGGATGACCCGCAGGAGATTCAACTTACTCCGACTTTGGACGAGCCGTTGGACCTTTCTGGATTGGAACTCCCTCAACACTCAATGCTGGACGAGGAAGATCATGTATCTTTGGCAGACCTTGCCAGAATGCGATTCCGTAAGAATCCGCTATCTGTTGCTGATCCTATACTCGATGGAGTGGAGGACGATACGACAATGGTTGCTGATGATGCATCCCCTCAAACCGAGGCAGAGGCGACTACGGATGGAGTCACGACCACCGGTTTGAGCCAAGTGGCCGTTGGGGGAATTCAGCGTGATGCCCCCGGTTCCTCTCGTCCTATCCCAGCGACTCCGGTCACCGTGGTTCATCCCTCTGTTGTGTCTTTGCCTCTGACTGATGGAGAGCCATCATCAGCCCTTCATCCGCCAGGCAGCGATCATTCGACCTCTTCAAAGTCTTTGTCGATAAGTCATGATTTCCTTTTCTCCTTTTCGTATATATATTTGTTTGTCTTTCCTCCCTCGAACTCATAGCCTTTGTTTCTACAGGGGCCCTCGAGACATCCATCGACAAGAATCAAGCTGAGACTACGAAAGGCGGCTTTGGGGTTGTGGAAGGACTTCATCCAGGCAGACCTTTTGTCGGCCAGCGATCCGAGTTCACCCGAGCTGGTGGAGGATGCCTTCGTCTGCCTTTAGAAGCTGATTGAGGTAGGTATCGACACCTCTATATTGGGGCATTGGGTTGAGGAGTTCGCGTCCGAAGCGGCTCGGCTTCAGCATTTGCGCTGTTCGTTGGAGGGGAAGCTCAGTCTAGAAGAGCGCCAAGTTGAAGAGGCTGATCTTACTCAAGCTGAGCGACATGTGACCAGCAGTCGTGACCAACTGTCCGCTAATGTCGACCAGAATCGGGTGGCTCGGAAGGCTGCCGAAGAGGAGCAGAGGCGACTTCACGAACAGCTCGCTCTGGTTTCAGCTCACCTTGACACTTTGCATGCACAACTTGCGACCGATCAGAGACAACTTGATGCGAAAGATGAAGAGGCTGCCACTATTCGCCGACGTTTATTGAGGTTCGAGCTCGGCCTACCTTCACCCGAACAGGAAGGACAAGAGCTAGCTGACGCCAAGCTGAAGTGATCCGTTTGAAGGGGCAACTAGCCGGTTTCGAAGCTTCGCGACTATGATGCCATCTCACTCTTTTTTTTTCCCTTGCATTGTTTTTTTTATTTTTGTTGTTTGCCTCGTATATTTTTTTTTGTGAGGCTGAGAATATTCCCATTTGATTTTTTATGAGAAATACTCTCCTTTATTCGACTATTTGTTTCTCTCGTTTTTTTTTTCACTGCCCTTTTCATGGGTAAAATCGTTTGAGAAATTTACCATTCGTTATTGGCAGCTTCGACCCGTTTGCAGTGACGAGCTTGTAGGCGCCATTGGTATAGGCCTCCTGCACCACGTACGGTCCTTCCCACTTTGGCGCGAATTTGCCCCCAATTTTGCTGGTAAAGAGCATCGGCCGTCTTACTGCGAGCACAAGATCGCCCTTCTGGAATGACCTGAGTCGTACCTTTTTTATGAAAGCTCGGGTCATGCGGGACTGATAGCACTCGAGACGTTGTTGTGCCTCGAGTCGTTGTTCATCGAGAGACTCAAGTTCTGCGAGTCTCAATTGGGCGCATTCCTCCGTCGTCAGTTCTTCTCTTACTGCTATACGTAAGGACGGGAGCAGTATTTCGAGAGGGAGCACTGCTTCGGTGCCGTAAACCAGCGAGTATGGAGTCGACTGGGTAGGCGTTCTGACCGTCGTTCTGTATGCCCATAAAGCTTCGGGAAGCTTTTCATCCCAGCTCTTTTTGTGGGCGCCGAACGTTTTCTTCAGAATTTTGCAGAGTGTCTTGTTGAAAGCCTTTGCGAGTCCATTGGCTGCCAGGTTGTAAGCCGACGACATCCGCTGTTGTATGCAAAATTTTTCGCAGAAGCGGTCCATGACTCTGTTTCTGAAGGGTGTGCCGTTGTCCGTCACAATATACCGTGGAACTCCATATCTGTATATGAGTTGAGTTCGGATGAAATCGGCGACGGTGGTGGCCTTGACCTCTCGGTAGGCTGCAGCTTCAGTCCATTTGGAGAAGTAGTCGGTGGCAGCCAAGATGTACTGCCGTTCAGAGTCGGACTTAGGAGTGATAGAGCCGATGATGTCCATACCCCAAGCTTCGAATGGCCAGGAAGCGACCGTTGGGTGAAGCGGCACCGGTGGTTGATGTATGTAATCAGCATGGAGTTGGCATGGTTTGCAGTTTCGAGCCATTTCGATGGCATCCCTGAACATAGTTGGCCAGTAATAGCCGAGTCGTTTAACTTGCAGGTGGAGCTTTGGGCCAGCTTGATGTGCGCCGCAGATCCCACCATGTGTTTCTTTCATCACTTGTAGCCCCTCTTCTTTTGAAAGGCAGCGAAGGAGTAGACCTACGTAGGACCTTCGGTAGAGTACGTCGTTGATGAAAACGTACCTAGAAGCTGTCCGGCGAATTTGGACTCGCTCTCACAGGTCGACTGGGAGTGTGCTATGACGAAGGAAGTTGATGATAGGTTTGCGCCAGTCCTCGGTCTGATTTTGGCTAGCCGAGATAGGGAGAGATTCTTCTATCTCCTCTGTTAGCTCTTCGTCTTTTTCTTCCTCGAGTGGTGGAGGAATGACCCATCGTTCACAAATGGGAACTTGGTTTGGCCGTTCGTCGAAGTGTGCTAAGCTAGCAGCAATGCCGGCTAATGCGTCGGCTGGCCCATTCTCGGAGCGAGGGACATAGTGGAGTGAAACTTCCGGGATTTGGGCCAGAAGTTCACCGACATATCTCCAGAGAGGTTCGAGCTTGCGTTTCTTGACTTCGAACTCTCCTGTTAATTGTTTGATGACCAAAGCTGAGTCGTCGTAGATGTTTAACTGCGGCATTTGCATCTCGACCGCTATACCGAGGCCGAGGAGGATGGCTTGGTACTCTGCTTCATTGTTCGAGCAAATCTGGGTCAGCACGAACGAATACGGCACTAGATCCTTCTTTGGGGAGACGAAAAGGACTCCGGCGCCAGCTCCATTTCTCCTCCGTGCGGCGCCGTCAAAATACATTTCCCAAGGGGGAAGCACTTCGACCAGGAATATCTCTTCGTCTGGGAATTCCTTTGTTAACTCCCATTCGGCCGGCACCGGGTGGTCGGCCAAGAAATTGGCCAGAGCTTGGCCTTTGATAGCTCGTTGCGGCACGTAGTTGATTTCAAACTCAGAGAGGAGCAGCACCCATTTTGCCAATCGACCAGAGAGGATTGGCCGCAACATAATGTACTTCAACGGATCAGCTCGCGAAATGAGGTTCGTTGAATGAGCCAGGAGGTAGTGCCGAAGCTTTTGAACTGCGAATATGAGAGCCAGACAGGTCTTCTCGATCGGTGTATAGTTGAGCTCGGCACCCACCAGTGTTCGGCTGAGATAATACAGAGAACGTTCTTTGTTGTCCTCATCACATTGAGCCAAAAGAGCTCCCACCGACTTCTCTTGTGCTGCGATTTATAGCAGCAGCGGTTTGTCGACGATCGGAGCTACGAGCACCGGTGGCTTGGTGAGGTACGCCTTTATGTTGTTAAAGGCGTTCCGTCAAGCGTCGTCCCACTCGAATGGTGTACCCTTCATTAGCAGGCGACTGAAAGGCTGGCACCTCCCGGCGAGGTTCGAAATGAAACGGCGGATGTACGCCAGGTGACCTTGGAAGCTTTTAAGCTCAGAAACGCTTCTGGGCTCCGACATTTTCTGAATGGCGTCGATTTTCGACTGGTCAATTTCGATTCCTCTGTGATGGACGATGAACCCCAAGAATTTGCCTGAGGTGACGCTGAAAGCACACTTCAACGGATTCATTTTGAGCTGAAATCGTCGCAGTCGCTCGAACACTGCCCGGAGGTCGAGAAGGTGGTCGGCTCTCTGCTTTGTTTTCACCACCAAGTCGTCGACGTAGCATTCGACTCGTTTATGGAGGAAATCGTTGAAGATATTTTGCATCGCTCGTTGATATGTCGCACCAGCATTTTTGAGCCCGAACGGCATAACTTTGTAGCAAAAGATCCCTTTTGGAGTGCGAAATGCGGTGAGCTCCTCATCTTTTGGGTCCATCCGAATTTGATTGTAGCCAGAGGACCCGTCCACGAAAGATAGAGCCTCGTGACCTGTTGTCGCGTCGACCATGAGCTCGGTAATTGGCAGAGGGAAGTCATCCTTCGGGCATGCTTTGTTCAGGTCGCGAAAGTCGATGCAGACCCAAATTTGGCCAGTCTTCTTTTTGACTGGGACCATGTTTGCAATCCAGGACGGGTACTTCACCTCCCTGATGAAATTTGCCGCGATCAACTTGTCGACCTCCTTTTTGATTTCTGGCACCAGTTCTGGCCGGAATCGTCGTTGCGATTGCTTCACCGGCCGAACAGAGGGATGAACCGCCAATTTGTGGACTGCCACGCGCGGGTCGAGGCCGGGCATCTGCGGTAATTCAAAGGCTTAAGATGTCACGGTATTCGCGGAGCAACGCCATGTATTCGACCTCTTCGTCGGCCGTCAGTGAAGCACTAAGGAAAGTCGGCCTCGGGTCTTCTGCTGTGCCTAAGTCGACTTTCTTTAACTCGTCTACGGTCGACTGACCTCCTTCTTCGAATTCAGCCGGAGCCTCCTTCAAGACGAATTCCTCATCTTCTTGTTCGTCGTTGGTGACGGAGATATGATTCACTATGACTGAGTCGTAGGCACGAGCTCGAGCAATGGCTGCCTTCAACGTATAGATGACGACTGGACCGCCGTCTTTCTTTGGTCGACTTCGATTGATGGCTGCTTTGGTGTAAATAATCACCGGCTTTAAAATATTTTGTTTCTCTGTTGGGATTTGGCCAACTGAGATTTGGTGCACATCTGTCGATGACTTTTTGGTTATCTTGACCGGCTTTGCTTGGGCTGTATAGATTTTGATTGGTTTTGGTCTCTCATAGCCGAGGCCCAGGCGACCTTGACTGATGCGATGCCCTTCATTCTTCAATTTCTCCTGCTCTGGAGTGAAGACAAGTAAGGTCACAGGAGGTTTTGCATGAATCTCGTCTTTCGTGACATTACCCCCTGCTCTGGCCATCAACCGGTAGGTGTTCGGGTCGAAGCCTTCATTTGAGCGTGTAGCCGGCAATTGTTGGTTCGACAACTGCTTCACGATACTTCGCTCCTCTAATTTTGGCAGAGGAAGTGTGACTTTTTCTGGCAAAGGGGTCGGCTGGATTTTGTTGCAGGCGACCAGGGTAGCTTCTCCTTTCTTCCTTTGCGACTGTGGAATGTATCGCAAGATGGGTATGTTGCGCCGATTTGGTGTAGGCGCGACTGTGGTCGGTTTATGGCCATGTGCCGACGGGCTGTTGCGCACCAGCTGCTTTAGAGATACGACTTGCGTCGTGATCTGTTTAGGGGTTACAACTTGCGTCAAAGTCTGTGGTTTTATGGGCTGCGACGACTGTTTGAGTGTTGCATCCTGCATCAGTTGTTTGGACGATGCGGCCTGCATCGGAGTGCTCTTGGCGTTTGCTGCCTGGTTCGACTCGGTGACAATTTAACCGTCGGCCTAGTCGCCGGGTAGAATTTAGCATCCGCGAACGATGCCTCCGCCTCGCGGAATGGGCTTTTTTCGCCGGCATACACCGTCTTCGCCGCCGTTATCCCAATACTTGAAGCATTGGTGCGGTGTAGATGGCACGACTCGTTTGAATGGAGCCATGGTCGACCGTGAGCAGGTTGTATGAGGTCCTCGAAGTCGATGACTTGAAGAGGCGTGTCGGCTACCATGTCCCCGATGTGCAGCTTTAGGTTCGTCATGCCGAGTGTTCTCTGACCCTCCTGGTTGAAACCTTGAATGAGGAGAGAACTTGGAGAAAGGTCACCAGCAGAGAGACCAATATTCTTCATCGTGCGGATCGGCAGAATGTTGACTGCAGATCCACAGTCGATGAGGATACGGTTGATTTTGTGATCCCTGATGTAGCCGGAGACGAACAACGGTCTGTTGTGATTCTTCGACCCCAATTGTGTGTCTTCCTCTCTGAATGTAATGCAGGGTAGGCATGTGACGGCCAATGCTTCCTCCGACTTTGCGAGATGCGCTTTGGTGTAGGCATCTTCCTCTTCTTTTCGAAAAGGAGGGGTTAACCCGACTTTCGGTAGGTCGTTCTTTCTCATCAGCAACGTCTCGAGCTCGGCTTTGAGTTCCTCTGGTTTGTCGAGGACTCGGATTAGGGTTGTCTGGACCTGATGTCCAAATCGAGGTCATCTTCTATTTTGTTGAGATGTGAGATTTGTTTGAGCGACGTTTCTAGGTCGTCGCATTCGACGACTGGTCTTTTGCCCTTTCTTTTGTTGCCGTTTGCTCGGGAGGAGCTGTTGAGCAGGTCACCACCATTGCAGGCGGCGAGAGGAACTCCTTCGGGAAGAACTCCGCCAATGTGACGGGTCTTCTTTTCTTTTTGTTTGCCCCCTGGACGTCAGTCCTAGGAGCTTTTCTTTGACGTTTCGTGGATCTTTTGTTTGGCCGCTTTGCTTTTGTTTTGATGGTCACCGGTGCCGATTCGATTTCTCGAATAGGCTTCTTTCTCCGGGTGACCAAGATCCACCCCTCTGCGTCGGCTGCAGCTTGTTCACGGGGTGCCGGTTTTGGTGCGACCTTAGCCGGTGGTCGTCTGTTGTTATGAGGTCGGCTGGAGAAACCGGGCTTTGGTCGATACTCCTTCTTCGTGGCCTGCTTCTTGTTTGGCCGAGTTAGCTGATTCGGCTCGGATGGAGATGGCATATGAGGAGGCTGTGTTTTCAGCTCCTTCAATTTCAATACGGCCTTGCGTCGCCAGCTCCATGATGCGATCCTTCAAGACGAAACATTTTTCCGTCGAGTGCCTAACCAGTTGATGGTATTTGCAAAAATTGGGATCTTTGCTTTTGGATTGGTCGCCAGGTCTTTTGATTTCTGGCAGCCTCAATAGTTGGTTGTCCAGCAGCTGATCGAGCATGATAGGAACGTCTGCGTCGGCAAAGGGATATGTTTTTGCCTGTCGTTCTTCCAGTGTCAGCTTCTTGAAGCCTCCCGTCAATTGTCGTGGGAGGTAAGTTTGCTTGACCTTACTGCCGACCTTGATTGGTTCGACAGTATTTGTCGCGAAAGAGGATTTTGATTTGTCTTTTGTTTCTTTGGATGCAGTTGCAGCAGGTGCCTTCCCCTTTTTGCGAGGGTCGGCGGAAGAGGATCCTTCTTCTCCTCGTTCTTCTATCAAGTTTTCCATATTGTGAGCTTCTGTTGCGAGCTCTTGGAAATCTTTCGGCCTTCGGCTCGGTATGTAGCAGAGGAGGTTCCATCGCATTTCCCGTGAACACATTTCTATTTCGGCTTCGAGAGAGATTCGTGCTTTCTTTTCAATTGAGGCTCAGGTTCCTCCATCGGTTGATGTAGTCGACCACTTTTTTGCCCTTCTTCTGTTTGAGATTGGCGATCTCGACTAGTGATACAGTACGCCGAGTACTGTAGAATCGACTAAGGAATTCGCTCTCCAGTTGCTCCCAACTGTCAATAGATTCTTGGGGTAGCTCGATGTACCAATCGAAGACATTTCCCTTCAGCGACCGGCCGAACTGCTTGACCAACAAGTCGCCGTTTGTGCCGGCGTTGTTTCAAGTCTCTATGAAGTGAGCGACGTGCTGCTTTGGGTGGCCGTCGCCGTTAAATTGTTGAAACTTGGGAGGATGATAGCCGATTGGCATTTGGATGTTCTGAATCCTCAGTGAGTACGGTCTCTTGTAGACGACTGATTTGTGGTCGCCGGCACTGTTTCGTACTGCACGGTTGACGAGCTCTGTGATGGCGTCAAGTGTGAGAGCAGACGGATCGACTTCGGGTCGACCTCTGCGGATGGCCACTGGAGCGACGGGCGGCAGCTCGTCGTCGGAGGAGAGGTCTTCTTGCGGCAGCTCGGCTGAGGCGCTGGTAGTCGGCCGATTTCGGTCGACTTCTTGCGAGACGCCACCGGTGTTATTGGTGGCTGTGCCCATTTCAAGCCGTTCAAACATCTTCGCAATTTGTTCATTGCGAGCTGCTAGTTGAGCATCACAGGCTGCAAGTTGCGCATCTTTTATGCGCAGCTGTTCGCTTTGCTCCTTTATCGCAGCTTGCATTTCGGCCAGCTGTTCTTCAATAGTTTTGGCCGAGGTTGTCATTGCGGCCATCTTGACGGTTTGCGTCGGAGTAGTTGTTCTCGACGCGGCTTGGAGATATGAAGCCTTCGTTGGTGACTTCATTGAGGATGTGGTATTTGTGGAGGACCGGTCGAAGGACCCCGCCGCAGTTGATTGTGGAGAGTGGCTCGATCGGGCCTAACCGGCTTGGTTGGCGACAGCCGCCGGTGAGAATCGGAAGGATGAGATAGGTGATGTTGTGGTAGGGGAGGTCGCCGGTGTTTGTCGGCGAGGTGAACGGATAGGTGGTAGACCAGCTGCTGCATTGAGTGCGGCCAGAAGGTCGTGTGAGACCAGCATAACCGGGGAGTTGTCTGTCGCCGATGTTCTCTGTACGGAGGAAGCTGGTATTGAGTGTGTTCTCGCAGCAGAGAGGGAGGAGGTGCCCCCGCTTTACTCGTATTGTCGCACCAAGGTGGTTACAGTGGAGCTTCTCCGTGATGGCGGCGACTGCGTCGGGCTGGCAGTCGGGCTGCGAGGAGGAGGAGATGCAGCGACGGCCAGGTATGTCGGTTTGGCCATTGCTGGAAGTAGATTGGCGGCGACCGTGGCTGGTTTGTTGGAGGCCGCGGTAGCCTGTGGCATGAATTAAGGCGCTCGGACGGGGCGCGTCGCGCATGAAAGGAGCTTGTCCAGCAGACAAATTCCTGGCCATAGCTCTCGTCATTGGGCGAGTGGCCGGTGGTGGTGAGGAGGGGACGCGAACATTGGCCGGCGATGCGGCGGCAGATCCGCGAGTTCCAATAGTTGAACCTGCGGTCGCGGCGGGGCGCGGTTGGGCAGAGCTCGAAGAGGCACTTTGCTTGCCTCCGTTGTTGTTGTTGTTGTTGCCGTTGTTGCCGTTGTTGGCCATGGCTGAGGTTGGAGATTTTTTTGTTGGACGGAGAAGGAGGTGAGAGGTAGGAAAGGTCCCACCGGGTATGCCAAATCTGTTTCGTCGAAAATCCGCCGGTCCGCGAAGAGGCACGACCGAGAGAAGTTTTCAATTACTTTAGAATAAATTTGTTACAGGGTGTGTTGTAAATATCAAGGAATGCGAGTTCACTCTCCTAGGCTTCCTCTGATTCGATCTCCGTGTGAATTTGGTGAAGTTTTGGCTCCTGCGAGGTCGTCGTCGAGCCCATCGAGGCCTATTCTGTCGATGGGCTACGTTGGGTTACTTCGAGAATTGTCGAGGCCTGTCCACGAACTTTGTTTGCTGGGTCGATGGACTCTTGGGCCTATTGAATTTGGGCCATGCACATTTTGGTGCATGCAACAAATAAGTTTTTATGTTAGTCGAGCGGGAGGAGTATAGGCACATTTGCCAACACAATATAGCTTAAATACATCAACTTAAGAGGATATAGAGAGAGAGAGAAAAAAAATGAAATTAGACGGAATTGAAGGAAAATCTAATATCTATCTGTATGCACCAAAATGTGCATAGCCCAATTTCAACAAGTCCAACAACCCACCGATCCATCAAACAACGATCGTGGGCAGACTCTATCAAAAATTCAAAGTCCGTCGCTGCAGCCCACCGCAAGGTCCATTCGCACCGCCGCGTCATCAGCACAGTTGGCGCCCTCGTCAGCAGAAATCGTCGAGTCAGCACCAGTCAGCATGCTTCATCACTTCAACAGTCAAATGACCAGAATTGGTTGTTAACCGAAGGAGGAAGGAGGGACTACGATCCTAGTCTCCCTCCTCCATCAACTCCCTCAGCAGAAAGGGGATCGTGATCCCCTTTTCGAGGCAAAAACTCCTTTCGAGGCAAAAACTCCTCAACCAGAAGAGAAATTCGGCTACAAAAGGCCAGAAGTTCCCAATCACAAGGGGTGGAGAAAAAATCAAGTTCGAGAGCATTCTAGTCGAGAAAATACTTCACGTACAGAAGTTCTTTCTCTCTCGAAACGAAGGTTTGAAAATCCCTTCACCGAGAAGAAACTCGACGCACAGAAGTTCTCTCCAACCACAGAAGTCAAGCAACTCGCAGTCCGTCGCAACTCAACAGTTCAATCGTAGCAGCTCTACACGTTCGCCGGCAACGTCACAAGTCGACACACGCGGAACACAAATTCTTCCGCCCGACCGACAAAAGTCACAAGCAGTTCGTGCACACTCGTTCCAGAACTCATTTCGACGTTCATTCGCAGAAGCCGAAACTTCAACCAAAATTGTAACGGAGATCGAATCAGAGGAAGTTTAGGAAAGTGAACTCGCTTTTTTCCGACTCACACACATTGTAAACACAAATTTATTCTAAAGTAATCGACATATTCTCTCGGTCGCGCCTCTTCGTGGACCGGCGGATTTTCGGTGAAACAGATTTGGCATACCCGGTGGGACATCTCCTACCTCTCATCTCCTTCTCCATTCAAAAAAAAAAAATTTTTTTCCAACCTTCGGCCATTGCCAGCAAAGCCAACAACGGCAACAACAACGGGAGCAAGCAAACTGCCTCCTCGAGCTCTGCTCAGCCGCGCCCTGCCGCGACCGCAAGCTCAACCGCAGGAGCTCATGGAGCAAAAGCCGTCTCTCCGGCCAACCTCCGCGCTCCAACCTCTCCACCACCTGCCACTCGCCCAATTACAAGGGCCTTGGCTAGGAGCTTGTCTACCGGAAAGGTTCCCTTCATCTGCGACGCGCATCGCCCGAGCGCCGTCTTCTTACCACAGGCTACCGCGGCCTCCACCAAAGCAGTCGCGGCCTCAACCAAGCCGATTCCAGCAATGGCCAAATCCACATACTTGGCCGTCACTAACGCTCCTTCTCCTTGCAGCCCGACTGTCAGCCCAGCTCAGTCGCCACCATCCCGGAGGAGCTCCATCGTCCCTGCCCTGGTGCAACAATATGAGCATCGTGGAGGCATGACCTCCTCCTCCGCAGCCGAAATGAATTCGCCATCGGCCTCCTCCGTACAGAGGGCGACGGCCGAAGACAAATCTCCAATCATGACCATCTCTCACGATCTCCTAGCCGCGCTCATTGCAGCATCCGGCTCACCACCCATTCGTTCGCCTCGCCAAAAGATACCAGCAACCTCCCCGGCTGCGCTATCATCCATTCCGCCTAGCCGCATCTCATCGGGGGCTGCCTCCGCAAGCCAGTCGCCCACAACAACTTCTCCACACCCGAGAACACCGACGACCGTCACCCCAATGCGGTCGCCGGCAAAATATTCTCCACTTCGATCTGCTTCGGGAACAGCTCCGTCGATGTCGACCGTCAAAATGGCCGCAATGACGACGTCGGCCAAAACAATCGAAGAGTTTCGGCAAGCTGCACTTAAAGAACAGAGCAAACAACTGCGCATAAAAAACGTGTAACTCGCAGCTCGCGATCTCCTGATCGTAAGGATGATGGAGCGGCTCGAAATGGGCGCGGCCGCGAACAACACCGGCGTTTCACAAGAGGTCGACCAAAATCGGGCGACTACTAGCGGCTCAGCCGAACCATCGTGAGAGGATCCTGCCTCTGACGACGAGATGCAGCCCATCGTACCGACGGCCATCCACGGAGGTCGAGCTGAAGCAGAGCCGGCTTCCCTCACCTTTGACGCGGTGACTGAACTCATCAACCGCGCCATGCGAAATGGCTCCGGCGAAAGCAAGTCGGTGGCCTATCGAAAGCCGTACACGCAGAGGATACAAAACATCCCAATGCCGTTCGGCTATCATCCGTCCGAAGTTCCAGCAATTCGATGGCGACGGCCACCCAAAGCAGCACGTCGCTCATTTCATCGAGACCTGCAACAACGCCGGCACAGACGGCGACTTGTTGGTCAAGCAATTCGGCCGATCCTTGAAAGGCAACGCCTTTGATTGGTATATCGAATTGCCGCAAGAATCAATCGATAGCTGGGAACAATTGGAGAGAGAGTTCCTCAGTCGATTTTACAGCACTCGACGCACCGTCACTCTGGTCGAGATAGCCAATCTAAAGCAGAAGAAGGACGAGAAGGTCGTCGACTACATCAACCGGTGGAGGAAATTGAGCCTCAATTGCAAAGAGAGCTCAAATCTATCTCTCGAAGCCATAAATTGAAATGTGCGCTCGAGGGATGCAATGGGAGCTCCTATGCTACATTCAAAGCCGGAGGCCGACAAATTTTCAAGAGCTCGCAACGGAGGCCCACAATATGGAGAACCTCATAGAAGAGCGAGGGGAGGAAGTTTCATCATCTGCCATCGCGACCATACCCACATACGTGAAGGAGAAAACTAAAGCATCCTTCGCGAAGAACGCTCTCGAACCAATAAAAGTCGGGAGCAAGGTAAAAAGAAACTTCTCTCCACAGCCTCCCGCTCGGAGCACTTATTGGAAACCGTCGCTGGAGGAGAGGCAAGCAAAGACCTACTCCTTCATCGACGCCGACGTTCCTCTCATGCTCGAGCAACTGCTCGAGAACAACTTGATTAAGTTGCCGGACATCAAAAGACCCGGCGACCTTGCGATATCAAAGGATCGAAACTTCTGTAAATATCACCGTCTGCTTGGTCACCCGACCAAGAAGTGCTTCGTTTTGAAGGATCGGATCATGGAGCTTGCGGCTCAAGGCCGCATTGAAATCAAAGGAGCTGAAAATACAACCTCCTCATATATCATCTCCATTCAAGTCGAGTCAAACCGGCGAGCTCGGCCAAACAAACAACAGGTTGCAAGGAAGGAGTACCATCCAAAATTCGGTCCCTCCAACCGACCGCACAACAGCAGACGACCACCGGCTAAGGTCGCACCAAAACCGGCACCCCGCGAAGAAGCTGCAGCCGATGCAGAGGGGTGGATCCTGGTCACCCAGAGAAAGAAGCCTATTCGAGAAATCGAACCGGCACCGGCGAATACCAAAACCAAGGCGAAGCGGCCAAACAAAAAAGTCGCGAAGCACCAAAAAAAAACTCCCAGGACCAACGTCCATGGGGCAAACAAGAAGAAGAGGAGACCCATCACTTTGGCGGAGTTCTTCCCCAAGGAGTTTTTCGTGCCTCCAGCAATGGTGGCAACCTGTTTGATAGCTCCTCCCGAACCAGCAGCAGCCAAAGACAAAGGCAAACAACCAGTCGTCGAATGCGATGACCTTGAGACGTCATCGAAGCAAATCTCGTCACTCAACGAGATAGAAGACGACTTCGATTTGGCCATTTGGTCAAGAGAAGCCTTAATTCGAGTCCTCGACAAACTAGAGGAACTCCAAGCCGAAGTCGAGAGGCTGCTCATGAGAAAGCATGACTTGCCGAAGGTTGGGTTAACTCACCCTACCGAAAGGAGGAAGAAGATGCACAATCCTCCCCGCAGCCGGTAAAGTCAGAAGAGGCACTCGTCGTCTCCTACCCACCGCACATTATGTTCCGAGAGAAGGATGCACAACTGGGGGCAAGAAACCATAATTGGCCGTTGTTCGTCTCGAAAGAGGCCCCGACTACACTTGAGAAAGGCGACTTGGTACTCGCAGTCAGACGGCCAATGTTCTTTACAAGTAAAATTGGGGGCAAGGTCGCGCCGAAATGGGAATGGTCGTACCTAGTGCAAGAAGCCTATACCAATGGCGCGTACAAACTCATAACATCAAACGGCTAGAAGCTACTAACAACGAAAGGTCGGCCACCCATCCCTGCAGCCGAATCACCTCGGCATAAACCATTCCCGCCTCCCTGAGAATGGGGCGCGAACGAATATGAGCAAGCTGGTCATTGGAGTCGAGTTGAGCCGATACACGCGCCAAACGTTCGCGATGGGGACAAAAAGAGGAAACAAATGGCTTCGTTTTCTGTTTTCCTCTTCTATCTCAGCGTGCTCGTTTCTCTTGGCCTTCAACAGTGGTTGCTAATGCGTCGTAATCTGCTGCGGCCGAATGGCGAACAACCTCCCGCTTCTAGGCAAAACCGTGCGTTTCCTGACCGACAACGACGTCACGAAGGTGCACTTCTTCAGCAACGCACCCTACCTCGAAACTCCGCTACTCCGTCAATGGTGTATCTTTCACCACTCCAACACCGCCCGCCGGCTCCGTCGCCCGAAAGAGAAAAAAAATTGAAATCGCTGATGACAGAGTCTTCAGCGTCGTCGCGAGAGAAGACGGCCGGAAGCCGCGATGACAAAATCGCGACTTCCGCGCTCCGGTTGCGCCACTAAAAAAAAAAAAAAAAGCAAAAAACAGAGAGAAAAAAAAAAAAAAAAAAGGAAGAGGAAGACGGTGGAAGAGCTTACCCGCTTAATTTCCGCGGACGAAGCTCACCGCTGACAAAAGCCCCTCGATGATGCACCGTCAGTGTTTAGAGGAATCACCGGATCTCAAAGAGCCAAGGGAGTGTTACCGGTGAAATCGGAAAAGTGATTTAAAATCGCGACTGAAGTCGCGAATAATCGCCGCGACTGCAGCCAAAGACGACGCAGACAGCCAACTTCTCATCGCGATACACCGGAGATGAAGAACAGAAAACAAAACGAAGAGAAGAAACGAAGAGACTAATAAAAAAAAAAAAAAATAGAGAAAGAAATTGAGCTCGAAGAGAAAAAGCGGACCACAAGAGGTTTCGCCAAGGCCGTCGCCGGAGAAGACGGACGGAGGTCGCGATAACAAAAAATCGCGACTTTCACCTTCTCGCTTGCCCCACCCACCATCGCCCACACAAAAAAAAAAAACAGAGAAGAGATAAGAAGAAGGGGAGAGCTTTCTCTGTTCTTCTTGGATCTTTGTTCTCACGGTTTCTCTACTCATCGGAAAGAATCAAACAGATCGAGTGAAGAAAAATTGCAACGAGAGCTGCTTTGCCTCAACAACAACAGAGAGCGGGGGCAGCTGCTGGGAAGCCAAAACCCTCCGATGGAAGAAACCAGCGAGCTTTGGGTGACATAGCAAATCGTAACCACCAGGCACTGTGAATGAAGGAAAGCCTCGCCCCAAATTTCTAGCCCATAATCAGGAGCTTTGGGGCCCAACTTCTTTGCGAACGCGCAGCAAGCAGCCGCCACCGCAAATGAGAAATCAGCGGGCGGAACTGTTGAAGGAGCCATCGGAAAAGAAGCCCCTGAGCCGAGCACCCTTCGAAGCTCTGCGACCAGCCAAACTGCGGGCCGCAACCAAAACAGGTGCCCGACGACCAAGCCGAGCACCCTTCGAAGCTCCGCGACCAGCCAAACTGCTGGCCGCGACCAAAACAAGTGCCCGGTGACCAAGCCGAGAACCCTTCGAAGCTCTGTGACCAGCCAAACTGCTGGCCGCAACCAAAACAGGTGCCCGGCGACCGAGCGGAGAACCCTTCGAAGCTCCGCGACCAGCCAAACTGCTGGCCGCGACCAAAACAGGTGCCCGGCGACCGAGCCGAGCACCCTTCAAAGCTCCGCGACCAGCCAAACTGCTGACCGCGACCAAAACAGGTGCCCGGCGACCGAGCCGAGCATCCTTCGAAGCTCCGCCACCAGCCAAACTGCTGGCCACGACCAAAACAGGTGCCCGACGACCGAGCTGAGCACCCTTCGAAGCTCCGCGACCAAAACTGGTGCCCGACGACCGATCCAAGCACCCTTAGAAGCTCCGCGACCAGCCAAACTTCTGGCCGCAATCAAAACCAGTGCCTTGGCGACCGAGCCGAGCACAATTCAAAGCTTCGCGACCAGCAACAGAGCCAGTCACGACCAAAACAAGTGCTCGGCGACTGAACTGGGCACAATTCAAAGCTTCACGACCAGCACAAAGCTGGCCGCGATCGAAACAAGGGCCCGACGACGAAGCCGAGCACAGTTCAAAATCAGCGCAAAGCAACAAAATGGACGCGAAAAAAAAAATACAGAGGCACTACTCGGCAACCCAGCCGGGTGCTATACTGCAAACTCCTGGCGGTCGACGACCGAAGCCGGACGCAGCCAACGAACCAGGTATGTAACTCCTCTTAAAAAAAAAAAAAAAGGCTGCGACAAAAAGAAGCCATCGTAAAAGAAAAGCCGCGACAAAAAGAAGTCATCGCCAAAAAAAAAAGCCGTGACAAAAAGAAGCAGTCGCAAGACAAAAG
The DNA here is from genome assembly GCA_019845555.1 of Aristolochia fimbriata. Taxonomy (NCBI): domain Eukaryota; kingdom Viridiplantae; phylum Streptophyta; class Magnoliopsida; order Piperales; family Aristolochiaceae; genus Aristolochia; species Aristolochia fimbriata. Next base: position 20,310,597 of record CM034081.1, read on the forward strand.
CCGCGACAAAAAAGTTGTGTAAAAAAAAAAAGAGTTGCGACAAAAAGAAGCAGTCGCAAGAAAAAATAGGAGGTCGACACATACTCGCACCTGGCGACTCTTGCCGGCCGCAACCTCGAAACAACTCGCACCGGCGACCAACTCCTGGCCGGCTCCGACCAAACTGTAACTCCCACTCGGTGTCCAAGCCAGGTGCGCTAGGGCAGAAATTCTACCCCTCCGCGACTAAGCCAGGTCGCACAACAGACTCCCGCGTCTCGGCGACCGAGCCGGATGCTGCCGAAACACAACTTCTCACCCGGCGACAAAGCCGGATGCGACCTACTCTCCCCGGCGATAGAGCCGGATTCAAAAAAAAAAGAGAAGAAAAAGCTCCTGCGTCCCGGCGGCCGAGCCGGACGTAGCCAGAACACAACTTCAGCACCCGACGATCGAGCCGGGTGCGACCAAACCAAGAATCCTGCATTCGGCAATCGAGCTGAATGCGACCTAGATTAAACTCTGGCACACGGCGACAGAGCCAGGTGCACTTTTGGGTCAAATAACGTGCGAGAGGTTGTCAGTCTTTCGCATTGACAAATTGACGGACACCAGGAGTGCCCAAGAAAGCCAGTTCGCAAGAAGTGAGAAAGAGAGAAAATTTGAAAAAAAAAATGATGAAAATCATGAAAAGAGAGAGAAAAAGAGACTGAGGAAGAGGTTGAAAATGAGAGGAGAGAAAAAGAAGAAGAAAGAGAGAGGAAGAGAAGAAGAAAGAAAAGAGAGTGGGGACCCCGGCTGACTCGAATTCAGCTAGAGATTGCCGGGAAGTTTTTCTTTACAGTAACTTTAAGTCTTGGTTCGCGGAGAGTTCCGACACTAGCCGGGGCTCGAAGGAGATTGCAAAGCCAAAAGCGCAGATGAAGCCAAATTCGCAGGCAGCCAAATTCGCAGTCACCCAAACCAAATTCGCAGACTGAAAGAGTAGCCAAAATCGCAGACAAAAAGAGCAGCCAAAATCACAGAGAGAGAGAGGCGCCAAACTAGCCTGGGTGGGACTCACATTCCCTCACCTCAACTCTCTTAAGATCCGCAGACTGAAGCTAAAACCGCCGATTTAAGGGACATAAAGTCAATTTCGATAAAACAAACCGGGAATTACCCCAACTCGCAAGGAAGCTCATCTCAACCAAGGTGCGACCCCATGCGACCAAGTATGGCGTCGCGTCTCGTCCCTCGTTCGACCAAGAGCCGCCGAGTCCAGCAAAAGTTTAACGAAGTAGTCTCAATGATCCTCCCGAAGCTATTCAATCGGCCAAAATTCACCGAAACGAAGCTATCCTTCTCTCCGACGCGACAACCAGGTTGCCGAAACTACATTTCTCTTCAGTGCGACCGGCCCTACTCCCCCACACCATCTGTGACCTTCTTTCAATTCGAAATCAGAAGAGAAGCAGGTCGCCGGGTCGCAAAATGCAATCAAACCAAAGCAGAGCAGTCATACTTCACTTCAATTCACGACGTAGTTCCCCGGCGCGATCCTCCAAGTCACCGAAACTTGCCGAAGCCAGCAGAATCCATCGCCATCGTCAGAATGATGGGCCAGTGGTCTCTAAAGTATCTCGTCGAGTTCAATTTTCTCTCCGGCTCGCGACCAACTTTTTTGAAGCAACATTCACCCGCGACAATCAGGTAAGCTACAACCTCTGTTCAGTCGACTTCAATTCAGCGTCGATGCTCAAACCTGAACAACACTTACGCTTTCGGGTATTCATCATCATCTCTCTCTATACCGTTACATACTCTACAGTGTGCATATAAAAAAAAAAAAAAAAAAGGGAGAAAATCAAAAAAAAAATAAACAGCTCTAAAACAACAAGAGAGCCAAAAAAAAAGAAGAAAAAAAAAATATATACAGTGTACAAAAAATATACACTGTCCTAAAAAAGCAAGAGGACAGAAGAACAGTACACAAAAGATAAACGACCCTAAAAGAGTAAGAGGGTCCAAAAAAAAGAAAAGAAAAAGTGTTGTGTGTGTTCTTCTTCAGTTTTGAAACTTGCTCGTTCCTCCAGAACGGTCAAGTCTCGAAGGGGCCAATCTGCATGCACCAAAATGTGCATAGCCCAATTTCAACAAGTCCAACAACCCACCGATCCATCAAACAACGATCGTGGGCAGACTCTATCAAAAATTCGAAGTCCATCGCTGCAGCCCACCGCAAGGTCCATTCGCACCGCTGCGTCATTGGCACAGTTGGCGCCCTCGTCAGCAGAAATCGTCGAGTCAGCACCAGTCAGCATGCTTCGTCACTTAAACAGTCAAATGACCAGAAGTTCCCAATCACAAGGGGTGGAGAAAAAATCAAGTTCGAGAGCATTCTAGTCGAGAAAATACTTCACGCACAGAAGTTCTTTCTCTCTCGAAACGAAGGTCTGAAAATCCCTTCACCGAGAAGAAACTCGACGCACAGAAGTTCTCTCCAACCACAGAAGTCAAGCAACTCGCAGTGCCTCGCAACTCAACAGTTCAGTCGGAGCAGCTCTACACATTCGCCGGCAACTTCACAAGTCGACACACGCGGAACACAAATACTTCCGCCCGACCGACAAAAGTCACAAGTAGTTCGTGCACACTCGTTTCGACGTTCGTTCGCAGAAGCCAAAACTTCAACCAAAATTGTAACGGAGATCGAATTAGAGGATGTTTAGGAAAGTGAACTCGCTTTTTTCCGACTCACACACATTATAAACACAAATTTATTCTAAAGTAATCGACATATTCTCTCGGTCGCGGCGGATTTTTGGTGAAACACTATCCTCGCACATTTTAGGCAAAAAATGTCTAGAAAAAGGCCCAGTCTCATTTGAAATTAGAAAATCTAATAGGAGGATTCAATATATATCATATCATTGGTCTTCTAAAAGTATGGTAATTGGAAAACGATTTTTATAATTACTTGTACAACAAAGATGAATGACATTCGTTTCTTACCTATAAAATTACTGGTTGTAATCAAGATTGGTAACACCTATTTTTATTTGTACCATTCAAAGGGAGTTAAAATGATTAATTACTTCTTATTCTATATCTGGTTATTCTTATAAATATATATATTGTATGCACCAAAATGTGCATGGCCCAAATTCAACAAGTCTAGGAGTCCACCAACTCAGCAAACAAGGTTCGTGAATAGGCCCTGACAATTCTCAAGGTTATCCGACATAGCCCATCGTCGGATCCATCCGTCTCGCCGCATCATCAACACAGTCATTGTCCAGTCAGCAACGACTTAGCGAATCATCGTCCAGTCAGCAATAACTTAGTGAGTCATCTCCACATCAGCATGAGTCAGCATACAATCATCTACTTCAAATGTAAAGATAAAAACCAAGAAAAGAGGCCTCGATCCTCATTCAAGGGATCTCAACAGAGGAGCTCCTAGTCCTCCTCTCATCTCAACTACAACAGCAGAAAGGGGATCGTGATCCCCTTTCCCAGGAAAAATCCTCAACAACCGGACAGACTCTGCTGAGAAAATCAAATACGAGAGCTCTTGCTGAGAAAATACTTAACACACAGAAGTTCCTTCTCTCTCCAACGGAGGTCTGAAAATCCCTTCACCGAGAAGAAACTCCACGCATAGAAGCTCTCTCAAACCATAGAAGTTCAGCAACTCGCAGTGCGTTCTCCAACAGCTCAACCGGAGCAGCTCTACACGTTCGCCAGCAACTTCACAAGTCGAAACACGCGGAACACAAATACTTCCGTCCGACCCACCAAAGCCATACCAGATCGTGCACACTCGTTCCCAGAACTCAGACTTCGACGTTCTCGCCAAAAGCTAAAACTTCGACGTTGTCGCTAGAATCTGAAACTTCGACGATTCATACGAAGATCGAATCAGAGGAAGCCCAGGAAATTGTACTCGCATTCCTTAATACAAAACACACCCTGGAATACAAATTTATTCTAATGTAATTGAAATATTCTCTTGGTCGCGCCTCTTCGCGGACCGGCGGATTTTTGGTGAAACAGATTTAGCATACCCGGTGGGACATTTCCTACCTCCCATCTCCTTCTCCGTCCAACCAACAAAGAAAAAAAAATCTCCAACCTCAGCCATGGCCAGCAACGCCAACAACGACAACAACAACAACAACAACAACAACAACGGGGGCAAGCAAACTGTCTCCTCAAGCTCTGCTCAGCCTCGCCCCGCCGCGACCGCAAGCTCAACTGCAGGAGCTCGCCGACCAGCAGCCGTCTCTCCGGCCAACCTCTGCGCTCCAACCTCTCCACCACCTGCCACTCGCCCAATTACAAGGGCCTTGGCTAGGTGCTTGTCCACCAGACAGGCTCCATTCATTTGCGACGCGCGTCGCCCGAGCGCCGTCTTCTTACCTCCGGCTACCGCAGCCTCCACCAAACCAACCGCGGCCTCCACCAAACCAGCCGCGGCCTCAACCAACCCGATTCCAGCAATGGCCAAACCCACATACTTGGCCGTCGCTGACTCTCCTTCTCCTTGCAGCCCGACTGTCAGCCCGGCTCAGTCGCCACCATCCCGGAGGAGCTCCATCGTCCCTGCCCTGGTGCAACAATATGAGCAGCGTGGGGGCATGACCTCCTCTTCCGCGGGCAGAATGAATTCGCCATCGGCCTCCTCCGTACAGAGAACGACGGCCGAAGACAAATCTCCAATCGTGACCATCTCTCACGATCTCTTAGCCGCTCTGACTACAGCAGCCGGCTCACCACCCATTCGCTCGCCTAGCCGATAGACACCAGCAACCTCCCCGGCTGCGCTATCACCCATTCTGCCTAGCCGCATCTCATCGGGGGCTGCCTCCGCAAGCCAGTCGCCCACAACAACTTCTCCACACCCAAGAACACCGACGACCGTCTCCCCAATGCGGTCGCCGGAAAAATATTCTCCACTTCGATCTGCATCGGGAACAGCTCCGTCGACGCCGACTGTCAAAATGGCCGCAATGACGACGTCGGCCAAAACAATCGAAGAGTAGCTTGCGAAATGCAAGCTGCACTTAAAGAACAGAGCGAACAACTGCGCATCAAAGACGCACAACTCGCAGCTCGCGATCTCCAGATCGCAAGGATGATGGAGCGGCTTGAAATGGGTGCGGCCGCGAACAACACCGGCATTTCGCAAGAGGTCGACCGAAGTCGGGCGACTACTAGCGGCTCAGCTGAACCATCGCAAGAGGATCCTGCCTCTGACGACGAGATGCAGTCCATCGTACCGACGGCCATCCACAGAGGTCGAACTGAAGCAGAGCCGGCTGCCCTCACCTTAGACCAGTGACTGAACTCATCAACCGCGCCATGCGAAACGACTCCGGCGAAAGCAAGTCGGTGGCCTATCGAAAGTCATACACGCAGAGGATACAAAACATCCCAATGCCACTCGGCTACCATCCTCTGAAATTCCTGCAGTTCAATGGCGATGGGCACCCCTAACTACATGTCGCACATTTCATTGAAACCTGCAACAACGCCGGCACAGACGGCTATCTTTTGGTCAAGCAATTCGGCCGATCCTTGAAAGGCAACGCCTTCGACTGGTACATCGAGCTACCCCAAGAGTCGATTGACAGCTGGGAGCAACTGGAGAACGAATTCCTCAGTCGGTTTTACAGTACCCGGCGCACCGTCACTCTAGTCGAGATCGCCAATCTAAAACAAAAGAAGGGCGAGAAGGTAGTCGACTACATCAACCGGTGGAGGAACTTGAGCCTCAATTGCAAAGAGAGATCAAATCTATCTCTCGAAGCCGAAATTAAAATTTGCGCTCGAGGGATGCATTGGGAGCTCCTGTGCTACATACAAAGCAGGAGGCCGACAAATTTTCAAGAGCTCGCAACAGAGGCCCACAATATGGAGAACCTCATAGAAGAGTCTCATAAAAAAAAAGGGTGGGAACAACGTATGCCTCTCAAAAAAAAAAGAGAGAGAGGCTACAAGTAAAAAAAAAAGGTACAAAGAAAACATCAAAGCTGCAGAAGCACGAAGTCGACCACCCGTCACGGTAGCCGAACGACTTCGGCACGAACCTCGGACAGTTCCCGCGTCTCGGCCTCGCTGAGAGTTGGGCGCGAATGAACAGAAGCAAACTGGTCCTGAAGAGTAGAGGCCTCCTCCTCGCTAGCGTCAATTCCCCTCCGAATGGTCGCAAGTTCAACATTTATGGATTCGAGTTGAGCCGATACGAACGCCAGGCGCTCGCAAGGAGTCTTCTGTTCAGCCTCCACAGCTTCGCGCTCCTCCTGACGCCTATCCAAGTCCACTGTCAAGTCGTCGCGCCGATGGCTCACCTGCTGGACAGACTGAGCGAGTTCGGCTTCGACAACGAACCATTCGGCCAAACTAAGCTTCCCCGCCAAGGAGTTGCACAACTGCTAAAAGCGATCCACCTTTGAGGCAAAGTTCTCCACCCACTGCGACAGAACAAGAAAAGTCAGGTACGCAATCCACCTCTCCCTCAATTCAAAAAAAAATGCATCCCCTGCGACCAAAAGCAAAGTCGCAGATAAAAAAAATAGGGGGGAACCTGGGACAAAAAAAAAAATCGAAGTCGCAAACAAAAAAAAAAAAAGGGGCGACAAAAGAACCGGTCGCCGATCAAAAAAAAAAGAACGGGAAAAAAAAAAAAAAAAAGAGTGGGCAAAACTGAAAGGGTCTACTGATTCTCTTATGCTCGAGAAGCCAATCTCGCGCCCAGCAACGGAGCCGGATGCGACCAAAAGAATTCGGCACTCGGCGACCGAGCTGAGTGCGATCAAAACTTGCGACCCCGGCGACCAAGACGGGCGGAGCACATCTCCAAACTTGCGGCCAACCACAAAGTCGGCCGCAATCAAAACAAATGCCCGACAACCGAGCCGAGCACAACTCAAAGCTTCGCGACCAGCCACAAAGCCGGTCGTGATCAAAACAAGTGCCCGACGATCAAACCGAGCACCCTTCGAAGCTCTGCGACCAGCCAAACTGCCGGCTGCGATCAAAACAAGTGCCCGACGACCGAGCCGAGCACCCTTCGAAGCTCTGCGACCAGCCAAATAGCTGGCCGCGATCAAAGCCAGTGCCTGGCGACCGAGCCGAGCACAATTCAAAGCCTCGCGACCAGCCACAAAGCTGGCCACAATCAAAACAAGTGCCTGGCGACCGAGCCGAGCACAATTCAAAGCTTCGCGACCAGCCACACTGCTGGCCGCGACCAAAAGCAAGTGCCCGACAACCGAGCCACGCACAATTCAAAACTACGCGACCGAAAACAAAGATGGACGCGACCGAGCCGGGTGTCATGCAGTAAACTCCTACAACCGACGACCAACTCGAACGCAGCCAAGACGAAACCAGGTATGTAACTCTTTTCCGAAACCAAAAAAAAAAGGCAGCGACAAAAAGAAGCAGTCGCTAAACAAGAAAAAGGGGGCCGCGGCAAAAAGTAGTCGTCGCTAAAAAAAAAAAAAGAGCTACGACAAAAAGAAGCAGTCATAAGGAAAAACAGAAAGCGACCTCAACACAATTCGCACCTGGCGACCCTTGCCAGCTGCGACCACAGAACAACTTGCATTAGCCGACTGTGACCAGACTGCTACTTGCACCCGGCGACCAAGTTAGGTACACTAGCGCAGACATTTTGCCTCCTAGCAACCAAGCTGGGATCAGCCGAACTTCAGCACCTGACGACAGAGCCAGGCGCCACACAAAATTACAGTGTTTGTCACAAAAGCTGTCGGGCTTGTCACACGTGCATGCCGACAAGCACTTAGAGCTGAAGAAAAAGAGAGAAAAGAAAAAAAAAAAAAAAAAGAGAGAAAATTGTGAAAAAAAAAGAGAAAGAGAGAGACCGAGGGAGGAACAAAAAATGAGAGGAGAGAAAAAGAACAAGGAAGAAGAAGGAAGAGAAGAAAAAAAAAAGAGAGTGGGAACCCCGGCTGACTCGAATTCAATCCAAGGCTGCAGGGATAAATTTTTTTTTTTTTACAGTACCTTGGAATTAGATTCGCAAAGAATTCTGACGCACGCCGAGGTCTCAAAGAAGACAACAGATAGCCAACGTGCAGCCTCCCAAAGTCGCAGACAAGAACAGTCAGTTCGCAGACAAGAACAGTCAGTTCACAGACTGTCTCCCAAGACACAGTCGCAGACAGTATTCTAAAGCACAGAAAATGCCAAACCACAGACAGTGTCTCAAATCGTGGACTAATAGAAGATGTTGGATCGCAGACAGTCAAGAAGAAAAAGAGGATTGTTTAGAGCAAGTTCACAGGGGAAATTAAGGGAAGTCAATTAATTCCTCTGTTATGGGAGTTAATTGGCAGAAGTTAACAAAGGAGAGAATTAGGCCGGGACCCACATCCCCTAATTGAGGAGGCACGATCTGGGGAAAACCCTAGGTCAGCGCCAAACCAATTAGGGCGGGGCCCGCAATTCCTCCCCTCTTCCCCAGCGCGGAAGCAGATTCCATCCTGCCGAAGCCGAATTTCACCGGATGAGTCAGTGCCACGCAGGGCAGGGCCCACTGCGCAGATTCCATCTTGCCGAAGCCGAATTTCGCCGGATGAGTCAGCGCCACGCAGGGCGGGGCCCACTGCACTGCCTTCCATCTTCCCCTGTGCAAAATCAATTCCGCTGAGGCAGAGAGTCGCTGATGAGTCAGCGCCACGTAGCTCTCCTCTTCTCCTGCGCAGATTCCATCCTGCCGAAGCCGAATTTCGACGGATGAGTCACCACCACGCAGTGTGGATTTCACTGCTCAACCTCTCTCTCCTCTTGCATTGAAGCAAGTCTACTGAAACAAATTCCTCCGAAGAAGCCATTCTCGCAGAGGTGGGACTCACGATACGTCCTCCCCTCCTCTCTTGCACAGAACAAAGTCTGACGGCAAGCATTGAAATTTGTCAAAGATCGCCGAAACGCCGACTCCAGATTCCAAAACAACTTCTAACCACGACATTGCATCAGACTCAATTCAGGTGCCTTTTACTTCCCGTATAATTGGTATGTACATCCATATATGTATACACATTATACAAAAAAAAAAAAAAAATCATCTATCTATAAAAAAAAAAGCAAATAGCTCTAAAAAACAAAGAGAGCCAAAGAGATATTTATATATATACATACAAAGTGTACAGAAAATATACATTGTCCTAAAAAAGCAAAAGAGGACAGAAGAGCATACGCATTACACAAAAGATAAACGATCCTAAAAGAGTAAGAGGATCAACAAAAAAAAATAATAATAAAAAAAAAAAAAAAAAATAAAAGAAAAAAGAGAAAAGTGTGTGTGTGTTGTCTTCGTTCATCTTCACATTCGAAACTTGATCGTTTTCTCCAACACGAACAAGTCTCGAAGGGGGCAATCTGTATGCACCAAAATGTGCATGGCCCAAATTCAACAAGTCCAGGAGTCCACCAACCCAACAAACAAGGTTCGTGAATAGGCCCCGATGTTGAGTGTCTAGCAAGTGCACTAGGTCAGCAAGTAATATAGACTCGAGAGTCCATATATCGATCCCACAGAGACCTTGATGAGAATTCAGTTTAAGTAAAGATTTTTCTATTGATTGAGGGAAAAGAAATTTTTGGTTTTGGTTTTGAAAACTGAAAAGAAAATAGAATTAAACTACTGGAAAAACTAATAGAGATGAGATGTTGGGGAAGAGTGTCAATCCCTCCTAGCTGTTAACATTAAAATTCTGATTTTATAGCTCAAGCACCTTTACTTTGACTTAGCTTTTGAAAACCTGGTTACCCATATACAGGAAATAACTTTCACTTATTCCTTGAACTCCTTCTCAATCGGAACATTCAAATCCTAAGTGCATAAATATAAAATCTTGAAGATTTACTCTCTCTTATTCAGAACAAGAGTTATAGAAGTCACATCACTTTTCAACTAGTCTCCTTCGAAACTGGAACAATCTAGTTTAAAAGCGAGTTGTTTTAGAAAATAAGGAATCATATAACTATCCCAAATCTTTACTGAAATTTAACTTCTCATTCGTACCTCGTTAACTTAAGATATCAATCTAGACTATCAATAAGCAATGAATACAGATTCTAAAACAAAAGCAGAGTACTTTATTGCTATAGAAATCAGAACTTAAACATGTAACAACTAGGAGTTCATGACTTCCCAAACAAAGAGAGACTACTCCATGATAATAGAATAAACACACAGTAATAAGGATTCAATTACAGCCATAGACATAAAATAAACTAAGTACAGAAACCCCCTTGAAGGACTGCCTTTGGCTTCTCTTGCACCTTGACTGAAATCTCCACCTTCTCTCTCTAAAGTGCCAAGAGGTCGTGTAAGACTCCCTCTGGACTTTTCTCTTCTCTCTAACCTAACTAAAAAATAAGAAAAACAAACTAAGAACTGGATTTACACTACAAAAACTGGATGATTGTGCTTTGCCTCGGACCTCCTTTTATAGCTGAAGCTCTGCAAAGAACTTGTAACTTTAGCCTCTATCCAGGGGAATGAATTGTGACTTTCTGACATCAGAATTGGTTGAAATTACATCCGAACCTTCCTTACATAGTCCTTGACTTGTGTAAGAAATTTGAAGTCATTCTGATTTGGGAAACTTGAGATATCTCCTTGAGAAGTTGAAGTGGTTCTGCTACCAATTCTAGCACTGGGTCCACCACTTTGAAAATATAAAAATCCACAACCCCGAGTTGGATTGGCCTGATTTTCCGTGTCATGATTCTCAATCCTCTCAGGAAGCTGTGGTCCAAATTTGGATGCAATTGGAAGTCGGAATCTCCAGATATGGCCTCCTCAATCTCGGACTTGTACTTTCCTTTTATGGCAGCAGTTTCCTTCTTTATCTTGAACTTCTCTTCTTGACCATTCAATGCACCTAGACTTTGGAAATATATCATAAAATCTTCGTGGATACCTTCCTTAGCCAATTAGGACTTCTTCTTCCAAGTATAGGCTTGATTGGTAGTCAGAATCCTGAGATTTCCGCAAGTCAGGAAGCTGAGTCAGCGGCGCGGTCACGCCGAATTGTTCTTTGTTTTGGCACGGTCATGCCACTGGAGCAGAAATTTTGTCTAAGTCTGGAGCACGGCCTTCGGGTCCTAAATGAAGAAGGATTCTTCATGGCACGGTCGCGCCATTTTATGCTGTAGAACTGGCGCGGTCGTGCCACTCCTTAGACTCTTTTCTGACTTCCCGATATAGAACTTGACATCTTTGTAAGGAAGTGCGGCGCGACAGCGCCACAGGTAGCGCCATCTTCATGGCGCTGTAGCGCCCTCGTGGGGCGTGGTTGCCATTTCACATTCACGAACTATCCTCCTTTCAGCCTCACTAGCCGTAGGAAATTTCTTGGATTTATTTGAATTTTTGCACATTTTCCCGGCGCGGACGCGCCATTCCCTTTTTTGGCTCTTTTTACTTCTTTCTGCTTCAATTTCCCTTAGATTTTAGATTTTCTTCTTCTATCAGGTACCTGAGACACAAAACATGTATTTGAGTTATATTTATCACTTTCATGCTCATAATCAACTCAAATTTGGAATTTATGATCATTAGTTCATGCATAAATAAGTGTCTTTTGGACACTTATCACCCGACAATTCTCAAGGTTATCCGACACAGCCCATCGTCGGATCCATCCGTCTCGCCGCATCATCAACACAGTCATCGTTCAGTCAGCAACGACTCAGCGAATAATCGTCCAGTCAGCGACAACTTAGTGAGTCATCGCCACATCAGCCTGAGTCAGCATACAGTCATCTACTTCAAACGTAAAGATAAAAACCAAGAAATGAGGCCACAATCCTCATTCAAGGGATCTCAACAGAGGAGCTCCTGGTCGGTGTTTTTTTGCAAATAATTAAAAATAAATAAATATTTACAAAATTGACAATATTCCAAAATTATTTGCAAAAATGGCACTGTTCATAGTTTGACTCGCCAGCGTGTCGCCAAATTTTTTTTAAATAAGAAAACCGTAGGCGGCATTCAAATGCCGCCTACAAAAAAATCGATTCGAGGCGGCTTTAAAATGCCGCCTACCGATAAAATACCAGGCGGCATTTAGATGCCGCCTCAAACACGACTTAGATGTTGATGGCTTGTGAGTCTTAGAAGCGTTGAAGAGGGAGAGGGATTTGAGAGAAAATATTTGGTGGGTCCCTCCCGTGGTTTCAATAGCTTGGTCATTAATTACAGAAACCTAGATGAGATTTGGAAGTTTCAATCCGGAGTTTTGGGAGAACAAAAGACCGACGCTTCGAGCTCCTCCTTCGCTTTTGACTTCATCTTCTTCCTTTGAGCAATAGATTCAGGTACGCTCATCTCCTCTTCCTTCTTCTTTTCTCCCTCCCCTTTGTTTCTTCTTCCTCTCCTTCGTTTCTTCTTCCTCTCCTTCGTTTTTTTTTGTTCCCCATCTTCACGCTGAATTGGACCACGACGAAACTTCGCTTAGTGTTAGGAGAGGCGGCATGTAAATCCCGCCTCGTTTTTTCGGTAGTGATGCCGCCTCGCAAGTTATCGTACAAAAGCCAAAAAAACGAAATTTCTCTAAGTCGTGTTTGAGGCGGCATCTAAATGCCGCCTCGTATTTTATCGGTAGGCGGCATTTTAAAGCCGCCTCAAATCGATTTTTTTGTAGGCGGCATTTGAATGCCGCCTACGGTTTTTTTATTTAAAAAAAATTTGGCGACACGCTGGCGTCTAGCGTGTCGCCTACGTGGTGTTTGACCGAGTTGGTCAAAGTTGACCATCTCGGTCAAACTATGAACAATGCCATTTTTGTAAATAATTTTGGAATAGTGTCAATTTTGTAAATATTTATTTATTTTTAATTATTTGCAAAAAAACTTCCTCCTAGTCCTCCCATCTCAACTATAGCAGCATAAAGGGGATCGTGATCCCCTTTCCCAGGAAAAATCCTCAACAACCGGACAGACTCTGCTACAAATAGCCAGAAGCGTTCTGTTCCAAGGGTTGGAAAAAATCAAATTCGAGAGCTCTTGCTAAGAAAATACTTCACACACAGAAGTTCTTTCTCTCTCGAATGAAGGTCTGAAAATCCCTTCACCGAGAAGAAACTCCACGCACATAAGCTCTCTCAAACCAGAGAAGTTCAGCAACTCGCAGTGCGTCGTCCACCAGTTCAATCGGAGTAGCTCTACACGTTCGCCGACAACGTCACAAGTCAAAACATGCGGAACACAAATACTTTCGTCCGACCGACCAAAGCCATACCAGATCGTGCACACTCGTTCCTAGAACTCAGACTTCGACATTCTCGCCAGAAGTTGAAACTTCGACGATTCATACGGAGATCGAATCAGAGGAAGCCCAGGAAATTGTATTTGCATTCCTTGATACAAAACACACCCTGTAACACAAATTTATTCTCAAGTAATTGAAATATTCTCTCGGTCGCGCCTCTTCGCGGACCGGCAGATTTTCGGTGAAACATATATATATAATTATAGTTTTCTAGCTTTTGTTTGTTTTTAGAAATAAAATAAAATAGGGATTATAACCATGTCGTAAATACAATGTACTAAATGGAACTTACCTAAATACATATACTAGAGATATTTAAGTATTGAAATTGTAAAACACGAACCTTCATTGTGCGTTGGGCATCACTCTTGAGTGTTTACAAAGGGTCAGTGAGAATTTTTTGTCCTTAAAATTAGGAGAGATTCTAAAGTTATCCCACTCCCTATGAATTTGCATGGTGCCCTAAGTGGGATTTTTTTTGTCACATGTAAAAGGGGGAAGTTTTAATTCTCTTAATATGTCTAATATGATAAAATTAAGTCAAAAGCTTTACTTATCCTCTTGGACATTGTGCCTCTTTGTACTAACACCCTTTAAAAGAAGAGCAAACATACACATGAATGAAGTCCCTCCTAGTACATTCAAGAGTGTAATATCAATCTCTTGGCTCTAGTAAACCTTGATGAACTCAAATTCATCAAGAACGTCCTTGTAGCACTTTAGTTTTGATCATTCATGCATCTTTTATTCTTCTTAGACATTGGAAATCAATCACAATGGAAAATAGTTATGGATAGTAGCTTGAGAAACAAAACCCCTTTTTGGAAATTTTAAGCGTGTAAAAAGTAAGGGGTCAAATGGGCTAGCACCTGTTGGCCAAGGTAGGGATTCCAAATGGAGCACAACCATGCGAAATCCCATTTGGGGACATGTCGGTTACGCAAGAAAACATTAATAATTAACTCCCTCCTATTTAAATAAGGTGAGATTCTTTTCAACATACATTCTACGGCGAGAGGAGAAGGGAAACTCTTTTTTAGAGGAACAATGAGTTAGGTTTTCACAGGCGAATCAAAGAAAGACTGTGTGCGCGAACTAAGGTGTGATCTCCTTACATAATTTTCTTGTTTTCCTTTATGTCAATATGTGTTAGGATAAGTTGCAAAGCTAATGTGATCTATATAAAAAGGAGAAATTCCAACATATTTTAGGTTTGATTTATATTTCATCCAATTTTCTATAAACTTCTTTTTGATTCACATTAATTAGCTAATGCTCAATTGAATCTACAAGAAGGCTTGAACCGAATGTACTAATTGTAGTCGATGCACTGCCGGACTGTTAAATGATATTATGAACCACATCTCCAGAATGAAAATGGAAGAGATGGCCAAATCATTTTAGTACACAACAATCACAATATTAGGTGCTTAATCTCATTTCCATTGCAAGTGATTTTGTTAGAGGCCAGGATGCATCTCATTTATTAAATACTATTGTACCATGAGTATCACTGAAAACTGTGGTGGTGTGTGTGTGTGTGTGTGTGTGTGTGTGTGTGTGTGTGTGTGTGTGTGTGTGTGTGTGTGTGTGTGTGTGTGTGTGTGTGTGTGTGTGTGTGTGTGTGTGTGTGTGTGTGTGTGTGTGTGTGTGTGTGTGTGTGTGTGTGTGTGTGTGTGTGTGTGTGTGTGTGTGTGTGTGTGTGTGTGTGTGTGTGTGTGTGTGTGTGTGTGTGTGTGTGTGTGTGTGTGTGTGTGTGTGTGTGTGTGTGTGTGTGTGTGTATTATTATTATTTTTTTTTTCTAACAAAAGTGGTGGATGAGAGAAAATCCTTCACTTAGTGAGGTGAACAAGTGTTGTTATATAGACATTACCACTACATCGCATACATCACAGCTGCAACATGGACCATCAGTACCCCAATGGCCACTTGCATGTACCTTGCTAAGGTTTGCAATCTCTAAGGACCGAATAATTCTTAACTTGCCAACTTTGGTGTTCTATTTTAACCTGAAAAGATAATTTCTTTCTTAGAACAGCCACTGTAACATATTTAGGTTACCAAATGTGGTAAACCTTAATTATGTGGGATCAAATATATATGTGGAGTTGTTGTTCATGCATGTGGTGAAGTAGGGAAGCAGTAAGGAATTTTTACAAGCCACGAGAGGAAAAGAACCAACAGATCATCTGGCATCTCAAGTTTTAGACAAGGTACTTATTTCAGTCTTCAAGATTTACCTGTCATGCATATTGATATGCAAAGTCATGTCCTTTTGTATTAAGATTTTAAGAGTATGATCAATATTGTTTTATTGAAGGCATCAGATAGTATTGCAAGCAAGGAAATTAATGCAGCAGTAGTTCACAGTAACACAACAAATATTGGTACTGATCAAGCCACCACCGGTGGTCGACCTCTGACGGCAGTGGTAGAGATGTAAACTTAACTCATGAAGAACTTTCAGGATATCAGAGAGAGATCAGTGATCACAAAATGAACAATGTCTCGGGCGCACATCATCTTGTTCATCACAGTCAGCCAAAAACTGTTCCATCAGAACCAAACCAATGCACTGCAGATGCTACTGGGAGCAGTCAAGAAAAGTTCTGAACCATCAATATTATATACCAAGAAGCCCCCTTCTTTTTTCCAATTTTATGTTTCTTCTGAAGAAGGGATCAACCTGGTTGTAGATCTGTCTTCGAGCCCATCTGCCTGGACCCGGATCCGCTGGCCACAGCCATTTATGGCCAGCGTACGCAGGGCCAATGGCGAAGCGCCCAACAACGAGGTGGCCGTGCGGCGCTCCACCGTGCGCAGATCCGGGTCTCAATCGGGTCGTTCAACAGAACAAAAAAAAAAAAATTTAAACCAGCCAAAAATTCGGTTCGGCACACGTCCGGTTCGGCGCACGACCGCGCCAAAGGATGGCGCTACCTTAGGCGCATGCGCGCTGCAGTGTTGCCTTAGAATGGTATATAGTTATACGAATGTTAGTACAGAGTTGTGTACCAACGTAGTATATAGTTGTCCAAAAGGCTAGTATAGAGTTGGTCCTAAACGTAGTATATAGTTGGCAGACCACAAAAAAAATGCTCCAATGGTATAGAGTTGTGCAAAGGATGGTACAGAGTTGTAACTAAACGTAGTATATAGTTGTTAAACCACACAAAAAAAAATGCTCCAATGGTATAGAGTTCAGCAAAGGATGATACAGAGTTGTAACTAAACGTAGTATATAGTTGTTACACCACAGAAAAAAAATGCTGCAATGGTATAGAGTTGTGCAAAGGATAGTACAGAGTTGTAACTATATGCAGTATATAATTGTTAGACCACCAAAAAATTAGACAAAAAAAAAAAAAAAAAAAAAATTGTAATGGTATATAGTTATCCAAAGGCTGGTACAGAGTTGTTACTAATCGTAGTAAAGGGTTGTTAGACCACACAAAAAAAATGCTCCAATGGTATAGAGACAAAGGATGGTACAAAGTTGTAACTATACGTAGTATAGGGTTAGAGGATGATAAGTTTCAGGACGTGCGCCGAACCGATTTTTGATTGGTTTAATTTTTTTTTTTTTGTCCGTTGAACGACCGGTTGAGACCGGATCAGCAAGATGGTGGGCGCCGCCACGGGCACCTCGCGTGCTGGGCTCCGCCATTGGCCCCAAGCGACGCTGGCCATAAATGGGCTGTGGCCAGCGGATCCAGGTCCCATCTGCCTGGGTTAAGAGTATGAAAGATGGAGTGCGTATCTGACAATCCCAGCTTGATTTGGTAGCCTTCTTTGCAAAAGGAGTACTCCAAGAGGTTCAGACAAGTCTTCGAGAACGCTAGCTCTTCTTTTCTCGTACATATATTGTTCTTCAATTTCAAAAAGTTTGTTAATGAGTTGAATGATTTTGACGTATACGATATGACGCTCTGTACCGAAGACCCACGGCCCACCTGCAGAACAAAACGGACTCGGATCCGCTGGCCACAGCATTTATGGCCAGCGACGATAACCAATGGCGGGGCGCCCAGGCGCGAGGTGCCCGTGCGGCGCTCCACCATGCGCGGATCCGGGTCTCAACCGGGTCGTTCAACAGACAAAAAAAAAAAAATTTAAACCTTAGGCGCATGCGCGCTGCAGTGTTGCCTTAGAATGGTATATAGTTATACGAATGTTAGTACAGAGTTGTCTACCAACGTAGTATATAGTTGTCCAAAAGGCTGGTATAGAGTTGGTCCTAAACGTAGTATATAGTTGGCAGGCCACAAAAACAAAATGCTCCAATGGTATAGAGTTGTGGAAAGGATGGTACAGAGTTGTAACTAAACGTAGTATATAGTTGTTAAACCACACAAAAAAAAATGCTCCAATGGTATAGAGTTCAGTAAAGGATGGTACAGAGTTGTAACTAAACATAGTATATAGTTGTTACACCACAAAAAAAAAATGTTGCAATGGTATAGAGTTGTGCAAAGGATGGTACAGAGTTGTAACTATACGTAGTATATAGTTGTTAGACCACAAAAAAATTAGACAACACAAAAAAACAAATATTGTAATGGTATATAGTTATCCAAAGGCTGGTACAGAGTTGTTACTAATCGTAGTAAAGGGTTATTAGACCACACAAAAAAAATGCTCCAATGGTATAGAGTTGTGCAAAGGATGGTACAAAGTTGTAACTATACGTAGTATAGGGTTAGAGGATGATACACTCAGGACGTGCGCCGAACCGGATTTTTGACCGGTTTAAATTTTTTTTTTTTTTTTGTACGTTGAACGACCGGTTGAGACCGGATCGCGCATGGTGGAGCGCCGCGACGGGCACCTCGTGCAAGGCCCGCCATTGGCCTCTCCGTGCGACGCTGGCCATAAATGGCTGTGGCCAGCGGATCCGGGTTCGAACAAAACGACGCGCTCAACGATTATGATTCTTTCAGTCTTTCTGGCTTCTTCTTTGCGAGTCCCAACTCCTAATTCCTTTTTAGGATTTTCAAAATAGGATTTACTTTTAAATTTCCAGAAATGTCCCTGCACCCGCGGCTAATGTAAAGATTTGCCACTTAAAAGTTGCTGCGAAACCGGCAGGAAGGGAAAAAATATAAAAAAATGGAATAATCAGTTAATGAAATTGAATAATAACATTTAACCTATGTTTAAAATCTGGACCCGTAATTAACCGAGATATTATGTCTGGTTTTGGCCGAACCCGATTAAATCGGGTTGACCCAATAGTTCAACTAATAAATATTATACTTTATAATTTTTGTATATATTTAATATTTCCATTTAGTTGTGACGATTGTAATGAGCTGGTTTGGTTTTTAAATCACTATATTTAACTTAAAACTTGATCAATTAATGATATAAATATGTTAAAAAGAATTCTAATTTATAATATATATGTATTCCCCGAAACCGTCTAGTCTGCAAAACGTCGCAACCCATGTATGAAATATGGAGAAAATTTACAAGTTTGTGATTTTGGGGAATTTTGCAGGTGCGTCTCCTATAACTCATTTGATTCGATCTCCGTGTATGAATGAATTTTGGGGCCTCTTGCGATCTGATAGCGAATCATGAACTCCAGGAAGAGAAACACGAACTGTCAACAGACTTAGTCGGTTGAATGGATAACTTTGTACTCCATTTGATTAGCTTGGTGACGTTTTCGCAATAGCACAGAGCTTCTCGATGAACTGAGTGCAATTCGACCGACCTTTAGGCGGTGACTTGAGCTTGAAGTTTTTTCGGACAGAAGTTCTTCTCTGAGAAAGTTTTTGAACCCTTCATTTTCTTTCTTCTGGCTATGTGTAGTTAGTTTCTTAAAGGGGATCGATTACTAACTTTATAATTCTGGTGAATCCTTGACCAAGACTTGGTCGATCCATGCGGCGGACAAGTAGCGACAACGAGGCGATGTCGTGGCAATGGTGGCGATGACATGCCGTTGGTGACGTGTTGATGCGTGTCCGACGATGAACTGATAGTGGGTCGATGGCGGATGGGCTGGCGATGGGCCTAAGAGGGATGGATGGCAGACAGACTGATGATGGGCTTGTGGTGAATTGACGGGGGGCCGGTGGATGGGCCATTAATTTTCAATGTCTATAGTTTGCCCCCTCGAGACTTATTTCTTTGAAAAATAGTAAGTCTTGAATACATGCACACACACACACACACACTTTTAGGGCCATTTATATTTTCATATGTACATATTTTTTGTCCTCTTGCTTTTTTAGGACAAAATATATTTTTGTACATGTATGTATTTTTTCATCATTTTCATTTTTTATTTAGCCCTCTTACTTTTTTAGGGTTGTTTGTTTTTCTCATTTTTTTTTTAATATATGTGAACGTATATGGATTTACATACATGTATACAGGTAGTATATGTGTACCTGTTATAACAAATTGACTCGGATGAGTCTAAATCGAGTCGCGACAGTCGATCAGGGATGTTTTCAAGTTGACCCGAACTATCCGAGTTGTGGTGAGTCAGAGTGTCCGGGTTAGAGTAATTATGGCTCGATTGAGTCATGCGAATTTGAGGCCCTGAATGACTCAACCTCAAAGATCTTCTTGTAGGATTCTCAGCATGGCAACTGCTTCTTCTGTGGAATTCTGATCAAGGTAGGTTTCTTGCCTTATCTTTGGATGAAATGAATCCTGATTTGAGGCAATCTCGATCAACCTTCTCCAAGTCTCCTTCTATGTGTGTAGTCTCTCTATGTCTTCTGTCTTCTTCTTTTTTTTTTTTCCCTGCACTGCTTTCTTGAACGCGACTGCTGCTCTCTGCGTTGAGCCTTCCTACCACGGATTGCAGACTCTACTCCAACAAGTGTAGTCTTCCCTGGCTCCGGCATTTTTGGGCGATTGACTTAGTATGGGTCTGGTTGGCGAATTCCTTCGATTGTGCTGCTGTTCTCCGACTAGAGTTCTGTATTGACTATTCAACTACATCGACTTGGGCTTGTTCGTGGTTGATTTTAGGTACATTCCTTCCCCTTCATCCTTATTCTCCCTCTTCTCTATTTCATCTCTTCCGCTTCTCTTCCTGAAGGCCCCTAGTCGAGCCATGGTTACGGCTGACTCCAGGTCCCCGGGGCTTATTCCTTCCTCTTTTCTTTCCCACCCTCTTGTTTTTTGTTCTCTTCTTCACTCTGTCAAGTGTGTGGAGCCCACCTGTATCTCTCAAGTGTGAGGGTCAAAATCGTCATTTCTTCTTCTATTTTGTCCTTTAGTGGATTAGGGTAAAAGAGGAGGGTGTGCGTAAAAAACAAAGGAGAGAGAGGTGGAAAAGAACCAGGAGAAGGAATAAAAAGGCAGAACGGGAGAAACCGAAAAAAATCCTTGGAAACAAATTGGGAGATGAACGATCCCAGAATAAATTTGTAAGGGTTGGGTAAAGTTTCTCTTTCTCTTCTCTTGTTATCTGAAAGACTTCTTGTACTATTTTTCTGAAAATAGTGGATTTGTTCGTCGAGTCCCGTGGTTTTTTACTCTCTATTGAAAGAGGGTTTTCCACGTTAAATCTTTGTGTTCTTGTTGAGTTTGGCTTATTTAAGTTCTCGAGTGCCAGATTATCCCGTCTTGGATTATTGTCTGTGTTGTTGTGGAAGATTTCCTGGGTTAGGGAATTTTTGTAACAATTGGCGCCCTCTGTGGGGACGAGAAGCGGTTTCATTCAATTGGTTATTAAATTGAGTGGGAGTTATGGCAGGGAAATTTTTCGAGACAGGGAAGATTGAGAAATTTGATGGATCAAATTATCAGTGGTGGAGAATGCAGATAGAGGACCACTTGTATGAGAAGCAATTACATTTGCCACTCATAGGGGTGAAGCCGACAGAGATGAAGGCTGACGAGTGGGCGCTACTGGATCGAAGGGCATTGGCTGTAGTCCGGATGAGTTTGACTCAATCGGTAGCGTTTAATGTCTCTAAGGAGAAGACTGTCAAGGATTTACTGACAGCATTGGCGGGAGTCTATGAGAAGTCATCAGCCTCAAACAGGTTATTTCTTTTGAGAAAACTTGTTTATTTGAGAATGTCTGAAGGAACTCCTATTGCAGATCATTTAAATGATTTTAACAAACTGTGGGCACAAATTGAAGCAGTTGATTTGAAATTTGATGATGATGTGAAAGCTTTGATGTTTATGTGTTCTTTGCCTGAAAGTTGGGATACAGTGATCACTTCAATTAGTAATGCTACTAATGAGAAGTTGAAGTTTGATAAGGTGCTGAGTGCTATTCTGAATCAGGAGATGATGAAGAAGAGCATGGTGAGCAATACATCGTCCACTTTCGACATAACCTTGTCAGTTGATAAGGGGAAGGGCAGAGACTGGGGAAGAAATCGAAGCAGGGGTCCCAATAATAGGGATCGATCTAAGTCAAAAGGTAAATCTAAGGGTAAGTTCAAGTGTTGGGTTTGTGATAAGGAAGGACATGTTAAGAGTGATTGTCCAGAGAGAGTAAAGAATACTGCAAATGTTGTAGATGGACATGAGGAAAAACTATGTTTGTCAGTTTATGACGAATACAAGGTGGAGAATTGGTATATTGACTCCGGAGGTTCTTTCCATTGCACATCTCACAAAGAGTGGTTTTGTGACTACATCAAGGGTGAGTTTGGTCATGTAATTATTGAAAATGGTCAGAAGTGCAAAATTGAGGGAAGAGGCATAATTCACTTGAAGATGAATGATGGAGGTAAACTGATTCAAAAAGAGGTAAGGCATATACCGGATTTGCAGAAAAATCTTATATCTGTCAACAAGTTAGACTAGGATGGCTATAAGATCACATTTGAGAACAGCTCATGGAAGGTTAGCCATGGAGCATTGACTTTGATCAAGGGGAAGGCAGTGGGCACACTTTACCCATTGTGCACCAAGGTAGATCAAATTGTTTCCTTGGCGGCTGAGAAGGATGATAAAGCATCATTATGGCATCGCCAGCTTGGTCACTTGAGTGAAAATGGGATGAGGATCCTACATTCAAAGAAGGTTTTGACAGGTATAACTAATATTTGCTTTGACTTTTGTGAAGACTGTGTCTTAGGAAAACAAAAGCGGGTGAGCTTCAACAAAGATGGTAGAGAGAAAAAGTCCAACAGATTGGACTTGGTTCACACAGATGTTTGGGGACCAGCCCAAGGTAAATCTTTTGGAGGTAATCTCTATTTTGTTATCTTTATTGATGACTATAGTAGGAAGACATGGATTTATACTTTGAAAGAAAAATCAAATGTCTTTAACGTGTTCAAGTATTGGTTAGCTCGTGTTGAGAACGAGACAGGGTCAAGGCTGAAATCTCTGTTGTCTGATAATGGCGGAGAATTTTGTAATAAGGAGTTTGACTCCTATTGTGCCAAAAGGGGGATTAGGAGGATTAAGACTGTGCCTAGAACACCACAGCAGAATGGGGTGGCAGAGAGAATGAATCGAACCATCCTTGAACGAGCTAGGAGCATGAGAATTCATGCGGGTCTTCCCTTGCATCTTTGGGGAGCTACTGTGGATACAACAGTCTATCTAATCAACCGGAGTCCATCAAGTGCTCTAGATGGCAGAATACCAGAAGAGGTATGGGCTGGTAAGAATGTGGATTATTCTTTTCTGAAAATTTTCGGTTGTATTGCCTATGCTCACATTGACAGGGAAGTTAGGGAGAAGCTTGATCCTAAATCTACCAAGTGTGTGTTTCTTGGATACGGAGGTGACGAGTATGGTTACCGACTATGCGATTTTGATAACAACAAGGTGTTTCGATGCCGAAATGTTGTATTCAATGAGGAGCAAATGTACAAAGACAGAAAAGAAGAAAAGAAGATTGAGCCTAAGGAGAAAGAGTACATAAAGAGAGATGAGACTGATGAAAATCTACCTCAAGCAACAAATGAACAGGTTGTTCCAAGTGAAGGAGAACAACAAATTGAAACTGAACAAGAGAATGAGTCACAGGGTGAACAGTCAAGTATTGATGACGGTGAATTACATGAGTATTCAAATGCTCAAACCGATTTTGATGACTCAGAAATACCACAAGAGGAAATTGTTACTTCCGGGTTGAGGAGTACAAGGGTAAGAAAGCCTGTACAAAAGTTAAATTTAATTGTACAACATGTTTTGTATACTGATGCAGGAGAGCCAGAATCCTATGATGAGGCCATGGCGGATGAAGCTCATCTTAAGTGGGAGCTTGCTATGAAAGATGAGATGTTGTCATTGGAGGAGAACCAAACATGGGAATTGGTGAAGATGCCTGCAAAGAAGAAGGTATTACAAAACAAGTGGATATTCCGGGTCAAGCAAGAAGCCGGTGGTGTACAGAGGTACAAGGCAAGACTTGTGGTGAAGGGGTTTGGACAAAGGGAAGGTATAGATTTTCATGATATATTTGCACCGGTAGTGAAAATGACTTCAATTCGAACTATTTTGAGTATAGTTGTTGTGAAAGGATTGTATTTAGAGCAGCTTGACGTCAAAACAGCTTTCCTTCATGGTGACTTGGAGGAGGAAATCTACATGAGACAACCAGCTGGTTTTGAAGTCATAGGAAAAGAGAGTTGGGTGTGCAAATTGAAGAGGAGTCTATATGGACTCAAACAAGCACCGAGGCAGTGGTACTTAAAGTTTGACAGGTTTATGTTGGACATTGGATTTGCTAGGAGCAATGCGGACCACTGTGTATATCTACAAAGGTTCAATGATGGAGATTATATTATCTTAACATTGTATGTAGATGATATGCTTATTGCAGGGACTAACATGAAGAAAATTGATGATCTCTAGAAGAGGTTGGCAAATCAATTTTTCATGGACCTAGGTGAAGCGAAACAACTTCTTGGGATGCAAATTACCCGAGACAAGAAGAAGAAGAAGTTGTGGCTGTCCCAAGAGGGATATGTGAAGAAAGTCTTGGAAAGGTTCAACATGCATGAATCCAAGGCGGTGACTACTACTTTGGGTAGTCAATTTAAATTGTCTAAGGAACAAGGTGCCAAGAGTGATGAGGAGATAGCTCACATGAAGTCGGTGCCTTATGCTTCAGCTATTGGGAGTCTTATGTATGCAATGGTGAGTACAAGACCGGATATAGCACATGCAGTGGGAGTTGTGAGCAGATTCATGAAAAATCCAGGCAAAGAACATTGGGAAGCAGTGAAGTGGATATTCAGGTATTTCAAAGGTACTTCTGATCACTGTTTGTGTTTTGGAGGAAATAACATTGATGTGAAAGGTTTTGTAGGCTCTGATCATGCGGATGATAGAGATAATGGCAGATGCACTTCTGGGTATGTGTTTACAGTTGGTGGAACCGCAGTCAGTTGGGTTTCTAAACTGCAGAAAGTTGTTGCTCTATCTTCAACAGAAGCTGAATATGTGGCTGCAACTGAAGCTAGCAAGGAGTATATATGGCTGAAATCTCTAATGAATGAGTTTGGGTTTGATAATGCTGATTGCAGGTTATACAGCGACAGTCAGAGTGCAATCCATCTAGCAGAGAACTCGGTGTTTCATTCGAGAACCAAACATATTCATCTTCGGTACCACTTCATTCGAACTTTACTTGAGGAAGGACAATTGAAGCTGGAGAAGATAGATGGAAAGAAGAATCCGGCGGATATGTTGACAATGCCGGTGGAGGGCCAAAAGTTGAGTCTTTGCTCAACTATGGTGAACTTGCACTAATTGGCAAGAGATGGACATATGCGACGAACAAGGTAGAGAAAGGTCAGAGGTTGGAATAGTTGTGCTTCAGATGGTCTCCAAGTGGGAGATTGTCAAGTGTGTGGAGCCCACCTGTATCTCTCAAGTGTGAGGGTCAAAATCGTCATTTCTTCTTCTATTTTGTCCTTTAGTGGATTAGGGTAAAAAAGGAGGGTGTGCGTGAAAAGCAAAAGAGAGAGAGGTGGAAAAGAACCAGGAGAAGGAATAAAAAGGCAGAACGGGAGAAACCGGAAAAAATCCTTGGAAACAAATTGGGAGATGAACGATCCCGGAATAAATTTGTAAGGGTTGGGTAAAGTTTCTCTTTCTCTTCTCTTGTTCATCTGAAAGACTTCTTGTACTATTTTTCTGAAAATAGTGGATTTGTTTGTCGCGTCCCGTGGTTTTTTACTCTCTATTGATAGAGGGTTTTCCACGTTAAATCTTTGTGTTCTTGTTGAGTTTGGCTTATTTAATTTCTCGAGTGCTAGATTATCCCGTCTTGGATTATTGTCTGTGTTGTTGTGGAAGATTTCCTGGGTTAGGGAATTTTTGTAACACACTCTCTCTATTTTTTTTTCTTCTTTCTGCTCTTTCTTTTGCTCTCTCTCTCTTTCTTTTTTTCTTTCTTTAATTCTCTCTCTCTTTTTTTTTTCTTTCTTTATTCTCTCTCTCTCTTTCTTTTTTTCTTTCTTTATTCTCTCTCTTTCTTTTTTTCTTTCTTTATTCTCTCTCTCTTTCTTTTTTTCTTTCTTTATTCTCTCTCTCTCTTTATTTTTTTCTTTCTTTATTCTCTCTCTTTCTTTTTTTCTTTCTTTATTCTCTCTCTTTCTTTTTTTCTTTCTTTAATTCTCTCTCTCTCTCTCTCTCTCTCTCTCTCTCTCTCTCTCTCTCTCTCTCTCTCTCTCTCTCTCTCTCTCTCTCTCTCTCTCTCTCTCTCTCTCTCTCTCTCTCTCTCTCTCTCTCTCTCTCTTCTCTCTTTCTCTCTCTCTCTCTCTTTGTCTTGTTTCTTGTTTTTGTCTTTTTGTGGTCTTTGTGATGTTCCCTTGGTGCGTTGATGTTTGGACTTGGCTTGTTGATTAGGCAGTGGTGCGATGGATTCAGACTCTTTTCTATTTTTCCCTCTCTCTTTTTTTTATTCTTCATTCATTTTTTTTCTTGACTTCTTCATCATTGTTTTCTGATTTTGAATTTTCTCTCAAATCTTGATTTTTATCTTGAATTTTGACTTTTCTCTCGTAAGAAAGAAAAATTGTGTACTTGTCTTCGATCCGACGGTTTGCTGATTATTTGATATTCTTCTGCAGATGGTTTCTTCGACAATATCATTCTTGGGACAGGAGGTGTTCGAGGATCACACAGAATTGGATGGCATCACCTAGTCCCAGGCTTTGTGTTACAATCTTCTTTGTGTAATTTCCACAAATGACAAGCAGACAAATAATTTCACCAGTAACAAATAATATTTTTGCTGCTCTTTTAGAAGGGAAACAGCAAACCACAGTACATAAACCAAAGGAATTCAGAAAAGAAGGGAAGGGATTAGAGGAGGAGGGAGAGAACAGAGGAATTAGGGGATGAGAGACACCTGAAATTGCCAAAACTCACCACATACCTCCATTGTCCCTATTTCACCCATATTATTTGTCCCCGGCTTTCTTTCCTCATAGCAACTCATGCTTCTAACGGCCAGGACCCATTAGGAAATCCTCAAATCTTCTAAAGGGCTGTCTCTCACGTGTGCTTCTCCTAATAATTCTGCTCACCTTCTCCACATCAGCTTCCAGGTTGTCATTGCTTTGTGACATGGCAGGCTGATTCACAACAATACCCCCATCCCGAAAAAGAACCTTGTCCTCAAGGTTCAAATTTGGAAATCGAGATATAATTGAAAGTCTATCTTCCCAAGTAGCTTCTGAAGAACCCATGCCAGCCCACCTTATTAATACTTGTTCCACTGGTTTGCCATCTTGTAGAATTACCCGTTGCCCCAGCACAACCTCTGGTTTCATGTCTAAAGGAGAGATATCATCTGTGATAATAAGTGGAGTTATTTGCTGATCAGGGGAGCCCACACAATTTTTTAGCAAAGAAACATGAAAGACAGGATGGATACGAGCTGCCTCTGGTAACTCTAAATTATAAGCTACCTCGCCAATGCGTTTTAGCACCCGATATGGTCCAAAATAACGTCTACCTAGCTTGTGATAGTGGTGTAAACGAACAGAGGCTTGTCTATATGGTTGCAACTTCACATAAACCCAATCATCAACTGCCAACTGAAGGTCTCTTCTCTTTCTATCTGCTATCTCTTTCATGCGCCCTTGAGCCTTAGATGAATTATGTTTAAGCACAACCAGCACTTCATCTCTGCTTGACATGTATTTTTCCACCATGTCATTGGAGCTGCTGCCTAGGATATATCTAGTCATAGTGGGAGGTTCTCGCCCATACAAGACTTGAAATGGTGTCAATCCAGCAGTCGATTGAAAAGCTGTGTTATACCAATACTCAGCCCAAGGCAACATTGTTAACCAGTTATGAGGAGAGTCAGAAACAAAGCAACGCAAGTACATTTCAACACATTTGTTTAAGGCTTCTGTTTGCCCATCTGTTTGTGGGTGATAGGCAGTGCTTTGTGCCAATGAAATTCCTTGCAGCCTGTTCACTTCCTGCCGAAACGAGTGAAGGAACCTGGGATCACGATCTGTAATAATATGGCTTGGAGGACCATGAAGTCGGATAATCTCGGCCACAAAAGCCTCGACAACTTGACGAGAAGTGAAACTTGCTTGAAGACGAATGAAGTGCCCATATTTTGACAACCGATCAACCACTGTCATGATGGTGGCCTTGCCCTTAGAGCTGGGTAGACAAGTAATGAAGTCCATGGAGATTTCTTCAAATACCATTCCTGGAATTGGTAATGGTTGTAGAAGTCCTGCCGGTCGCTGAAATGAGTCTTTCATTTGTTGACAAGTTTGGCAAGTGGCGACATAATGTTGGACATCTCGACGCATATGTTTCCAAGAGAAATTAGATGATAGACGATGAAAGGTTCGAGCTGTGCCTGCATGGCCTCCAATAGGCGACGAATGATATTCATGTAATAGTTGGAGACGTAATGGAGAATCAGATGGAATAATCAATCTACCTCTGTAAAACAATAACCCTTCACGAAAGGAATAATTAGGTAAGGCATCTGGATCGTCTTGCAACTTTTGTTGGAGTTCTAATAACTCGGGGTGGGACTTATTAGCCTCTTTCAAATCATCCACAAAAACAAATTTCCTAGAAGAAAATGCCAACAAGGAGGCATCTGGGGCTCTAGACAAAGCATCAGCTGCCCCATTTTTCTTTCCCGGTCTATATATAATCTGAAATTCATACCCAACAAGTTTATTAAGCCATTTTTGTTGTTCGGGGGTTTGAATTACCTGTACCGTCAGGTTCTTCAAGGATTGTTGGTCAGTAAGAATAGTAAACTTCCTACCAAGCAAGTATTGCCTCCATTTACTGACTGCTTGAGTGATTGGATACATTTCACGGTGATAAGTTGAAGCCTTCTGGATCCGGGAACAAAGCTTTTGGCTGAAAAATGCCACGGGGTGCCCTCTTTGTGACAAAATTGCTCCAATGCCCAACCCCGAAGAGTCTGTCTCAACCTGAAACTCAACAGAAAAATCAGGTAGTGTTAGCACAGGAGTAGAACTTAAATGTTCTTTCAAAGTCTCAAAGGCTTGTTGGGTGTCCTCATTCCAAAGAAAGGCATCTTTTCGCAACAAATCAGTTAGAGGGCTTGCAGTTTGGGCATAATGCCTAATAAACCGCCGATAATACCCTTCTAATCCCAAGAAACTTCTAACTTCTCTCACGTTTTTGGGCTGGGGCCATTGTTGAATTGTAGATATTTTAGAAGGATCCACTGCTAAACCATGTTGACAGATTATATGACCCAGATAATCGACTTGTGTCTGTCCAAACAAACATTTAGATTGCTTAGCAACCAACTGATGCTCCCTTAACAATTGGAGTACCACCTTAACATGTTCTAAGTGGGATTCCCATGATGGACTATAAGTTAAGATATCATCAAAAAACACCAGCACAAACCTTCTCAAATAAGGATGAAACACGTCATTCATGATAGCCTGAAATGTGGACGGGGCATTTGAAAGACCAAATGGCATTACTAAGAATTCATAGTGGCCATTGTGGGTTCGAAATGCAGTCTTTTCCACATCTTCTGCCTTAATTCTAATTTGATGATAGCCTGCAAGCAAATCAAGCTTAGAAAAATATTGTGCTTCGTGAAGTTCATCAAACAACTCATCAATAGTTGGTATAGGAAACCTGTCCCTCACTGTAACAACATTGAGTGCTCGATAATCCACGCAAAACCTCCAAGTACCATCCTTCTTACGCACTAACAAAACTGGGGAAGAAAACGGGCTTGTACTTGGTTGAATAATCCCATCTTTAAGCATATCTATAACCAACCGTTCCATTTCTTGTTTCTGAAAATAAGGGTACCTATATGGCTTTACGTTAACTGGTCTGGAATTCGGCAAGAGATGGATAGCATGATCTTGTGCCCGTTGTGGGGGTAGCCCTTGAGGCTTCTGAAAGACATCTGAGAAGGTTTCTAATATATTAGATAACTCAGTTGGATAGTCTCGAACTTGTTCATGCTCATTCGGGCTTAACTCCAAACGAAAGAATGAGGAGATAGCATTAGTATCATTGAGACGGCGCAAACTCTGGAGTTGCACTGGTTGCACTCCATGGGCTTGTTCTCCTTTCCAATGAATACGAGCTCCTTTATAATCAAATTCAAAATCTCTAGCAGCATAATCAGTAAGCACAGGTCCCAAAGTGGCTAACCAAGACACACCAAGCACCATATCTGATCCATGTAATTGCAAGACATAAAAATCAATTACCATTTCGCAGCCTTGGATTGTTAAGGGGACATTCTTGACGATACCTTCACATATCAACCGTTGGCCGCTTCCCACCAGGACAGAGAAGCTTGGTGAAGGTTCAATTGTCAAGCTAAGGAACTTGGCAACCCGAGTTTGCACAAAATTATGTGTGCTTCCTCCGTCAACCAGCACTTGCACAGGGGACCCGCGAACATGTCCAGTAAAGCGCAATGTCGTAGGTGAGTTCCCCCCAGCCAAAGCATCGTAGGAAATGGCATAATGAGTTTGTGCCCCTTGAATTTGAAGTTCCTCTACTAGGTTGTCATCCTCGGTGATCTCTATGATCCCTGCTTCACTCTCATTCATATTATCTTCAAGCAATAATAGTTGGGGCAGCGACTTACACTTGTGAGTGGGGGAATATTTTTCATCACAATAGTAACAAAGTCCTTTCTCCCTTCTTTGACGAGCTTCAACAGCACTCAACCTCTTAATCGGCAGCTTCCCACTTGGTAATACAGAGAGCGAAGATGAAGATGATGGCGTGGGAAGAGATGGTGTTGGAAGTAGGGGCTGCGATTTTCCTAACATCGGCCGAATCGACCCACGCTCAAGAGCAATACGTTGCTCATGTAAATGAGCTAATGAAATGGCATCATCCAAAGTCTTGGGCTCATGTATTAGAACAACAGTCTTAATATCTATCTGAAGGCCTGAAATAAAACAATGAACCAGAAAAGTATCAGGCAAAGCCACAATTTCATTTGTAACAGCTTCAAAGTTCGCCTGGTAGTCTGCCACTGTAGAGATTTGTCTTAATTTTGCTAATCGACCTTCTGGTGCTTCAAGGTTGCATTTACGAAAACGACGAACCAATTTTTCTGCAAAATGATCTCAATCCACCAATTGTTTGTTTCTGTACAGCCATCGGTACCATTCCAAAGCTTCACCCTCCAAGTAAAAGGAAGCCAAGGATAGCTTCTGATCATCCAAAATATCGTAGAAATCAAAATACCGTTCATCTTGAAATACCCATGAATCAGGGTTGTCTCCACTAAATCGACCAAACTCTACCGAAGCAGGCTTGTGATGCAAAGTGCGGACTGATTGAGAACCAGTTCCATGCATAGTAGATGAACTCGAAGAACCTGTACGAAATCGTGATGAATCACCCCTTAAATCATGTATCTGAGAGCTCAAAGAAGTAAGATGGTTAAGCATCTCGTGCATCAGCTTCTGCTGGGTTTCAACTATTGCATTCAAGCTACACACCGTCAAATTTAGTCCCTGAAGCTCCTTCATAAAGTGTGCTTGAGACTCTTGTACTGTTTTCATTGAATCATCTTGTGTCTTGAGTCGCGTGTCCACCATTGTAGACCAGTCATGAAAGCACCAATGTTACAATCTTCTTTGTGTAATTTCCACAAATGACAAGCAGACACAAATAATTCCACCAGTAACAAGAACAAACTTGAAAATAATAGTTCTGCTGCTCTTTTAAAAGGGAAACAACAAACCACAATACATAAACCAAAGGAATTCAGAAAAGAAGGGAAGGGATTAGAGGAGGAGGGAGAGAACAGAGGAATTAGGGTATGAGAGATACCTGAAATTGCCAAAACTCACCACATACCTCCATCGTCCCCATTTCACCCATATTATTAGTCCTCGACTTTCCTTCCTCACGCAACTCATGCTTCTAACGGCCAGGACCCATTAGGAAATCCTCAAATCTTCTAGAGGGTTGTCGCTCACGTGTGCTTCTCCTAATAATTCTACTCACCTTCTCCACATCAGCTTCCAGGTTGTCATTGCTTTGTGACATGGCAGGCTGATTCACAACACTTTGGGACCCGTGTGCCTGGTAGAGCTCTATCTTGTGTGCTTGCAGAGAGTCTACATTGGGAGGGTATGCTGCCAAAACCCCTGTTCTGACAAGTCTGCATCCTCTTGACCTTTGGAGCAAACCATTAGTGGCCGACAAGCAAGTTTGCTTTCTTCTAGATATC
The DNA here is from genome assembly GCA_019845555.1 of Aristolochia fimbriata. NCBI lineage: Eukaryota > Viridiplantae > Streptophyta > Magnoliopsida > Piperales > Aristolochiaceae > Aristolochia > Aristolochia fimbriata. The sequence goes on from CM034081.1 coordinate 20,342,523, forward strand.
AGCAACTCACCGACGGCCCCTTCGGAGGCCATTAGCGGTGGAGTTCTTCTGAGTTTGTTACATCGCCCGACGGAGTTTGAGAATCCGGGTCTGCCGGCTACTCAACCTCTAATGGGCTCGCCATGGAGTCTCACTTTTGTTCCTCTTAATTTGGCTCTTCTTCCCGTGCCCTTCTTTTTTTAATGGGCTTCCCTGCTTGTTGGTCGTTGCCGAGACAAACTAGCCCGTGCCGGCGTTCTTGACGTAGTCTGTACGTCAATGTTCAATTATCGCTACGACTATGTTGTGAGTCGTGTCTTCAGGGAGCTTTTGTGTCTAACAACCAACACCTTTACGAGACAAGGGGAGCTTTCTATCTCTCTTTGGGATATGTGTCGGGCTTTCGATTTCAGAGGCATTCTACAATGAAGTCACTACGTCACTTCAAGATTTCATTGAAGCTCGCAGCATGCCTTTGCCCGAGAGTTTGAAGTACTTCCTTTTCACCTTCTACGACATTCAATGTCAGTGCAGTTGAAAGGTATGCTGCATTTGTCTTTCCAAGAATGGACGTCCTTCTGGTTTTGTACTGAGGCGGATGCTCGTCCCACGGTCGATGCTTAGGCCAATCTATACAGAAGCTCAGGGTCTTGCGTCCGGGATCGTTCGACAGTTGAGAACCAAGTCTTTATAGATATCAACGTTCCTCATTCTCTTGAGGACGAGGTGCACTTGGCTGCATTCTTTGTGTTGTGGCTCTGTCGATGCATGATGTTGGCTACCGGGGATTCTATCTGTCTTGATGTTTTCAAGGGGAGTGCTATATGGCGAGCAGCGTCCGAGTCAACCTGGCCGGTCCGACTTTGGCCAAATTATACAATGGTTTGGGTTCCTTCTCACTGAGCCGCATTGGGTGGCCATACCCCTACGTGTGGTTCATACATTACTTTGGTATGCATGGTATGAACGTGAGCGGTGGTGATGCCCCGCTTATGTTCCTTTACGAAAACCCTTTTCTTTCGCGGTCCTTTGACAAGATGCAGGCTCACGAGCTTTTATGGCGCGGTAGTGTAAAGACTTGGTACTACTCAGAGTTTCTTACTCCTGGTCTTCTTCTGGACACCGGTAACCACGAGGCTTTGGACGTAGAGTATGAGTACTTCCTCTGCATCCGATCGAGCTTCTTGACTTACCGAGATTCGACCTGTTGATCGTGGAGCCTTACAGTCCCCACCAATTTGCCAGACAACTCAGATTTTTCCAGGACCTTCTACGGGCACTTATCTACGATAAGCACGATGCCTATTCTCTATTGGAACTACTAGAGCTTTGGGGCCAACGTCGCTCGTCTGTGCGGTCAGGTCTACGTGCCTCATTGGAGCGGTTCAAGGGTCAATCCCAGAGTCACTCTCTCTTTTTGGACTTCCTGGACGCAGCGGATACTCACGATCTTTGAGGTATGTGTCATTTGCACCTTATGCTCTCTTCTTTTCTTTCTCTCTCTCCCTTTTTTTTTTGTTCTTTTTTAAGGGTTGTTGCTTCACCTCGTACTTTCTTTTTGTACAGCGCGGGTGGCAATGGTTTGTCGCTGAAGCTACTCAGGCCATCTTGATCGTTGGTGTGTTGGCTCTAATTCACTACACAGCCACTCAGTCTGCGCTGATCCTTGACGCGACTCTTCAGCCCACTCAGTCGGACTTGGATCCGCTGGCCAAAATGCGCTGGCGTGGCCAGCGCCAATCACGGGCCGGACATGGGGCCCGTGCGAGGCTTCGCCCGTGATTGGCGCTGGCCACGCGCATTTTGGCCAGCGGATCCGGGCTCCACTCAGTCGGCACTATTGAGGGACCTGAGCCATGACGACGACAGTGACAGACAGGTGAATCCTCGGCACAAATGGAAGCAAGTCACGCCAGACAAGGCAAAAACAACGCCACGGAAATCCCCGACCGCGGAAGCTTCCTTCTTGTTGGTCGTTCTGTCTTTAGCAGCTCCTCGTGCTCCGAAATAAAGAAGAAAAGGCGGGTAGCTGGAAAGGATTTTGACGACGCGGTTCCCCTCAGTCGTAGTTCACTTTAGCGTCTTGACCCTTCTTAGTGTTTCAGCCTTGACGAGAAAAAGATCGATTGTTCAAAAGAGTGATCTCCTCCCCCGATTGTCGTGAATCAACACTGAAGCGGTTTGCCAGCCCAGCCTTAGTGCACTGCAATCGTGTTGTCCCAATGAATCATGATATAATAAAAATTTAAATTTTTGCGTACCTGTTTGTCAAATTCTCCTCCGTTCTTGTCGAATTGTTGTCGGTCCACCAACTCTGTTTGTTTGATTTCCCTTGATGGAAGGCTCCTCTGATGAAGAATAAAATCTTGTTCCAGAGTTAGTGTGACCTCCTCCGCATGTGTATATATAGAATTCGTGGCCCATTAACCAAATGAACCCTAATTGCCCATTAGCCAAATAAGCCCAAAAGCCCATCAGCTAAATAGCCCGATCCATTACCTAATGGACCCATACGAGGATTCCTCCTTCCATCATCGCTTCCTACTCAACCTCAGACTTAGGTCAATTGAGGCGTCCCCCAAAGGCCCAAGTCCAACAAAAATAGAACCCAACAAGTGGGCTATAAGAGGCCCAATTCCCATAACGTTTTAAATCAAAATAGTTTGAAACAATTTTTGAGAAAATAATTTAGAAATAGTTATTTCATAAAACCAATTATGGGAATTGGAATATCCATAATTTGAGTAAATCGATAATTTCCCGGGTTTATCGATTTATGTCAAAATTATGATTTTGCCCCTGGTTGAGATTCTCTTGGAATAATAACCTCCCGACAATGTTAATAATACTAATTCTCTAGAGTGGTTTGATGCACCAAAAAACATCATCAATGCTATCAATTCCACTCCAAAAGAATTATACACCCTAACAGTAGTCGGGCCAATTCTCAAGATCAAAGGAAGCTAGACTCGGAGGTGATCGGTCTCATAGGCTCAAGGCCCATTTACCTGATCTCTGGTCACCCGTCCTATGTGTGCCACACACAATATTGTATGGTGATGGGACATCTAGGTCAGTGTATGGTCCTACGCCCAACACCCCTTATAAGGTCATCTAAACATACAAAGGTCTAAGTGAGCTGCCCCAATTCTCACCTCAATGACCCGGACGTTTTCTGAGCACAAGGCTCCAAGACACAGTGTCATGAAGACACCCACCTCCCAGTGATCCAATGCCAAAGGGATGAAATCCATGGACAACAAATTAATGCATGCAACAAATAAAATTTATTAATCTTATAAAATTAAACATATAAGATAGTTCTGAGCAGAGCCACATATAAAATGCTAACAATCTCCCACTTGGCTCAATCAGAACCAAGGGGAATTAATTACAATGTCCATGCTCCTTACATGATCAATAAAAACTTTTACATTTAATCCCTTAGTCATGGGATCAGCCAACATCTCTGCAAAGCTTTTCCTTTCAACTACCAGCTGGTTTTTCTGCACTCTATCTCTTATAAAGTGATACTTCCCATCAATATGCTTGGCTCTTGAATGATATCGAGAGTCTTTGGTCAGGCTTCGAGCAGCTTCATTATCACAATACATTGTGATCGGATGCTTAATAGAATCTACAATATGTAACTCCCGCAAGAAGTTCCTGATCCAAATTGCTTCTTGAGCAGCCAAGCTACAAGCAATATACTCTGCTTCCATAGTGGATATGGCAATACAATCTTGTTTTTTGCTTTTCCAAGAAATTGCACCTCCACCAAACATAAACACATAACCAGAAGTAGATTTGCGATCATCTTGATCACCCTGGTAATCTGAATCAGAGTATCCCTCAACCATGAGGGTAGAAGATGAGAAGACAAGTTGAGCTGTCCTAGTCCCTTTGATATAGCGCAAAACCCGTTTAACTCCTTCCCAATGACGTGGCCCAGGGTCTGACTGATACATGCTAAGTAAACTCACAGCAAAATATATATCTGGTCTAGTGCAAGTCATAAGATACATCAGGCTACCAATAGCAGAACAATATGTTGATCTCATATTATCTATTTTTTGCCTTTCAATTTTATTTTGTGGACATTGAGATTTGCTAAAGATATCTCCTTTAGAAATTGGTGTTGTAGTGGGCTTACAAGCACTCATACAATATTTCTCAAGAATATTATCCACATAGGCAGTCTAAGACAAAGCAAGCATCTTAGCACTCCTATTTCTTTCAATCTTTATCCCGAGTATATAAGAAGTCATTCTAAGATCTTTCATCTCAAAATTCTCTTGTAGCCAATTCTTTGTCTCTTGAATCAACTGTCTATTACTCCCTGTAATCAAAATATCATCCACATACAATACAAGAAAGACTATTTGACCATTGAACCTCTTAATATAAACACAAGGGTCTTCAGAGTTGCTTTCAAACTCAAATGCTTTTATCGATTGGTCAAATTTCATGTACCACTAGAAGCTTGTTTCAAGCCATATATTGCCCTTGTTAATTTGCAAACTTTTGTACCATCTGTAATAAAACCATCAGGCTGTTCCATATAGAGCTCTTCTTCTAGTTCTCCATTCAATAATACAATTTTCACATCCATCTGAAATAAGTCATAATCAAAATATGCAACAATTGACAATATTATTCGAATTGATGTGATTTTTGCTACTGGAGAAAAGGTATCATCATAATCAAAACCTTTTCTTTGTGTATAAACCTTAGCAACTAGTCTTGCTTTATATTTTTCAACTTGACCCTCTGAATTTTTTGTCCTCTTAAATATCCACTTGCAACCTATCGGCTTGCAATTTTTAGGAGGTTCTACTAGGGTCCACACCTTATTCTTCTGCATTGAATCCATCTCTTCTTTCATGGTAATGTCCCATTTCTTAGCATCAATATCTGATATGGCACTATCATAATCATGTGGGTCAAGAATGTCTTTATCCTGTAATCTAGGATATGAATCGCCTACTAGAGTATACCTGTTAGGTGCTCTGATCTGTCTTTGACTTCTTCTGACATTATCTTGAACCGGAGGATGCTGAGGAACCTCAGAAGTACTTGGAAAAAAAGAAGATATAGGTTCCACATTTTCTTGAATCTCTAAAATATCAACAAGATCCTTTTCTGTCTTTTCAATCAATATACTTTCAAGGAAAGTCAGATTTCGAGATTCAAAAATAACACCATTGGATTTATCATATAATCTGAACCCCTTGGAATATAAAGGATAACCCACAAAGAAACATTCCAATGTCTAATATTCTATCTTTGATCTGTCATCTCCTGTATATAGTGCCCTTGCAGGGCATCCCCATGTAACTAAGTGACCTAATCTTGGAGGTCGACCAACCCATAATTCAAATGGTGTTTTCTGTACAGATTTACTTGGTACTCTGTTAAGAAGATAAGCAGCAGTTTTTAAAACTTCACTCCATAAACTTAGGGGCAGATTTGTTCCACTCATCATAGATCTAACCATCTCAAGTAAAGTCCTATTTCTCCTCTCAGAAACACCATTCTATTGAGGTGTCCTAGGAATAGATAAGGAATGCACAATTTCATTTTCAATGCAATAAGAGTTGAACAAATCAGAACAATACTCTCCTCCCCTATCGGACATCAATCCTTTAATCATCTTTCCTGTGCTCTTTTCCACCTCAGCCTTGAATTCCTTAATTGACTCCAATGCATCATATTTCTTATTCAAAAGATATACATAGCCATATTTGGAATAGTCATCTATAAAAGTTATGAAATACTTATGACCATGGCGAGAAGGTACATTAATCGGGCCACATATATCTGAATGAATCAGATCCAACAATTCTTCTGATCTCTTCCTCTTTTTCTTGATATCAAAGGGTTTTTGTATCATTTTACCATCTAAACAACTCACACATATTCCAAATTCATCAAAAGACAGTTCAAGAATAATTCCTTCTTTAACCAATCTGAGAACTCTTTGTTTCCCTATATGCCCTAAACGATGATGCCAAAGAATTAAAGAGTCTAAATCACGGGATCATTTCACACTCATACACAAAGTGGGAGAAATTGCATTCAATTTATAAAGACCATCGTAAAGTGAACCTTTGATAACCAAATTGTCTTTCTTAATAATAACCATACTATTCTTGAAAATTACAGAATATCCAGTTTTGTCCAACAAAGCAACAGAAATCAAATTTCTCCTAATTTTAGGAGCATACAAAACTTCAGGTAAAATCCAAGATGACCCATCTTCTAGTTGAATCTCATATGATCCAACTCCTTCAACTTCAATCCGGTCACCATTTCCCATGTAAATATATTCTTCATCACTTCTTTTCTTCCTGAGTTCCTTGAACCCCTGTAGCTGTGGAAGAGTTTGGTTTTCCATGCAACTTTCAACATTGTGTTTTCATATGACCCGGTTTCTTGCAGTAGTGGCAAGTGATCTCCTTTTTGTCATTCTTCTCATTGCTAAAATTTTTATTCTTCTTCCCACCTTTCTTAAATCCCTTCTTCTTGAATACCTTAGGTTTCAAAGTCAAGTATGCACTTTCAACCTTTGTTGTGCCTCTCCGAATCTCTTCTGCTCTAAGTTTGGCAACAAGAGTTTCTATGCCCCATTCTAAACCATTCATCTGATAATTCATCACAAAATTCTCATACGACTTAGGCAAAAATTTCATGATGTAATGCACACGACTCTTAACCTATAAATTCATCCCTACAATCTGTAGGTGATCAGCCAATCCACATACATAATTGGAATGGTCCACTACAGAAGTCCCTTCAACCATTTTGGCTTGACTTAGTTTTTCCAGTAGCACTGTCACCTCTGACTCACTAATACTATTGAACTTAGCCTCTAAACTTTGCAGGATTTGTGATGCACTTTTATACCGCTCATAAGTTTGGTGTAATGACTCACTTATAGATCCTAAAATTATGACCCTGGCCATCTTATTCGCCTTAATCCATTTCTTGAATTTGGAAGTTACTTTCTCATCATCATTGGGCAGTGGTTTTTCGGGTTTTGACTTTCTCAGACAAATATCATAATTGTCTATAACTAGGACATAGGACAACTTCATTTTCCAAGTTGGAAAATTGGGCCCAAAACTTGTCGTTATTCAATATCTCTAAGAGTGCAGAAGATGTCTTTGTCATATCTAAAGTACACACATGCACATATTCAATAAACAATTTATTCCATGCATATATATGAACATGAATTAAAACAAAATAATAACATCAATTTTGGGAGCTGGAACCCTTCTGTTAACAAATCTTGGCTTTCTTTGGTCCACCATTCACTACCACTTCCAGGTGGAGTTTACAACCCCATCACACTACACATCCCTTGAATTAGACAGTATTGCCTTTGGGATAACTGTCAATTCCCTGACTGTAGTAATGATTCCACATACAAATAACTCATTCACAAAATAAATGTTTATCCTTTGGGCATCACACTTATTCTAGAATGACAAGTCACACACACAAAATATTTATAATTTTATTAGCAAAGTCAAAGGCACAATCCTTTAGGCATTTACCAGAGACCATGACAATAAAATTATATACAAAATATAACAAACAGATATGTGACTTAATTTAAAGATAACATGGTCCCACTGTTTCATGCAATCAAACCCATCATTGTGCAGCAAGATTTATCATAGAATTATAAATCTAACAAATACACATTCATGACATGTATAACATAATATAATTCACAATTTTGGGTAATTAATAATGTATAAAACTCACCATATATAATACAACAAATAAAACCAAATGAAATTAATGAAAAATTTTATCATTAATTTCTAAATCATAAATATTATTTATGGTGAGAATTTTGAGTCAAAACTCAATTTACATATTTATTTTTAATTGAACCAAAAAACTCAAATACCATTTTTCTCCTAAACCAAATATTTTTCATTCTTAAAAAATTATGAAAAATATATAAGAAAATCAGAAATAGTTTACTGAGTCTTCGGTAAAAATTTCATCAAAATATCATGAATCTAAAGCCCTGAACCGGCGAAAAACTCATATAGGTGGTTCGGTTCATTTCTAGGCCGCAAGGGTAGACCGACCAGCGGACCAGCGGACTCGGTCCGCGCTGAATCTGGCCGACACCGAGTCGCGCCGAAGTCGAACCGAAGTTGACCCAGCTTGTTTGACTTGACTTCGGTTCGCCGAAGTCAGCTTCGGGTTTGAAGATGAACCCGAAGCCGGATTCGACCAACCGTCGGGTTGGAAAAACAGGTCGGCCCGGCGCTGGAGATCGTCTTCTCTAGTGCCGTCAACTGGGAAACACTAGGGCTTCCCAGTTCGACCATTTTGGCCGTCGCGACGCCGCGCGACGCCGTTCTACCGCCGCAGAAAGGTCGGCCGGACCTCGGAGACCTTTTCGCTCCCCTTTCTGGCGTTGGACGGCAGCCAGATGGGGAGGTTTGGGGACGATGAACGGCCGCGCAGAAAATTACTCTGCGCGGTCATTCCGGCAACCTTGACGCCGGTCGACGGCCACGGAAGGGCCGCGTTTTAGCCGGCGACCACTCCGTGGTCCCTCCCGGCGTCGTTCCTCTGCCGGAGAATCAAGATCTCCAGCCTTTTAGGGTTCATTGAAAAAAACCCTAATTTTCCCATCTTATTCTGGCCAAAATTCCGGCCAATTTCACAGAATTATGGCATAATACCTATGCCAAATTGATTGGCGATCTCTAATCTTCAAAAGCCCTAGCATTTGGTTCCCTGATTGTCGCCAGACTGTCGGGAGACAAAATTTCCCAAAAAGTAAATCCCCAAAAATTGATTTTTCTAAAATCGAAAATTAAAGAAAAATCTTCTACGAAAATCCTATAAAATTTGACAACCAAACGAACCCTAATTGACCATTAGCCAAATAAGCCCAAAAACCCATCAGCTAAATAGCCCGATCCATTACCTAATTGACCCATACGAGGATTCCTCCTTCCATCATCGCTTCCTACTCAACCTCAGACTTAGGTCAATTGAGGCGTCCCCCAAAGGCCCAAGTCCAACAAAAATAGAACCCAACAAGTGGGCTATAAGAGGCCCAATTCCCATAACGTTTTAAATCAAAATAGTTTGAAACAATTTTTGAGAAAACAATTTAGAAATAGTTATTTCATAAAACCAATTATGGGAATTGGAATATCCATAATTTGAGTAAATCGATAATTTCCCGGGTTTATCGATTTATGTCAAAATTTTGATTTTGCCCCATGTTGAGATTCTCTTGGAATAATAACCTCTCGACAATGTTAATAATACTAATTCTCCAGAGTGGTTTGATGCACCAAAAAGCATCATCAATGCTATCAATTCCACTCCAAAAGAATTATACACCCTAATAGTAGTCGGGTCAATTCTCATGATCAAAGAAAGCTAGACTCAGAGGTGATCGGTCTCATAGGGTCAAGGCCCATTTACCTGATCTCTGGTCACCCGTCCTATGTGTGCCACACACAATATTGTATGGTGATGGGACATCTAGGTCAGTGTATGGTCCTACGCCCAACACCCCTTATAAGGCCATCTAAACATACAAAGGTCTAAGTGAGCTGCCCAAATTCTCACCTCAATGACCCGGACGTTTTCTGAGCACAAGGCTCCAGGACACAGTGTCATGAAGACACCCACCTCCCAGTGATCCAATGCCAAAGGGATGAAATCCATGGACAACAAATTAATACATGCAACAAATAAAACTTATTAATCATATAAAATTAAACATATAAGATAGTTCTTAGCAGAGCCACATATAAAATGCTAACAGATCGTTCCTATGATAGAGGCCCCTGGGGAGGCTCTACCTGTTGTCTCTAGTTCTCTTCCAGAGGTCCTCTTCCGCAACTCCTCAGTCAGGCTCGACATTGGAGGAATCGATCGATCTCATCGTCTTGGAGCTCCTCGGTGACTTAGGCACTGCTTTGGAGAATCCAATTTCTTTGGAGGAACTTGAACATATGACTTTCGATGGCGACCTTCCCGTCCCAGTTGTAGGGACTCTTGAGGTCTCCCCTACTGGAGGAAGTTCTACAGTTACCCCCAGTACCAAGCTGTCTCGTCCATTGATGACCCCTCTGGTGAGTCGCAGTCCGTCTCATACTTCACAGGTATAAACTAAGGTCTCGAAAGTTCGGGCTGGCGCAGTGGGCCGACATCGTCGAGAAAGAGTTTCTATCCGCTCTAGATCCTGACATTCCTAAGGTGATAAACGATGTGTGGCTCTATCTCGGTAAGCTGAAAGAGGTTGGTAACGACATCTCTTCCCTTGAACAATTTGTCAATGGCATTTTGGCGGGGGCTGAGGGGATACAGACGTTGGGCGATTCCCTTAAAGGGAAGTCTGCCTCGAGGAGAAGCTTGTCGAGGAGGTTGCAGTTACGAAGTTGATTCGTCTTGTGAGTTCCAAGAGAGATTACCGGACAACCGGATTTGACAGCAACTTGTTGAAGGCTTTTGCTAGACCGTTGGCCGCTGGGTTGTAGGCCAAGGACATTTTCTGCTGAATGCAGAATTTTTCGTAGAATCGGTCCATAGCCCAATTTTGAAATGGAGTTCCGTTATCCGTCACTATATAACGAGGTACTCCATATCAATAGATGAGGTGCGTCCAGATAAAGTTGGCCACTGTGATTGCCTTGACTTCTTGGAAAGTCGCCACCTCAGCCCACTTTGAGAAGTAGTCCATAGCGGCCAAAATGTATTGACGGTCTGAGGAGGATTTTGGCGTGATCGGCCCGATGATATCCATTCCCCGCACTTGATCTCGCATAACGAGATAAGGTGAGTCTCTTCCTTTTCTTTCTCTTCTTCTTGGTGAGGAGGAATCACCCACCTTTCACAGATGGGTACCTGCCTTGGCTTGCCATCGAACCGCGCTAGGCTGGCCGCGTCTCCAGTAAAATCGTTTGCTTGCCCATTCCTGGTACAAGGAATATTGTGTATAGTGACGTTTGGGATTCTCTCCGTCAAGTCTCGAGCGTGCTTCCAGTATGGTAGGAGCTCTGCTTTCTTGACTTCGAATTCTCCCATCAACTGCTTAATCACCAACGCAGAGTCGCCAAACAGTTCGAGCTAGGGGTTCTGCATTTCCACTGCCATGACGAGACCGATGAGCAATGCTTGGTACTCCGTCATATTGTTTTAGCAGCATTGAGTTAGAACGAATGAATATGGAAGGTCTTCTTTTGGCAAGAAGAAGAGAACACCCGCCGCGGCTCCGTCTCTTCGTGCCGCACCATCGAAGTACAACCACCATGGAGGAAGGACTTCAACAAAGAATATTTCTTCGTCGGGAAACTCTTCTACCGGAACCATGTGGTCTGCGAGAAATTTTGCCAAGACTTGGCCTTTGATCGGGACAAAGCTGATCTTGAACTCCGAAAGTAAAAGTGCCCACTTTGCCAGATGCCCTGACAACATTGGCCAAAATATATTTTAGGGGGTCCACTCATAAGATTAGACTCGTCGAGTGCGCCAAGAGGTAGTGTCTCAACTTCTGAACGACGAATATCAGTGCGAGGCATGTCTTCTTGATGGGGGAATAGTTGACTTCTGCACCCACCAAGGTTTGACTTAGGTAGTAAACCAATCTCTCTTTTTTGTCCTCGTCGTTTTGAGCTAATAATGCTCCTACCAATTTTTCTTGCACAACGATGTACAAGTGCAGAGGTCTGCTTGCTAGTGGAGCCACGAGTAGGGATGGCAACGGGTTCCCGTTAACGGGGAACCCGCACCGACCCGACCCGCGTAAAGCGGGTTCAGGTTTGTATTCTATCCCCACGGGGTGGGTTTGGTATTTTGGAGCTAAACCTGTCCACAGGTTCAGGGCGGGACGGGTTTAAGCCCCAAAAATCCAACCCGACCCGCTTAATATTTATTAAAAAAATAAAATATTAAAAGGTAAATATATAATAAAAAATTTATTAATAAATTTTATGGTTGACAAAATATTTAAGTTAAGTATTTATATGTTTATAGATTTATAATATTTATTTTAGATTTTTTTTATATTTTAATTTTTTTAATATTAAATATTTCCTTATGGGTCGGGTCGGGTCGGGTACCCTGGGCGTGGTTTCACGTGGGGACAGGTTTCCCCAGAATTTCATGGGGTGGGGACGGGTTTCCAAAAACCTGCCCCGCACCACCCTTTTGCCACCCCTCGCCACGAGTACAGGTGGACGGATTAGATATGCCTTGATGCTCTCAAAGGCCTTTTGACACGATGTGTCCCATTCGAAGGGCACATCCTTCTTCATCAAGCAGCTGAATGGTTGACACTTCCCGACCAAGTTGGAGATAAATTGATGGATGTACACCAAATGTCCTTGGAAGCTTTTGAGTTTTGAAAGGCGTCTAGGCTCAGGCATTTTTTGGATCATGTCGAACTTTGATTGGTCAATGTCGATCCCTCTGTGATGCACTACAAATCCAAGAAACTTCCTGGACGTGACTTCGAATGCACATTTCAGTGGATTCATCTTCAATTGGAACAGTCGTAGAAGCTCAAAAACTGCTCGTAGGTCTATTAGATGGTCAGCTCGCTCCTTGGATTTCACCGCGAGATCGTCGACATAGCACTCGATGGTCTTGTGGAGGAACTTGTCAAAGATGTATTGCATGGCTCTTTGGTAAGTCGTGTTGGCATTCTTCAGTCCAAATTGCATAACTTTGTAATAGAATATGCCTTTAGGCATGCGGAATGCAGTGAATTCCTTGTCTTTCAGGTTCATGTGAATTTGGTTGTATCTTGACGACTCATCCATGAACGACAATGCTTCGTGCCCCATCGTCGCATCCACCATGAGCTCGGTGATGGGCAGAGGGAAGTCATCATTCGGGCAAGCATTGTTCAGATCGCAAAATTTGACGCAAACTCTGATTTGGCCGTTCTTCTTTACCGGGATGATGTTTGCGATCCAGGTTAGGTACTTAACTTCCCAAATGAAATTTGTGGAGATGAGTTTTTCAACTTCTTTCTCAACTTCTGGGACAAGCTCAGGCCGAAAACTCTTCAGCTTGACTGGCCAAACCCTCTACTGGATGGACAATGTGGACTGCCACTTTTGGGTCGAGACCTAGCATATCTATGTAGTTCCAAATGAAGACATCTCCGTATTCTTGCCCTAAACTCTTCTTCTCCTTTTGTCAGCGAGGCACTGAGGTTGTCTTTCTTCAGTTCATCAACGGTGCTTGCCCCCCTTCCTCGAAAGCAGTCAGAGCCTCTTTTAAGATGAACTCATCATCTTTATGCTCGCTTCATTCTGCGATAGAGATGGTGGACTGCCGCTACTCCGCCAGCGTCGTCATCGCTTGAAGCTTTGACGATTACGACCATTGGTGTGTTGATGACCAGTGGCTCGAGCGATAGTGTTTCACTTTTCTCTTCCATCTTATGTCCGGCCGTAACCTGATGTACGTCGATCGCTTGTCCCGAAATCAAAACAGGCTTCTTCGTCTGGTAGCTGAGACCATGGCAATTCTGGGGTTTCGAATACCGCTTATTTATCAGCATCTCCTACATAGGTGTCGAGATCTGGGAGGTGAGTGGTGGCTGCTTGTGCAACTGCACTTTGGTGAGATTGATAAGTGTCTAAAAGACACTATTTTTAGGCCTGAATTAGAATTAGAAATTACATGTTGGATTCAATATTCATCAAAATATCACAAAATATGTCTCGGGTTCATCTTCTCTCTCTCAGGAGTCCAACACAACAAGAATCATTGAAATCGGAGCTAAAATGAAGAAGATATGAGGAATTTAGTGCATAAAGGTACAATGTTGCAGTGACCGGCGCGACCGCACCAGTTTGCAGGCAAAATATGGCGCGCCCGCGCTAGAATATGGTTGGGACTACCATTCCCAACCATTTACAGTAGCTTTCTTCAAAAGAAAAGCCATCAGAACACTCAGGTAAACTCTGTGCAGAAAAGCAAAGCAGCAGCAACTCTAGGCGAGATGCCAAGTTTGGCGCCAAATTCTGAAAAATTTGGAAGTGGAACCCACCAAGGAAAGGTAAGTAGTTTAAGAGGGCACTTAGTAGATAAAATAGGGCCAGATTTGAGGAATTTTAATTGAGTAAAAAGGAAGTTATGACTGCTGCAACTTGGGTAGTTAAAACTGTTTTCTGGAAAAAGTTTGGGTTGGAAACATTACCATCTTTCTATCTTTGAGCTGATTTCTAAAATTTTCTGTAATGATTTTTGGAAAACTGTTTTAAGGTGATTAAAGTTCATACTTAGTACTTTCCATGAAACCCTTTTTCAGCTCTAGATGATAAGTGGTTAGGGAGATACAATGCTTGCAAAATACCTCCAACTCACTTTCTGCCCAGAATTTCAGATTTGCTGCCAAGTTTTCATATCTGTGTATCTTTCACTTCCCTTGATGAAAATGCATCAAACCTATTTTATTGTGCACCTCTGAACCTTAAAAACATGTTTCAAGGGGAATTTTAAAATTTTACATTCAGAATTTCAATTTATGAAGGAAAAGAGTGGCGCTTCTGCGCTAAATTCTGGCGCTCCCGCGCCACATGTTTGATCAATTTCCGAGAATCTGTAACTCAGAATCATTCCATTCCAATTCTAACATGTTTATATTTATGAGTTGTATGCCTTGGTAAAATTTCATAAATTTCTGAATTCGTTTGCAATAATTTTGTGCTTTGAATGGTTCTAACCACTTTTGGTCAAGAATAAAGGCAGCTCAAGTTCAAATTCCTCATGGTGCCTCAAAAAAATCTGGAAGTTCAAGCAACCAACATTCTCAGGGAAGTTTCTTACCCTCTATCTCATTTTATTGAATTGATCAGAATACAAAATTTTAAGTTTGGGGTGGGAAACTCAGATTTTAAAGTCTAGTTGGTTTTCATTGTTTAGTTAGTTTTGATTTGTTAGTCTTTGTTTTTGTTTTGAATCAATACCAGAAGAATGTTTTTAAATCTGAAAAAGTTTTTGAAAAATTTTGTGGGAACTCTGATTTGTGGATTGGGAAGATAGGTCTCATTCATTCTCTTGAGAAATATATTTGTTTGAATGTTTGGTTTTGGCATGAGAAAAGTTGTCTTGGAAAGTGGTTTGATTGGTTGAATGCATTGAGCATGTTTATTTTGTACAATAGAACTAACCTGAAGGAAGATCGAGGTGAAACAAAGATAGGTTTTTCAAAATTATGAAATGATCTAGGCACTTGTTTTGAATCATTTGAGCCTTTTTGAGCCACCCACTTTAATGCACAAGATGTATCACCTTTTGTCAAACATTTTGAGCCGACAAGATCCCTGCTTTGTTTTCAATTCCCACATTACATGAACCAGCCTTTGTGATGAATAAACTTGTTTCTTACTGACCTATATTTCTCCAAATTATTGAAGTGTTCTGTTTGAATGAGCATGGACAAAAAAATCTGAAGTTATGGAGAAATAAGGAGGGATGAGTGAAGGTTATAGAACTTATTTGAAAAGGAGAGGAAAGAAGGGATGACAGAAAAAGGTGCTGGAATATTTGAGAGGAAAAGTGAAAAAAAAAAAAAAAAAAAAGAGAATAAAAATTTGCTGAGTTAGGGGAAAGGCCACCTTGTGTGTGCACCGGTCTCGACCCTCAGCAAGCTTAGGGACTCTGAGTCAACCCGGCAAGGTAAGCTAGACTCAAACAAAACCAAAGAAAGAAAAAAAAAAAAAAAAGAGAAAAAAAGAAATAAAGAGAGCTTTTCCTTGAAGAGATGAGATAGTGAGAGGGATTAAGGAGAAGGTGAAAATATCATATCTTTGTTTTATTTGGTTGCTTTGAGGACAAAGCAAATTTTTAAGTTTGGGGTGGTGTGCTACAGTCAGGGATGTTTCATGCTCAGGAAGATGGAACATGGATATGAGGAGGAGGACTGACCCTAAAAATTTTATCCTTAATTTTTCCTTACCCATTACCCATGCCCCATTATAACCTATAGAAGACCTTTTGATCATAATTTTCAAATTCCTTCATGTTAGTGGAGATTAGACTGATGGTTGGCTTATGTTGTTCAATTTAAACTGCTCATATGTATGGAAAAGTGGTATGCATGGTGGAAGGTAGCTTGATCATGCCTTGACTAAGCAGGATAACCAACAATAGGAGAGGTTTGAATGAGTGATCTTTGATTGATGCTTTGAAAGGGTAACCCCACTGATTTTTCTTAAACTTTGAGGATTTGTCATAACTCTAGTTCTTTTTATTTTTTATTTTAGTTTTGCTAGAGGACGAGCAAAGGTTTAAGTTTGGGGTTGTGATAAGTGTCTAAAAGACACTATTTTTAGGCCTGAATTGGAATTAGAAATTATATGTTGGAGTCAATATTCATCAAAATATCACTAAATATGTCTCAGATTCATCTTCTCTCTCTCAGGAGTCCAACGTAACAAGAATCATTGAAATCGGAGCTAAAATGAAGAAGATATGAGGAATTTAGTGCATAAAGGTACAATGTTGCAGTGACCGGCGCGACCGCACCAGTTTGCAGGCAGAATACGGCGCGGGCGCGCCAGAATACGGCGCGTCCGCGCCAGAATACGGCGCGTCCGCACCAGAATATGGCGCGCCCGCCCCAGAATACGACGCGACCGTGGATCCGAAAAATGGCGCGACCGTGGACCCAGAAAGCTGCCAAACACAACCAGAACTCTTTCCATTCAAGTACTCTGCTCCAGTGGCGCGACCGCGCCATATTTAAGCTTATTTTTGGCGCGACCGCGCCAATGACTTAGCAATGATAAGTCACAAAAATCTCGGGATCCTGACATCCAATCGAGTCCAAACTTGGGAGAAAGAGTCCTAAGTGTCTAAAGAAGGTATCCACGAAGATCTTAAGGTAATGTGCTCGAGTCTAGATGCATTGAATGATCAAGGAGAAGAAGTTCAATTCAAAATAGGAAACTGCTGCCAAAAGAAGAAGATAAATCTGAATTTTATGAAGAGCATACATGGAGTTCCCGATTTCCAATTGAAGCCAAACTTGGAACTAAGATTCCTGATGATACTGAGGATCATGTCACGAAAATTCAGGCCAATCTAAGTCGGGCTTCTCAAGTTTTATATCTCCAAAGTGGTGGACCCAGAGCTGAAATTGGCAGTAGAAACCATCCAACTTCTCCACATCATATCTCAAGTTTCCCAACTCAGAATGGATTCAAATTTCGTGATCAAGGAAAGGACTACAGAAGGAAGTTTCGGATGTAATTTCAGCCAATTCTAAGGTTGGGAAGTCACAATTCATACCCCTGAACAGAGACCAATTTACAAGGCCTGGACAGAACTTGAACTATAAATAGAGGTCCGAGGCAGAGAGTTAGACATCCAGTTTTGACCTCCAGTTTTGTATTCAATATTTAGTTTTTACAGTCAGTCTAAGTTTAAGCTTTTGTTTTATTCATTAGTTAGTTTAGAGAGAGTCTTGAGAGGCAGAGGAGACGTCCTATTGTAGCTTTTGAGGCAAGGAGGAGAAGCAGCCATTGGAAGCCATGTTCAACAAGTAGATCCTTCTCAAGGGAAGTTTGTACTTAGTTTATCTTTCTTTTCTTCTTCATGGTTGTATTCAAGACCTTGTTTTGTTCTTTAACTTTCAGCATGGAGTAGTCTTCTATATTGGGAGTCCATGACTCCCTAGGCATGTAATGAGATTAATACTTTATAATCTATTTGGTTTTCAATTTGGTGCGTGAATGAGTTTTCCATGTTGTTAATTATTGATTCATACTTACTGTCTGGCTATGTACTGGTTATAAGGTGACACTAGGCTTAAGGTAAGACATGGTGATAGGGTTTTACAAATCTTTATGAGTTTATGCACTAGGTAGATCACTAATCCTTGGGTTAATCCTCGACCTTAAAGTAATACCCTGTTGGATTAGTAGATCTTCCTATGACATAATGAGCTTCATGTTTATGCTATCAAGTAGAGTCAATAATGCTAGCTAGGTTTACACTAGGAGATAGAAACAGGTGATGCCGATGCAGATTGTAGCCATGTTTTTATAAGCTCGTCAGAAATTGATTTCCAAAACTTAACTTCTATTCAAACTCAGATTTGCCTAGGGAGGGAATTGGATTCCCAATGCCTTTCCATACTGATTTTATCAAAATCCCTCTCTTGATCTCTATAGGATTAGGTAGATTAGTTTACTTTCTGTTTTTATAACTCCTTTCCAACTGATTTCTCAAACTTTGGTTTTTAAACTAGAAAAGCAATTATCTATTAGCTTGGTTCTTGTGGGACGATATTCGGACTTGCAGAAGTCTATATTACATTGATTAGTCCTCTTGCTAGTGATTACCTGGGATCGCATCAAGTTTTTGGCACAGATTGCTTCCTGCTTTCGCCATCAGACGGTACGCATTCGGGTCGTAGCCTTCGATTGTGTGAGTAATTGACAATCGCGACTCGAAACTCAAACTCTTTTTGAGAACACTGCTGTTTTCTAGCTTCAACAATGGTACCATGACTTCTTTCTTAGGTGTGCTAAAACCTTCTTTGCTGCAGGCAATGAAAGGGGATTCGCCTTACTTCCTCTGCGATTGAGGGATGTACCTTAATACGGGTACATCTCTTCTCGGTTGTACTGACGGTCGCAAAATTCTTTCATCGCAAGTTGGATGCAGAGAGGATGCTGGTCTCTGTATTTTTTTGTACTCCAGGATTTGATTTGGAGATGGTGCCGCCATGGTAGAAAGTTGTGAAGACGAGCAGAAGTTGGCATCAGCTAAAGAGGCTTTTGCCTCGGTAAACGAGATCTTGTCCGCAAGCACAATCTTTTCTTCATTGTCTTTCTCGTATTTGAAGCACTGGTGTAGGATTGATGGCACGACTCCGGTGCCGTGTAGCCAAGGTCTGCCCAACAACAAGATGTAGGACGTTTTGGAGTCGATAACTTGGAACAACGTGGTGGCGACCATTTCGTCTATGCGTAGCTCGAGCCTAATCATCCCCAACGTCCTTTAACCTTCTTGGTTGAACCCTTGGATCAGCAGAGAGCTTGCAGAGAGGCCACTTGCTGAGATGTTGACATTCTTAATTGTTTGAATTGAAAGAATATTCACCACAGATCCGCAATCGACGAAGATTCGGTTGATTGGGCAAACTCTGATGTACCTTGACACAAACAATGGCCAATTATGCATCTTTGCCCCCAGTTGGCAATCTTCTTCTCTGAAGGTAATACAGGGCGAACATGATGTTGTGTGTGACTCTGCTTCCTTCGGTCGATTGGAAGAGGCTTCTTCTTTCCTTTTGATGGGAGGCGTGAGAGTGACCTTTGGCTCGTTGTGCTTCCTCATCTTGAGCTGCTCTACTTCGGCTTTGAACTTCTCTGGATTGGTTAGGATTTTGATGGGCGCTTGCCGGGATCTGATTGGCAAATCCAAGTCGTCATCAACTTCATCGGTGGGTGTGATCAGCTTCAAAGACGTCTCGAGATCATTGCATTCGACGATCAGTAGCTTGCCTTTGTCCCTTCAGGCTGCCTGCTCGTAGGGGGAACTGGAGCAGGTGGCCACTAATGCTGGCGCCAATGTGAAGAATTCCTCGGGGAAGAATTCCACAAGTGTGACGGGTCTTCTCCTCCTTCGATCTGCTCTTCGGGCGTGGACCTTCGAAGGATTCTTCTTGCGCCTCACGACTTCTTTGGTTGGCCGCTTCGCCTTAACTTTAACCATTAATGGCGGGTCAATTTCCTCGATCGGCTTCTTGCAGCGAGTGACCAGGATCCACCCCTCTTCGTCTTCTTTGGCGGCTTCTCTGAGCGCTGGCTTCAGAGCGACTCTTGCCGATGTTTTATTGTGTGGGCCGAATTTGGGAAGATATCTTCTCCCTTACGCTGCTTGAGGTTTGTTGAGCTTAGTTTTGGAACTAGTCTCAGCTTTGATGAACACCGAATTTGTGGCTGCAGTGTTCTTGTCTCTTTTGATAATGATGTGCCCTTGCGTCGCAAGTTCGAGGATTTTGTCCTTCAGAACGAACATTTTTTGGTGGGATGTCCAAGTAAACGGTGGTATTTTCAGTAGTTGGGATATCTGGTTTTCCCAACGTCGCCAGGTCTTTTTACTTCCTGTAGCTAGAGCAACGTCTCAAGCAATTGTTCGAGCATCATCGATACGTCGAACTTTGGAAAGGGGTATGTTTTTGCTTGCTGCTCCTTCAAAGTCTGCTTCTGGAAGGTCGCTTCGACAGGAGGCCTAGGGGCATAGTTCGCCCTCGGTTTCCCTCCAACCTTGACCAGCTCGATGACGTTTGTCATATATAAGCCTTTTGTCGTTTCTTTGGGCTCTCTCTTGACGGTTTTACTTTTCTTTTCTGGTTCATTGATCGGAGTGTTGCCTTCACCTTTCTGCTCAATGAGAATCTCCATGTTGTGAGCATTTGTTTCCAGCTCCTAAAAATCTTTAGGCTTCTGGATCTGCAGGAAATAAAAAGCCCCAAATTCATCCCACCAAAACACGTCTTAATTTTCGTTTTGGTGGCTAGAGATGCGATTTCTTTGCAGTTAAGGCTGAGGTTCCTCCACCGATTGATGTAATCTATGACCTTCTTGCCCTTTATCTATTTTAGGTTCATGAAATCTACCAGAGTCTTGGTGCGTTGGGTGTTGTAGAACCGGCTGAGGAACTCATGCTCTAGCTGCTCCCAACTATCGTTCGACTCATGTGGAAGTTCAATGAAATAGTCGAAGGCGTTCCCCTTCCGAGATCGCTCGAATTGCTTGACAAGAAGGTTGCCATCCGCGACGGCGTTGTTGCAGGTTTCAATGAAGTGGGCAATGTGCTATTTCGGATTGCTGTATCCGTTGATCTGTTGGAATTTTAGCAGTTGGTACCCAAGCGGCATGGGCATGACTTGGATCCTTCGCGAGTAAGGTCGCTTGTACGTCTGAGTTTGACTCTCTGGCATACATGTTGTTGCGGATGACCTGGTTGATCATCTCATTAATCGCGTCCATTGTGAGAGAGATCGGCTCCTTGAATCAGAGCTCTCTGGTGACCGGCAGAACTTCGGGGTGTGGTTCAACCGATGCGCTCGTTGCCGCTTGATTTCAGTCGGCTTCTTGCACGTCCCCCATATTAGCTATGAGGATCTCCATCTTTTCCATCATCCTTGCAATCTGTGCATCTCGAGCCATGATCTATGCGTCTTTGGCTCAGATCTGCTTGCTTTGCTCTCAGAGAGTGGCTTGCATCTCCGCTAGCTATTCCTCTATTGTCTTAGCTTGTGTCACCATGGCCATGACTCTGACTACTGGAGCTGAGGAGGTGGCTCCAAGTGAGAATTGGCGCAGCGAGATTGTAACGGGCGATTGAATCTTTTTTGGGCGGTGGAGGGAGAGGGATAGCCATGCTGCTCGAAGTGCTTGATCATGATCGAGATGAGTGAGTCCTTCCATGCCTATGGTGATTTCGTCGGGCTGACCACTGGGCTACGCGCCGGAGGTGTAGTTGCTACAACCAAGTAGCTTGGTTTCACTGTTGCCGCGATGGGCTTTGTTGGTGCCACAGAGGCTTATGGCTGAAAGACGGTGCTGGGGCGATGGTCGTCCCTCATGAGCAAAGCCTGTCCAGTCGACAGACTCCTCGCTAAAGCCAGTGTCACTGGGCCGACGTGAGTTGCTGGTGCTGGTGAAGCTGGAGACGCGCTAATGAGAAGAGAGTTGGTCAACGAGTTTCAACCTCAGAATGCAGCCATTGAACTTGAACTTTCTTGGCGGGGTTGTTGTCAGCCATTTTTTTTTTGGTATTTGGGAAAGATTGACGAAGAAGGAGATGAGAGGTAGAAGAGGTCCCATCAGGTGTGCCAAATCTGTATTCACCGAAACCATTCGGTCAGCGAACCGTCGCCACCAAAATACAGAGAAAATTCACAAGTTTGGGATTTTGGGGAATTTTGCAGGTGTGTCTTTTATAACTCATCTGATTCAATCTCTGTGTATGAATGAATTTCTGAGTCTCCTACAATCTGATAGTGAATCACGAACTCTGAGTAGAGAAACACGAACTGTCGGCGAACTTAATCGGCTGGACGGAGAATTTTGTACTCTGTTTGATCAGCTTAGAGATATTTTCACGACAACACAAAGCTTCTCGATGAACTGAGTTCAATTCAACAGACCTTTAGTCCGCGACTTGTGCTTGAAGTTTTTTCGAACATAAGTTCTTCTGTGAGAGAGTTTTTGAACCCTTTCTTCTTCTTTCTTTGGCTATTTCTTGTTATTTGTAGCAAGGGGTGGGCTCGGGTCAGGTTTGGGAACTCGACCCGACTTATATAACCCGAAACACGAACCCGTGAAATACCTGCACGGGTTTTAAAAATCAAACCTGAACCTGACCCTGGCCCAAACTATGATATTACAAACCTGAACCCGACCCGAAAAACCTGAATTTTTTATATATATGTTTCACCGAGAATCCGCCGGTCCGCGAAGAGGCGCGACCGAGAGAATATGTCGATTACTTTAGAATAAATGTGTTACAGGGTGTGGTGTAAATATCAGAAATTGCGAGTACAATCTCCTATGCTTCCTCTGATTCGATCTCCGTTTGTATTTGGTGAAGTCGAAACCTTCGCGAACGAGCGAATGTCGAACTCGAGTTGCGGGAACCAGTGTACACGAACTGTTGTGGCTTTGGTCGGTCGGACGGAGGTATTTGTACTCGCTGGTATCGACTTATGACGCTGTCGGTAGTCGTGGTGGAATCGCCGCATGAACCGTCGAAGCGACAAACCGCAGGTTACTTGGCTTCGATGGTTTGAGGGAACCTCTGTGTACGTGAGAGCTTCTCTTCCGAGAGGGATTTGAGTCCTTCGGTTTTGAGAGAGAGAGCCTTTCACTTGTCGGAATTTGAGAATCGATTTCTTCACCCCGTGGACAGGGAACTTCTGGTTATTTATAGCCGGTCTGTGTAGCTATTGAGAGACGTTGCCTGGGAATGGGGATCACGACCCTCATTCTGCTGTGAAGTTGAGGAAGAAGAGGGGAAGAGGGAGACCAGGATTGTGGCCCTCCTTTCACTCCTTCGGTTAAAGACTGAAGCTGGTAGTTGACTGCTGACGATGCGTGCTGACGAGTGCCGACTCGACAATTTCTGCTGACGAGGGTGTCGACTGTACTGGTGACGTGGCGGCGCTGTTGAAATTTGCGGTGGGCCGCTGCGACGAACTTTGACGACGAATAAAGCCTACCCACGATCGTTGTTTGATGGATTGATGGGTTGCTGGACTCATTGAATTTGGGCCACACATATTTTGGTGCGTACAGATTGCCCCCTTCGAGACTTGATCGTTCGGGAGGAACGAGCTGGTGTCGAATTTGAAGAACACAACACACGCGTTTTTATTTTATTTTATTTTTTTTTTTTTTTTTTTTTTTTCCTCTTTCTCTTTTAGGATCGTTTGTATACTATTTTGTTTGTCCTCTTACTCTTTTAGGACAATGTATATTTTTCATTACATAATTAATTAATTTTTTATTTATTTATTTATTTTTTTTTTTTTTTTCGTACTGAAGTATGGCATGGAACGAATGTCCCTGAGCAGAAGAAGATACTCAGGTGACAATGAATGTCGTGGATGTCGACTTACTTGAGTATCTCCTTTGTGTGTGTCGTCGGAGGAATTCGGCGACGCTGTTAAGTACTTATGAAGGAGGTGTTGGCGAAGAGCCTTGGTGACTTCCGTCGGCAGGTTGCTTCCTGTATGGAGAAGGGCTGTTGTGAAGCGAATCATTGCTCGTAACTGTATTGACTTTGCTTTGGAATCTGACTCTGGGGAAAAGATGACCTCTCGCCATTTTCGATCGTTTTGGTTCGATTGTTTCTGATGTTTTTGTTGTAAATCGCCGTTCGGAGAGTATGTTTGAACGGCTCGAAGAATCACTTCTTTACTGGGTATAGATGAGGCTGCTGCCGATCCTGACTCTGCTGTCCGAGGGAACTGTGCGAACTGGACGCCGTGATTTTGAGAATCTCTTTCGGTTCGCTAAACCCTAAAATGTAGACTCACTTGTCGAACTGCACGACTTCAGAAGCGTTCATCACCACGATCTCTTTTTGTCTTCGTGGTCGAGTAAGTTGAAGCGGTTATAAGGAGTGGGGTCCACCAAGGCCAGGTATCGATCCCGGGGTTGTCGCTTGATCAGGTCCCCATGTAGAGTTTCATGATAAGGGAAATTTCGTACGGAAGAGATCGAATCCCTTTTAGAAAGGGACTGTCGCCTTCTCCCAAATTCGAAGGAAACCCTTCGAGTTCTTCGATATATAAGTCGCCTTGAGTCTTGGGTAGTTCACCGCACGAACCTCGTAGCGCAACCCTTTTGAGTTTTTCGCCCCTGTTGCGCTTCTCCATCTGAAGCTCCACATCCTTCGGTTGTGTGTGTCTGCGACTGATTCTTGAAGATTCTGTTCGCGCATCTGGTTCTAGGAGGGTACTTATTGACGAAGAGTTTTTCCTTTCAGTGAATCTCTGCTTTCGTCTCTTCTTTAACATCGGAGGTCTCATTCACACGAAGATTGAAAGGTACCTTCGAGATTCTCTCTTTCTTTTTCTCCCGGCAACCTCATTTGGGATTTGAGTCAGCCGGGGTCCCACTCTCTTTTCTTTTCTCCTTTGTTCCTTCCTTTGTCCTTCTTCTTTTTCTCTCCTCTCCTTTTCAACTCCTTTCTTGTTTTGTCACGACGACTTCTTTTCGTCGCGGTCTAGGTATTTTGCTCTCTTGCTGTTTTAGAGCTTTTTATTTTATATTTTTTTTTTTGTGCGACGGCTTCTTTTTGTCTCTGCTCTTTTCCTTCTCTCTTTTTGTTTTGGGTTTTCGATACGTACCTTGTTTTGAACTTGTTCCTTTGAGCATTGCCGGAGTCCGTCATCTTGTTGGTGTAGATGACTGGTTTCCTTCCGCGAGGTTTTCGGTTGGGGAATGCGCCCGACTTAGTTGTTGGGTGCCAGTTCTTCCTTTTCCGATGGTTTTACGCCGGGAACACTGGTTGGTCATTTGGGGTGATGGTCTGTCTTTTTTTTTTTTTTTGCTGAAAACGCGCCCGGTCGTTCCTCGTGGGTGGTCGAACAACTTGTCGTTTTCGACCCGGTTATTTCGGTTCTTTGGCGAGGGGGCCTCCGTTTCTCTCGCCTTCTTCGAAAATTTCTTTTCGACTTGACCGGCCAGTTTGTCAGACGTCTCGTCTCAGCCTGTCATCGGTGGCTTGGCCGTCAAGTTTCGCCTTTCGCGGCTCACCATGATTACCGAGGCACGAGTTGGCCTAGCTACCTCGTTTTCTGGTGAAGGCTTCTTCGGAACTTCGTTCTCTTTCTTTTTTTTTAGCGGCGACTTCTTTTTTTTTTGCGATCTTTTTTCGTGGACGGCTTCTTTTGTCACCGCCTCCCCTTTTTTTTTTGTTTCTTTTTTTTATTGTTCAGGGAAGAGTCACTTACCTGACCTCGCCTGAGTGTGTCCGACTTCGGTTGCCGAAGCGCAGATCTTTTTTTTTTTTTTGCACTATGGCTTTGAGTGGGGTCCGGCTTGGTTGCCAGGCATGGATGGCTGACGATGTGGTTAACCGTAGAGCTTCGTATGATGTTCGGCTTGGTCACAGAGCATCGTCTTCCATGGCATTCGTCTCCCGTCTGACTTTGACGTCCAGCACGGGGGTTCGTAATGCGAATGTTCGGTGATAATCCCGGGCATTGAATTCTTAGCCTTGTGATGCTCAGGTTTGTGGTTGAGCATCGGGAATCCAGCTTTGTTCACCTCCGGTTTGGTGGCCGCGAGGATGCTGGTTTCTACCGCCGATTGTCTCGAGGCTGCATTTGTGTTAGCCGTAGTGAGAGATTTTTTTTTTTTTTTATCGCGGCTTTGGTTTTCTTTTGCCGTTGTTCACATCCTTTTGTCTTTTTACGATTTTTTTTTTTTTTGATCGTGATGTGAATACACAAACTTCTTTTTCTTTTTTTTTTTTTTTTTTTTTGAAGATAGCTTGCGCACCTGGTTTTGAAGTGACGATTCTGATGTTTCTGTCGCTTGCAGATGTCTTTCCCATCGCTTACTGTTACGTTCCTCGACCTCGTCCTCTCTAACGTCCGGGTGCCGGTGAGAGGCGTTCTCCGAGAATGCGTGCATATCAGCAATGCGCAAGGAGATAGGGAAATCCTACTGACTGTGGGTATGCCCTCTACCCTTGGGGGTCGTGACGTGCGTGTTCCTTTAACTGGAACGGCTTGTGAGCTCTGGAGCCGTCCGGTTGTTAGCGGAGATGACCAGATTTGCTTCATTCCTGGTGTCGGCCAGACTCCGGCACCTCCGCATGAAGCTCAGGGTGTCATCTTGATGAGCCCCATGCATGACACTTTAGTGCGTTTTTCTCCTCCCGAGCTTTCTATCGGTAGCAGTCGTTTCTGCCCCTGGGAGGCTAGGAGCATGGACATTGTGAGTCCTCGCCACGTACCTTATTACTTCGAGTGGCCAGACGTCGTCCTGCGTACGTGTTCGGAGCGTCTGGCGGCGGTCAACTTATTGTATGCCCATAAAGCTTCGGGAAGCTTTTCATCCCAGCTCCTTTTGTGGGCACCGACCGTTTTCTTCAGAATTTTGCAGAGTGTTTTATTGAAAGCCTCTACGAGTCCATTGGCTGCCGGGTTGTAAGCCGACGACATCCGCTGTTGTATGCAAAATTTTTCGCATAAGCGGTCCATGACTCTGTTTCTGAAGGGTGTGCCGTTGTCCGTTACGATATACCGTGGAACTCCATATCTGTATATGAGTTGAGTTCGGATGAAATCGGCGATGGTGGTGGCTTTGACCTCTCGGTAGGCCGCGGCTTCAGCCCATTTGGAGAAGTAGTCGGTGGCAGCCAAGATGTACTGCCGGTCGGAGTCGGATTTAGGAGTGATGGGGCCGATGATATCCATACCCCAAGCTTCGAATGGCCAGGAAGTGACCGTTGGGTGAAGCGGCCCCGGTGGTTGGTGTATGTAGTCGGCGTGGAGTTGGCACGGTTTGTAGGTTCGGGCCATTTCGATGGCGTCCCTGAGCATAGTTGGCCAGTAATAGCCGAGTCATTTGACTTGCAGGTGGAGCTTCGGGCCAGCTTGATGTGCGCCGCAGATCCCACCGTGTATTTCTTTCAATACTTGTAGCCCCTCTTCTTTTGAAAGATAGCGAAGGAGCAGTCCTTCGTACGATCTTCAGTATAGTACGTCGTTGATGAAAACGTACCTAGGAGCTATTCGGCGAATTTGGACTCGCTCTCGCAGGTCGACTAGGAGCGCGCTGTGACGAAGGAAGTTGATGATGGGTTCGCGCCAATCTTCGGTTTTATTTTGGCTAGCCGATGTAGGGAGAGATTCTTCTATGTCCTCTGTTAGCTCTTCATCGATTTCTTCCTTGACTGGTGGAGGGATGACCCATTGCTCGCAAATGGGGACTCGGTTTGACTGTTCGTCCAAGTATGCTAAGTTGGCACCAATGCCGGCTAATGCGTCAGTTGGCCCATTCTCGAGAGCAAGGGACATAGTGGAGTGAAACTTCCAGGATTTGGGCCAGAAGTTCACCGGCATACCTCCAGAGAGGTTCGAGCTCGAGTTTCTTTACCTCAAATTAGCCTGAGAGTTGCTTGATAACGAGAGCCAAAACGCCGTAGATGTGTAGCTGCGGTAATTTCATTTCGATCGCCATGCTGAGTCCGAGGAGGATGGCTTGATACTCTGCTTCGTTGTTCGAGCAAGTCTGAGTAAGCACGAACGAATATGGGAGTAGATCCTTTTTCGGTGAAATAAACAGAACACCGGCGCCGGCCCCGCTTCTTCGTACCGCGCCGTCGAAGTACATCTCCCAGGGGGGAAGTATCTCGACCAGGAAGATTTCCTCGTCAGGGAATTCTTCTGATATCTCCCATTCGGCCGGTAGCGGATGGTCTGCTAGGAAATTGCCTAATGCTTGCCCTTTGATTGCTCTTTGAGGTACAAAGTCGATCTCGAATTCGGAGAGGAGCAGCGCCCATTTTTCCAGTCGACCAGAGAGAATTGGTCGTGAAATAATGTACTTCAGTGGGTCGGCTCTCGAAATGAGTTTCGTCGAATGTGCCAGAAGGTAGTGACGGAGCTTTTGGACAGCGAAGACCAGCGCCAGGCATGTCTTCTCGATCAGTGTATAGTTGAGCTCGGCACCCACCAGTGTTCGGCTGAGATAATACAGAGAACATTCTTTGTTTGTCAACGATTGGAGCAACGAGCACTGGTGGTTTGGTGAGATACGCCTTTATGTTGTTTAAGGCGTTCTGGCAAGAGTCATCCCACTCGAACGGTGTACCTTTCTTTAGTAGGCGGCTGAAAGGCTGGCATCTCCCGCGAGATTCGAGATGAAACGTCGAATGTACGCCAAGTGACCTTGGAAGCTTTTAAGCTCGGAGTCGTTTCTAGGCTCCGGCATCTTCTGGATTGCGTCGATTTTTGACTGGTCAATTTCAATTCCTCTGTGATGGACGAGGAACCCCAAAAATTTACCCGAAGTGATGCCAAAGGCACACTTCAATGGGTTCATTTTGAGTTGAAATCGTCGCAGTCGTTCGAACATTGCCCGGAGGTCGAGAAGATGGTCTGACCTCTGCTTTGTCTTTACTACCAGGTCATCGACATAGCATTCGACGCGTTTGTACAGGAAGTCGTCGAAGATATTTTGCATTGCTCGCTGGTATGTTGCGCCGGCATTTTTGAGTCTGAACGGTATAACTTTGTAGCAAAAAATACCTTTTGGGGTGCGGGATGCGGTGAGCTCCTCGTCTTTTGGGTCCATCCGAATTTGATTGTAGGCGGAGGACCCGTCCATGAAAGATAGAGCCTCGTGACATGTTGTCGCGTCGACCATAAGCTCAGTAATTGGTAGAGGGAAGTCATCCTTCGGGCATGCCTTATTCAAGTCACGAAAGTCGACGCAGACCCGAATTTGCCCAGTCTTTTTCTATGCTGGGACGATGTTTGCAATCCAGGATGGGTACTTCACCTCCCTGATGAAATTTGCCGTGATCAACTTGTCGACCTCCTTTTCGATTTCTGGCACCAGTTCTGGCCTGAACCGTCGTTGCGATTGCTTCACTGGTCGAACAAAGGGATGAACCGCCAATTTGTGGACTGCCACACGCGGGTCGAGGCCGGGCATCTCTGTGTAATTCTAAGCAAAGATATCGCGATATTCGTGAAGCAAAGCCATGTATTCGACTTCTTCTTCGGTCATCAGCGAGGCGCTGAGGAATGTCGGCCTCGGGTCCTCTGTTGTGCCCAAGTCGACTTTCTTTAGTTCGTCGACGGTTGACTGGCCTCCTTCTTCGAATTCAGCCGGAGCCTCTTTCAGGACGAATTCCTCTTCTTCTTCTTGGTTGTCGTCGACGACGGAGATGTGAGTCACCATTACCGAGTCGTACGCGTGAGCTCGTGCGAGGGCTGCCTTCAAGGTATAGATGATGATTGGACCGTCGTCTTCTTTTGGTCGACTTCGAGTGATGGCGTCTTTGGTGTAAATGATCACCAGCTTTGAAGTATTTTGTTTCTTCGTTGGAATTTGGCCAACTGAGACTTGGTGCACATCTGCCGATGACTTTCTGGTTATCTTGACCGGCTTTGCTTGGGCTGTATAGATTTTGATTGGTTTTGGCTTCTCGTAGCCGAGGCCCAGGCGGCCTTGACTGATGCAGTGCCCTTCGTTTTTCAATTTCTCCTGCTCTGGAGTGAAGACGGGTAAGGTCACGGGAGGTTTTGCATGAATCTCGTCTTTTGTAAGATTGCCCCCTGCTCTGGCCATCAACCGGTAGGCGTTCGGGTCGAAGCCTTCATTTGAGGATGTAGCCGGTAACTGTTGCTGGCTCGGCCACTGCTTCACGATACT
The DNA here is from genome assembly GCA_019845555.1 of Aristolochia fimbriata. Classification (NCBI taxonomy): domain Eukaryota; kingdom Viridiplantae; phylum Streptophyta; class Magnoliopsida; order Piperales; family Aristolochiaceae; genus Aristolochia; species Aristolochia fimbriata. The sequence goes on from CM034081.1 coordinate 20,372,435, forward strand.
TCGTTCCTCTAATTTTGGTAGAGGAAGAGTGACCTTTTCTGACAAAGGGGTCGGCTAGAATTTGTTGCAGGCGACCAGGGGAGCTTCTCCTTTCTTCCTTTACGACTGTGGAATGTATCGTAGGATGGGTATGTTGGCCGATTTGGTGTAGGCGTGATTGTGGCCGGTTTAGGACTGTGTGCCGGCTGTTTTGGAGATACGTCCTGCGTCGTGGTCTGCTTAGGCGATATAGTTTGCGTCGGAGGCTAGGGTTTTGTGGGCTGCGACGACTGTTTGAGTGTTGCATCCTGCGCCGGTTGTTTGGACGGTGTAGCCTGCGTCGGAGTGCTTTTGGCGTTCGCTGCTTGGTTCGACCAAGGTGACGATTTGACTTTCGGCCTGGTCGTCAAATAGAACTTAGCATCTGCGAACGATGCCTTTGCTTCTGTGAATGGGCTTTCCTCGGCATACACCGTCTTCTGCTCGCCGTTTTCCCTGTACTTGAAGCACTGATGGAGTGTGGATGGTACAACTCCATTAGAGTGAAGCCAAGGTCGACCCAGGAGCAAGTTGTAAGACGTCCTGGAGTCGATGACTTGAAGAGGCGTATCGGCTATCATGTCTCCGATATGCAGCTTGAGATTCATCATCCCGAGTGTTCTTTGGCCCTCCTGGTTGAAACCTTGAATGAGGAGAGAACTTGGAGAGAGGTCGCCGGCAGAGAGACCAATATTCTTCATCGTGCGGATGGGCAGAATGTTGACTACAGATCCGCAGTCGATGAGGATACGGTTGATTTTGTGGTCCCTGATGTAGCCGAAGACAAATAACGGCCTGTTGTGATTTCTCATCCCCAATTATGCATCTTCTTCCCGGAATGTGATGCACGACGGGCATGTGACGGCCAATGCTTCCTCCAACTTTGCTAGATGCGCTTTGGTATAAGTCTCTTCCTCCTCTTTTTGAAAAGGAGGGGTTAACCCGACTTTCGGCAGATCGTGCTTTCTCATCAGCAGTGTCTCGAGTTCAGCCTTGAGTCCCTCTGGTTTGGCGAGGATTTGGATTAAGGCTTGCCTCGATCTGATGTCTAGATCAAGATCATCCACTATCTTGTTGATATGCGAGATTTGTTTGAGCGATGTTTCTAGGTCGTCGCATTCGATGACTGGTCTTTTGCCCTTCTCTTTTGTTGTTGTTTGTTCGGGAAGAGCTGTTGAGCAGGTCGCCACCATTGCAGGCGGCGAGAGGAACTCCTTCGGGAAAAACTCTGCCAATGTAACGGGTCTTCTTTTCTTTTTGCTTGCCCCCTGGACGTTAGTCCTGGGAGCTTTCTTTTGACGTTTTGCGGCTCTTTTGTTTGACCGCTTTGTTTTTGTTTTGATGGTCGCCGGTGCTGGTTCGATATCTCGAATCGACTTCTTTCTCCGGGTGACCAAGATCCACCCTTCTGCGTCGACTGCAGCTTCTTCGCGGGGTGCCGGTTTTGGTGCGACCTTAGCCGGTGGTCGTCTGTTGTTATGAGGTCGGTTGGAGGAGCCGGGCTTTGGTCGGTACTCCTTCGTGACCTGCTTCTTGTTTGTCCAGGTTAGCTGGTTCGGCTCGGCTCGGATGGAGATGGCATATGAGGAGGCTGTGTTTTTAGCTCCTTCGATTTCAATACGGCCTTGCGCCGCCAGCTCCATGATGCGGTCCTTCAAGACGAAGCATTTCTCCGTCGAGTGCCCAACCAGTCGATGGTATTTGCAAAAATTTGGATCTTTGCTTTTGGATTGGTCGCCAGGCCTTTTGATTTCTGGCAGCCTCAGTAGTTGATTTTCAAGCAGCTAATCGAGCATGATGGGAACGTCGACGTCGGCAAAGGGGTATGTCTTTGCCTGTCGTTCTTCCAGTGTCGGCTTATTGAAGCCTCCCGTCAATTGTCGTGGGAGGTAGGTCGGCTTAACCCTACTTCCGACCTTGATCGGTTCGACAGTATTTGTTGCGAAAGAGGATTTCATTTTCTCTTTCGTCTCTTTTAGTGCGGTCGTAACGGGTGCCTTTCCTTTTTTGCGTGGATCGGCGGAAGAGGATCCTTCTTCTCCTCGTTCTTCCATGAGAATCTCCATGTTGTGAGCTTCTGTTGCGAGCTCTTGGAAATCGTTCGGCCTTCGGCTACGGATGTAGCGCAGGAGCTCCCAGTGCATTCCCCGTGAGCACATCTCGATCTCAGCTTCGAGGGAGAGATTTGAGCTTTCTTTGCAGTTTAGGCTCAAATTTCTCCATCGGTTGATGTAGTCGACCACTTTTTCGCCCTTCTTCTGTTTGAGATTGGCGATCTCGACTAGAGTGACGGTGCGTCGGGTACTGTAGAACTGACTGAGCACTCTCCAGTTGTTCCCAGCTGTCGATCGACTCTTGGGGTAGCTCGATGTACCGATCGAAGGCATTTCCCTTCAGTGACCGGCCGAACTGTTTGACCAATAAGTCGCCGTCTGTGCCGGCGTTATTACACGTTTCAATGAAATGAGCGAAATGCTGCTTTGGGTGCCCGTCGCCGTTAAATTGTTGAAACTTGGGAGGGTGATAGCCGATCGGCATTGGGATGTTCTGGATCCTCTGTGTGTACGGTCTCTTGTAGGTGACTGATTTGTGGTCGCCAGCGCTGTTTCGTACTACACGGTTGATGAGCTCTGTAATGGAATCAAGGGTAAGAACAGATGGATCCACTTCGGGTCGGCCTCTGCGGATGGCCACTGGAGTGACGGGCGGCAGGTCGTCGGAGGAGGAAGAGTCTTCTCGCGGTAGACCGGCTGAGGCGCTGGTAGTCGGCCGATTTCGGTCGACTTCTTGAGAGACTCCACCAGTGTTATTGGTGGTTGTGCCCATTTCAAGCCGTTCAAACATCTTCGCAATTTGATCATTGCGAGCAGCTAGTTGAGCATCACGGGCTGCAAGTTGCGCAGTTGTTCGCTTTGCTCCTTTATCGCAGCCTGCATTTCGGCAAGCAGTTCTTCAATAGTCTTGGCCGAAGTTGTCATTGCGGCCATCTTGACGGTTTGCGTCGGAGTAATTGTTCCTGACGGTTTGCGTCGGAGTAATTGTTCCTGACGGTTTGCGTCGGAGTAATTGTTCCTGACGCAACTTGAAGATATGAAGCCTTCGTCGATGACTTCATTGAAGAGGCGGTCGCTGTGGGAGACCGGTCAGAAGGACCAGTCGCAGGTTGATTGCAGAGAGTGGCTCTAGGCGACGACTGGCTTGCAGTGACAGCCACCAGTGAGAATCGAAAGGATGCGATAGGTGATGTTGCGATAGGGGAACTCGCCGGTGTTTGTCGGCGCGGTGAACGGACAGGTGGTGGACCAGCTACTGCGTTGAGAGCGGCAAGAAGGTCGTGTTAGACCAGCATAACCGGCGAGTTGTCTGTCGCCAAAGCTCTCTGTACAGAGGAGGCTGGTATTGAGCGTGTTCTCGCAGCGGAGAGAGAGGATATGCCTCCGCTTTGCTCGTATTGCTGCACCAAGGTGGGAACAATAGAGCTTCTCCGTGAAGGCGGTGACTGCGTCGGACTGGCAGTCGGGCTGCGAGGAGAAAGAGAGGTGGCGGCGGCCAAATAGGTCGGCTTAGCCATCGTCGGCATCAGTTTGGTGGAAGATGCGGCAGGTTTAGTTGAGGCCGTGGTAGCCGGAGGAACGAACACGGCGGTTGAGCGACGGGTGTCGAGCAAGAATGGAGCTTGTCCAGTGGACAAATTTCTGGCTAGAGCCCTTGTTAATGGGCGTGTGGCATGTGGAGGGGATGTCGGAGCGCGGAGGTCGACCGGAGATGTGGCTACTGGTCCGCGGGCTCCAGTGGTCGAGCCTGCAGTCGCGGCGGGGCGCGGTTTAGCAGAGCTCGAGGAGGCTGTTTGCTTGCCTCTGTTGTTGGTGTTGTTGTTGTTGTTGCCGTTGTTGGCGTTGCTGGCCAAGGCCGTGGTTGTAGATTATTTTTTTTGGTTGGACGGAGAAGGAGATGAGAGGTAGGAAAGGTCCCACCGGGTATGCCAAATCTGTTTCACCGAGAATCCGCCGGTCCGCGAAGAGGCGCAACCGAGAGAATATGTCGATTACTTTAGAATAAATGTGTTACAGGGTGTGGTGTAAATATCAGAAATTGTAAGTACAATCTCCTATGCTTCCTCTGATTCGATCTCCGTTTGTATTTGGTGAAGTCGAAACCTTCGCGAACGAGCGAATGTCGAACTCGAGTTGCGGGAACCAGTGTACACGAACTGTTGTGGCTTTGGTCGGTCGGACGGAGGTATTTGTACTCCGCGGGTATCGACTTATGACGCTGCCGGTAGTCGTGTGGAACTGCTTCGCATGAACCGTTAGAACGACAAACAGCAGGTTACTTGGCTTCGATGGTTTGAGGGAACCTCTGTGTACGTGAGAGCTTCTCTTCCGAGAGGGATTTGAGTCCTTCGGTTTTGAGAGAGAGAGCCTTTCACTTGTCGGAATTTGAGAATCGATTTCTTCACCTCATGGACAGGGAACTTCTGGTTATTTGCAGCCGGTCTGTGTAGCTATTGAGAGACGTTGCCTGGGAATGGGGATCACGATTCTCATTCTGCTGTGAAGTTGAGGAAGAAGAGGGGAAGAGGGAGACCAGGATCGTGGCCCTCCTTTCACTCCTTCGGTTAAAGACTGAAGCTGGTAGTTGACTGCTGACGATGCGTGCTGACGAGTGCCGACTCGACAATTTCTGCTGACGAGGGTGTCGACTGTACTGGTGACAAGGCGCTGTTGAACTTTGCGGTGGGCCGCTACAACGAACTTTGACGACGAATAAAGCCTACCCACGATCGTTGTTTGATGGATCGATGGGTTGCTGGACTCATCGAATTTGGGCCACGCACATTTTGGTACGTACAATATATATATTTTAAATAAATCAAGAAAAAATATACAAAAAAATAAAAATAAAAACCAGCTGGTCGGGTAGCCTGATTCCAGTCAACTTCTTGAGAGATGCCGTCGAAGTTGGTGTTGGGTGTGCCCGTCTTCAATCACTCTAGTATCCTGGCGATTTGAAGGTCGCGGGCTGTGAGCTGCACGTCTTTGTTGCGCAACTGCTCTCTTTATTTTTTTAACACTACCTGCATTTCTGTAAGTTGCTCCTCAATTGTTTTGTCCGAGGTGGCTATTGCAGCTACTCTGTCAGTTGGAACCGCGGGAGAAGTTGTCATCCCAAAATGAAGTGGAGATGACTTGGGAATCCAAACCCGTTCCTGAACCTGACCCGACCCGAGGTCGGGTCGGGTTTCGATTCCCAAACCCAAATCTACCCGCTGGTTGGATTTGGGATTCCAAACCCGGGTTTTTCGGGTCGATAACCCGACCCGATGCCCACCCCTTCTTGTAGCCAGTTTCCTGCGGCGATTAATTTTCAATGTCTACTTGTATGGACCAAAATGTGCACGGCCCAAATTCAACAGGTCCAGGAGTCCAACGATACAGCAAACAAGGTTCGTGGACAGGCCTCGACGATTCTCTGCTTTACCCGACGCAGCCCATCGCCAGGATCCCGTCTCGTCGCATTATCAACACAGTGAGTCATCTTACAGCCAACATCAACTCAGTGAGTCACTGTCTAGTCAGCAATGACTCGGTGAGTCATCACCACATCAGCGCGAGTCAGCATACAGTCATCCACTTCAACCGAGAAGATAAAATCTTTGGAAAGAGGTCACGATCCTCATTCAAGGGATCTCAACAGGGAGTTCCTGGTCTCCCTCCTCCCCTCTTCTTCCTCAACCTCACGAGCAGAAAGGGGATCGTGATCCCCTTTCCCAGGCAAAATCCCTCAACAACCACACAGAATGGCTACAAAAGGCCAGAAGTTCCCCGTTCCATGGGTTGGAAAAATTAACCTCAAAAGACCTCTCAACGAGTGAAGAACCTTTTCCCTCTCCCAAACCGAAGGACACAAATTCCTTCCCGGAGGAGAAGCTCTCACACACAGAGGTTGGAGAAATCACATTCGGAAGACTCTCTTAGCATCAGTGCAGAAACTCCCTCGTTCTCAAATCGAAGGCCCAAAACTCCCTTCACCGAGAATAGTTCTTCACGCACAGAGGTTCTTTCAAATCGCAAAGAAGTCCAGCACTCACAGTTCATCGCTCCACAGCTCCACATGAAGCAATTCTACATTGTCGCCGGCATCATCACAAGTCGAAACACACGGAACACAAATACTTCCGTCCGACCGACAAAAGCCACACCAGATCGTGTACACCTGTTTCTGTAACTCGAAGTTTCGACGACGTCCTCGCCAGAAGCTTTAACTTCACCCAAACCACACGGAGATCGAATCAGAGGGTTATTAGGAGAGTGAACTCGCATTCCTTAATATTCAAACACACCCTGTAACACAAATTTTATTCTAAAGTAATTGAATATTCTCTCGGTCGCGCCTCTTCGCGGACCGGCGGATTTTCGGTGAAACAGATTTGGCATACCCGGTGAGACATTTCCTACCTCTCATCTCCTTCTCCGTCCAACCAAAAAAAAAATTTCCAACCACAGCCATGGCCAGCAACGCCAACAACAACAACAACAACAACAATAACATAGGCAAACAAACAGCCTCCTCGAGCTCTGCTCAACCGCGCCCCGCTGTGACTGCAGGCTCAACCATCGGAGCTCACGGACCAGCAGCCGCATCTCCGATCAACCTCCGCGCTCCGACATCTCCTCCACATGCCACACGCCCATTTACAAGGGCTCTGGCCAGAAGTTTGTCCACTGGACAAGCTCCATTCATGCGCGACACCCGTCGCCCAACTGCTGTGTTCGTGCCTCCGGCTACCGCGGCCTCAACTAAACCTGCCGCATCTTCCACCAAACTGATGCCAGCAATGGCTAAACCGACCTATTTGGCCACCACCACCTCTCTTTCTCCTCGCAGCCCGACTGCCAGCCCGACGCAGTCACCGCCGTCACGGTGAAGCTCTAATGTTCCCACCTTGGTACAGCAATACGAGCAAAGCGGAGGCGTCTCCTCTCTCTCCTCTGCGAGAACACGCTCAATACCAGCCTCCTTCTGTACAGAGCGCTCCGGCGACAGACAACTCGCCGGTTATGCTGGTCTCACACGACCTTCTTGCCGCTCTCAACGCAGCAGCTGATCCACCATCTGTCCATTCACCGCGCCGACAAACACCGGCGATTTCCCCTATCGCAACATCACCTATCTCATCCTTTCGATTCTCACCGGCGGCTATCACTGCAAGCCAGTGGCCGCCCAGAGCCACTCTCCGCAATCAACCTGCGACTGGTCCTTCTGACCGGTGAGACCGCCTCTTCAATGAAGTCATCGACGAAGGCTTCATATCTTCAAGTTGCGTCAGGAACAAAGATTCCGACGCAAACCGTCAAGATGGCCGCAATGACAACTTCGGCCAAAACTATTGAAGAACAGCTTGCCGAAATGCAGGCTGCGATAAAGGAGCAAAGAGAACAGCTGCGCATAAAAGATGCGCAACTTGCAGCACGTGATGCTCAACTAGCAGCTCGCAATGATCAAATTGCGAAGATGTTTGAACGGCTTGAAATGGGCACAGCCACCAATAACACCGGTGGCGTCTCTCAAGAAGTCGACCGAAATCAGCCGACGACCAGCACCTCAGCCAAGCTGCCACAAGAAGATTCTTCTTCTGACGACGAGCTGCCGCCCGTCGCTCCAGTGGCCATCCGCAGAGGCCGACCCGAAGTGGATCCATCTGCTCTCACACTTGATGCCATTACAGAGCTCGTCAACCGTGCGGTACGAAACAGCGCCGGCGAGCACAAATCAGTCGCCTACAAGAGACCGTACACACAGAGGATCCAAAACATCCCAATGCCGATCGGCTATCACCCTCCCAAGTTTCAACAATTCAACGGCGACGGCCACCCAAAGCAGCACGTCACTCATTTCATTGAAACGTGTAATAACGTCGGCACAGATGGCGACTTGTTGGTCATGCAGTTCGGCCGGTCGCTGAAGGAAAATGCCTTCGATTGGTACATCGAGCTGCCCCAAGAATCTATTGACAGTTGGGAGCAACTGGAGAGCGAATTCCTCAGTTGATTCTATAGTACTCGGCGTATTGTAACACTAGTCGAGATCGCCAATCTCAAATAGAAGAAGGGCGAAAAAGTGGTCGACTACATCCACCGATGGAGGAACCTGAGCCTCAATTGCAAAGAAAGCTCGAATCTATCACTCGAAGCTGAAATAGAAATGTGTTAACAGGGAATGCGATGGAACCTCCTCTGCTACATATAGAGCCGAAGACCGAAAGATTTCCAAGAGCTCGCAACAGAAGCTCACAATATGGAAAACTTGATAGAAGAGCGAGGAGAAGAAGGATCCTCTTCCGCCGACCCTCACAAAAAGGGGAAGGCACCCGCTGCGACCGCGCCCAAAGAAACGAAAGAGAAATCAAAATCGTCTTTCACGACAAATACTGTCGAACCGATCAAGGTCGGAAGTAAGGTCTAGCAGACTTACCTCCCACGACAATTGACGGGAGGCTTCAAGAAGCTGACACTGGAAGAACGACAGGCAAAGACATATCCCTTTGCCGACGCCGACATTCCCACCATGCTCGATCAGCTGCTTGACAATCAACTATTGAGGCTGCCAGAAATCAAAAGACCTGGCGACCAATCTAAAAGCAAAGATCCAAATTTTTGCAAATACCATCGACTGGTTGGGCAATCGACGGAGAAATGCTTCGTCTTGAAGGATCGCATCATGGAGCTCGCGGCGCAAGGCCGTATTGAAATCGAAGGAGCTAAAAACAAAGCCTCCTCATATGCCATCTCCATCCGAGCCGAGCCGAACCGGCTAACTCGGCCAAACAAAAAGCAGACCACGAAGGAGTACCGGCCAAAGCCCGGTTCCTCCGGCCGTCCGTACAACAACAACAAACGACCACCGGCTAAGGTCGCACCAAAACCGGCACCCCGCGAAAAAGCTGCAACCGACGCAGAGGGATGGATCTTGGTTACCCGGAGAAAGAAGCCTATTCGAGAAATCGAACCGGCACCGGTGACCATCAAAACAAAAGCAAAGCGGCCAAACAAAAGAGCTGCAAAGCGCCAAAGAAAAGCTCCCAGGACTGACGTCCAGGGGGCAAGCAAAAAGAAAAGAAGACCCGTCACATTGGCGGAGTTCTTCCCCATGGAGTTCCTCTCGCCGCCTGCAATGGTGGCGACCTGCTCAACAGCTCCTCCCGAGCAAACAGCTACGAAAGAGAAGGGCAAAAGACCAGCCGTCGAATGCGACGACCTAGAGACGTCGCTCAAACAAATCTCACATCTCAACAAAATTGAAGATGACCTCGATTTGGACATCAGGTCCAGACAAGCCCTAATCCGAGTCCTCGACAAACCAGAGGAACTCAAAGCCGAGCTCGAGATGCTGCTCATGAGGAAGCACGACTTGCCAAAGGTCGGGCTGACTCCGCCTTACAGAAAGGAAGAGGAATATGCCTATACCAAATCGCATCTCGCAAAGTCAGAAGAAGCTCTGGTCGTCACATGCCCACCATGCATTACATTCAGAGAGGAAGACGCACAACAGACCGTTGTTCGTCTCCGGCTACATCAGAGACCACAACATCAACCGTATCCTCATCGACTGTGGATCCGCAGTCAATATTCTGCCTATTCGCACGATGAAGAACATTGGTCTCTCCGCCGGTGACCTCTCTCTTGGTTCTCTCCTCATTCAAGGTTTCAACCAGGAGGGCCAAAGAACACTCGGCATGACGAACCTGAAGCTGCACATCGGGGACAAGGTAGCCGACACTCCTCTTCAAGTCATCGACTCCAGGACGTCATATAACCTGCTCCTCGGTCGACCATGGCTTCATTCAAACGGAGTTGTGCCATCCACACTGCAATGCTTGAAGTATTGGGAAAACGGCGAGCAGAAGACGGTGTATGCTGACGAAATCCCATTCACAGAAGCAGAGGCATCATTCGCAGATGCTAAATTCTACCTGACGACCAGACCGACAGTTAAATTGTCACCTTGGTCGAACCAAGCAGCGAATGCCAAAAGCACTTCGACGTAGGATGCAACACTCAAACAGTCGTCGCAGCCCACGAAATCACAGACTTCGACGCAAGTTGCATCTCCTAAACAGATCACGATGCAGGTCGTATCTCCAAAGCAGCCGGCGCACAACAGCCCGTCGGTACATGGCCACAAACCGGCCACAGTCGCGCCTACACCAAATCGGCGCAACATACCCATCTTACGGTACATTCCACAGTCGCAAAGGAAGAAAGGAGAAGCTCCCTTGGTCGCCTGCCACAAAATTCAGCCGACCCCTTTGCCAGAAAAGGTTACGCTTCCTCTGCCAAAACTGGAGGAACGAAGCTTCGTGAAACAACTCCCGAGTCAGGAGTAGTTGCCAGCCACACGCTCGAACGAAGGTTTCGACCCAAATGCTTACCGACTGATGGCAAGAGCCGGGGGCAACCTCACAAAGGATCAAATCCACGAGAAGCCTCCTGTGACCTTACCCGTCTTCACTCCAGAGCAGGAGAAATTGAAGAACGAAGGGCCTCGGCTACGAGAGGCCAAAACCAATCAAAATCTATACAGCCCAAGCAAAGCCGGTCAAGAAAACCAGAAAGTCATCGGCAGAGGTGCACCAAGTCTCAGTTGGCCAAATCCCAACCGAGAAACAAAATACTCCAAAGCCGGTGATTATTTACACAAAAGCCGCCATCAATCGACGTCGACCAAAGAAAGACGGTGGTCCAGTCGTCATCTATACATTGAAGGCAGTCATTGCTCGAGCTCGTGCCTACGACTCAGTCTCAGTGAATCACATCTCTGTCACCGACGACGAACCAGAAGATGAGGAATTCGTCTTGAAGGAGGCTCTGGCTGAATTCGAAGAAGGAGGCCAGTCGACAGTCGACGAATTAAAGAAAGTCGACTTGGGCACGACAGAAGACCCAAGGCCGACATTCCTCGCTGCTTCACCGGCGTCAAGAAGAAGTCGAATACATGGCGCTGCCGCGAAATATCGTGACATCTTCGCTGGAACTACACAGAGATGCCCGGCCTCGATCCGCGAGTAGCAATTCACAAATTGGCTGTTCATCCCTCTGTTCGACCAGTGAAGCAATCGCAACGACGGTTCCGGCCAGAACTTGTGCCAGAAATCGAAAAGGAGGTCGACAAGTTGATCGCGGCAAATTTCATCAAGGAGGTGAAGTACCCGTCCTGGATTGCAAACATCGTCCCAGTCAAAAAGAAGACTGGCCAAATTCGAGTCTGCGTCGACTTTCGCGACTTGAATAAGGCGTGCCCGAAGGACGACTTCCCTCTGCCAATTACCGAGCTTATGGTCGACGCGATGACAGGTCACGAAGCCCTATCTTTCATGGACGGGTCCTCCGGCTACAATCAAATTCGGATGGACCCAAAAGATGAGGAGCTCAATGCATTTCGCACTCCAAAAGGGATTTTCTGCTACAAAGTTATGCCGTTCGGACTCAAGAATGCCGGCGCAACATTCCAGCGAGCAATGCAGAACATCTTCGACGATTTCCTTCATAAACGAGTCGAATGCTACGTCGACGATGTGGTGGTGAAAACAAAGCAAAGAGCCGACCATCTTCTCGACCTCTGGGCAGTGTTCGAGCGACTGCGACGGTTTTAGATCAAAATGAATCCGTTGAAGTGTGCTTTCGGCGTCACCTCTGGCAAATTCTTGGGGTTCATCGTCCATCACAGAGGAATCGAAATCGACCAGTCAAAAATCGACGTCATTCAAAAGATGCCGGAGCCCAGAAACGTCTCTGAGCTTAAAAGCTTCCAAGGTCACCTAGCGTACATCCGCCGCTTCATTTCGAACTTTGCCGGGAGGTGCCAGCCTTTCAGTCGTCTGCTAAAGAAGGGTACACCATTCGAGTGGGACGACGCTTGCCGGAACGCCTTTAACAACATAAAGGCGTACCTCACCAAGCCACCGGTGCTCGTAGCTCCGATCGTCGACAAACCACTGCTGCTATACATCGCAGCACAGGAGAAGTTGGTGGGAGCTGTTTTGGCTCAATGTGATGAGGACAACAAAGAACGTTCTCTCTACTACCTTAGCCGAAGATTGGTGGGCGCCGAGCTCAATTATACACCGATTGAGAAGCCCTATCTGGCTCTCATATTCGCAGTTCAAAAGCTTCGACACTACCTCCTGCCGCATTCAACGAATCTCATTTCGCTAGCTTATCCGTTGAAGTACATTATGTCACGTCCAATCCTCTCAGGTAGACTAGCTAAGTGGGGTCTGCTCTTATAAGAATTCGAGATCAACTTCGTTCCTCAAAGAGCGATTAAAGGCCAAGCATTGGCCAATTTCTTGGCCGACCACCCGGTGCCGGCCGAATGGGAGTTAACTGAGGAATTCCCAGACGAAGAAATATTCCTGGTCGAAGTGCTTCCACCTTGGGAGATGTATTTCGAAGGCGCCGCACGAAGAAATGGAGCTGGCATCGGAGTCCTTTTCGTCTCTCCAAAGAAGGATCTACTGCCGTATTCGTTCGTGCTCACCACGATTTCCTCGAACAATGAAGCAGAGTACCAAGCCATCCTCCTCGGACTCGGTATAGCGGTCGAGATGCAACTGCCGCAGTTAAACATCTACGGCGACTCGGCTTTGGTCATCAAGCAATTGACAGGAGAGTTCGAAGTAAAGAAACTCGAGCTCGAACCCCTCTGGAGATATGTCGGTGAACTTCTGGCCCAAATCCAACTCCGACCTGCAGTACATCTTGGCTGCCACCGACTACTTCTCCAAATGGGCTCAAGCCGCGGCCTACCGAGAGGTCAAAGCCACCACCGTCGCCGACTTCATCCGAACTCAAATCATATACAGATATGGAGTTCCACGGTATATCATAACGGACAACGGCACACCCTTCAGAAACAGAGTCATGGACCACTTCTGCGAAAAATTTCGCATACAACAGCGGATGACGTCGGCTTACAACCCGGCAGCCAATGGACTCGCAGAGGCTTTCAACAAGACACTCTGCAAAATTCTGAAGAAGACGGTCGGCACCCACAAAAGGAGCTGGGACGAAAAGCTTCCCGAAGCTTTATGGGCATACAGAACGACGGCCAGAACGCCTACCCAGTCGACTCCATACTCGCTGGTGTATGGCACCGAAGCAGTGCTCCCCCTCGAAGTACAACTCCCTTCCTTATGCATAGCTGTAAGAGAAGGACTGACGACGGAGGAATGCGCCCAATTGAGACTCACAGAACTTGAGTCTCTCGATGAACAACGACTCGAGGCACAACAACGTCTCGAGTGCTATCAGTCCAACATGAGACGACCAGAACCTTCGCTAAGGTCTGCACCGTGAGCACCAAAACGCTGCGCCAACCAGGCACAAAGGAACGGCCAAGCTATACGACCTGGAGAGAAATTGTTGAGGCTCCGATAGAGATGTGCCAGAGCCGCCCCAGCTAAGCCTACCTTAGTCCCTCGCGCCATAAAGCAGGCCATCTTGAAAGTGTCTGGTCGCATAGCAAAACCCGCCATGGGGATCACACTGTGGCAGAGCCAAAGCGCTAAAAATGCTGCCAAGTATACCTCATCTGCAAGAGCCTCAGGTACGCCAAGTTCGACAAGGACCTGATTCTGAATAGCAGAACGATCTCTGCTACGGGACTCCGTCATCTTGCCGCGATCTATCCAAGGGTCAGACGAAGGAACGGCCCCCTCCTCGGTGCGAAACCAGAAAGATGTCCAATCCGAAAAGGACACGGCAGGACCCTTCTTGTCTCCCGGGTTGCGACAACAGTAAATCCGGTAGAATGCCAGCAGTAAATATGGTACGCTCTCTGGCAACGGCAAAGCTCGGACAACAGTAAAGTCAGCCACCGTCGGCACCACTTCATCATAAATAGAGCCAGAAACGGGCAGCCCACAAAGGTGATGTAAGTCCCACAAAGAAATCGAGAACTCCCCACCTCGAGTGAAAATCGTGTTCGTCGGTGGACACCACAGTTCCAAGAAAGCATAAATCACATGAGTGGAGCACTGATAAGTGAAAGCCGAGGCGCGGATTGCAGTCAAAATGCCCAGCCTAGCCAAGATCTCCGGACAAGTACGAACGATAGTGCAAGTCCATTCAAAGTGAAAAGGCACGTGAGCGGGGAAAGGAACTGGTGGCGCAGGGTGTGAATCGTCCCAAGCGCCAAACCGAGGACTATGAATCGATAGCTCGGGTGCTGTGTACGTGGCTAACTTATGCGGAGGACTCAATAGGATGTTCCCCTCAGCTTGATGCAAAGGAAAGGCCACTTGTCGCAGAAGATAACAAATCTGGTCGTCCTCGACCACTGGACGACTCCACAAGTCATGCACACTCATGAGCGTGGGCGCAGACACGGACTGACCCCCAAATACCGATTCTCCGTGAGGTAACAACATCAACTTCTCTTATCCATTTGAATCTCTAACCCGCAGGCAGCGTCGCGCAACACCGTCGGATAGAACAGAGATATCCGAGAAGGTCAGACCAAGGAGGGAAACCGAAGCTGAGATAGTAGACATCTGCGACAAAACAAACAGCACGTCAATCACTCCTCTTCAAAAAAAAAAAAAATTCATCCCCGCGACCACAAAGACAATAGCAAAGTCGCAAAAAAAAAAAAAAGGGGAAACCTGCGACAAAAAAAAAAAACCCAAATCAAAGTCAAAAAAAAAAAACAGAGGGACGACAAAAAGAACCAGTCGTCAGTCAAAAAAAAAAAACCGAGAAACAAAAAAAAAGAGAGTGGGTAAACTTGAAAGGAGTCATCGATTCTTTTTACTCGGGAAACCAATTCCGCGGCAGCGAAGCAGTCGGGCGCGACCAAAAGAATGCAGCACTCAGCGGTCGAGCTGAGTGCGATCAAAGCAAAGTTGCTTCACCCGATAGCCAAACCGGGTGGAGCACATCTTCAAATTCGCAGCCTTCTACAAAGCTGTCTGCAGTCAAAAAAAAGGAGGGGAGCACCCAACGACCGAGTCGGGTGCGACCAAAACAACAACACTATTCTCGGCGACCCAAACCGAGAACAGTCCCAAAGTCTCGCGGCCACCAAACCGGAGGCGAACAGAACAGAGTTCTCTAGTGCTCGACGATCACTTTAGGCACACCAAAACAGAGAATTCAGCATCTAACGACAGAGTTAGATATCGCATACGCGATCCTAGAGCCTGACGACTGAGTTGGACAGGAAAAGGATGTTGCGAAACAAAAATACCCGGCGACCATGCCAGGCACAACTCAACTTATTGCGACCAGTCAAACAGTTGGCCGCGATCAAAACAGGCACCCAACACCAAAACGGACGTGAAAAAGAGTGCAGAGACATTACCCAACAGCCGAGTCGGGTGCTGTACTACATACTCCTGCGGTCGGCGACCGAGCCGGACGAAGCCAACAGAACAACGTACGCAATCCATCTTCTCAAAAAAAAAAAAAGAGAAAGAAAAGGTTGCGACAAAAAGAAGCCGTCGCCGAACAATAGGCTGCGACAAAAAGAAGCTGTCGCAAAAGAACAAAAAAAAATGCAGCGACAAAAAGAAGCAGTCGCAAAAGAAAAGAAGTGGTTGACGATCAAATCAGAGCTGACCACTCAGCAGCTCGCAGCACTTCGCACCCGGCGACCGAGCCGGGTGCACCAACGCAGGAATTCAGCCCCCTAGCGACCCAACCGAAGCTCAGCCAGAACAAAGCCTCGGCACTCGGTGGCCAAAACATAAGTCAGCCTCCCGCCGGGCCTCTCCTAGCAACCCGGCCCGAGCTCAGCGGGACCAAAGCCTCGCACTCTCGGTGATCAAAACAGACGCCTAACCTCCGGCGACCGAGCCGCCAAGTTTAAAACGAAAACTGCAACACCCCGCGAACCGAAGCTGGACGCGAGCCAACATACCAGGTGCGCGGACTCGTTCTCGGACAAAAAAAAAAAGCAGCGACAAAAAGAAGTCGCCGCTAAAAAAAGAGAAAAGGAGCTACGACAAAAAGAAGCAGTCGTAAAAAAAAAAAAAAGGAAAAGGTCAACACAACTCGCACCCGACGACCCTTGCCGGCTGCGACCTCAACACAATTCGCACCCAACGACCTTTGCCAGTTGCGACCTCAACACGATTCACACCCGGTGACCCTTGCCGGCTGCGACCTCAACAACAACTCGCACCCGGCAACCCTTGCCGGCTGCAACCTTGCATTAGCAATCAACTCTGGCCTACTGCGACCAGACTGCTAATTGCACTCGGCATCCAAAACAGGTGTGCTAGCGCAGACGGATTGTCTCCTGGCGACCAAGCCGGATCAATCCACAGAAATTTCAGCACCTGGCGACAGAGCCCAGCGCGACCCAAATGAATTGCAGCACCTGGCGACAGAGCCAGGCACCACACAAACTCACAACGTTTTAGACAAAGTCAATTTGTCACAACAGACAAATTGACAAACACTTAGAGCTTGAGAAAAGAGAGAAAAGAAAAATTCAAAAAAAAAAAAAAAAAAGAGAGAGAGAACAAGTCGCGGAAAAAAAAAAAAAGAGAGAGAGAATGAGAGACTGAGGGAGGAGTTGAAAATGAGAGGAGAGAAAAAGAGGAAGGAAAAGGAAGAGGGAAGATATAAAAAAAAAAAAAAGAGGGGAACTGGGCTGACTCAATTCAATCCGAGCCCCGCCGAGAAAAAAAAAACTTTTTTACAGTACCTTTGTATTGGATTCGCAGAGAACTCTGACACAAGCCGGAGGGATCAGAGAAGATAGCAGACGCCACGTGCAGCCTCCCAAAGTCGCAGATAAGAACAGTCAGTTCGAAGACTCTCCCAAAGCAAAGTCGTCAGGCAGAATGTAGATTGACAGAAAACGTCAAACCACAGACAGTGTCAAATCGTGGATGACAGAGAAGGCTAGGTCGCAGACAGTCAAGAAGAAAAGGAGGATTTTTAAGAGCAGGTTCACAGGAGAAATTAAGGGAAGTCAATGAATTCCTCTATTCAGGGAATTAATTGGCAGAAGTTAAGAGAAAAGGGAATTAGGGCGGGACCCACACCCTTACTTGAGGAGGCACGACCTAAGAAAACCCTAGGACAGCGCCAAGCCAATTAAGCGGGACCCACCCTCCCTGGTTGAGGAGGCACGACCTAGGAAAACCCTAGGTCAGCGCCAGAGTAATGAGGGTGGGGCCCAAGTCCCTCTCCCTCTGCCAGAAGAAAGCCTCACAAAGGCTGGAGGTTGCCGATGAGTCAGGCCACCACAGGCGGCGGGGCCCGCGGCTGCCTCCCTTCCTTCTTTCCCTTATTTGGAGCAATTCCTTGAGAAGCCAGAGCTCGCTGCTGAGTTAAGCGCCACAGGCATGGCCCCCAAAGCCTTGTCTCCTTTCTTTCCTCCTGGCGGCAAAAATCTATTTTTTGCGAAGGCAGTCGTCGGTGAGTCGGCCACCCGTGGGGCCGGGACCCACAGCTGCCTCCCTTCTCTCCCCCTTTGCCTCCTTCCCTCCTGGCGCCAAAAATCAATTTTGCAGAGGCTGGAGCTCACTTCTTTGAGTCGGGCCACCGCAGGCCGGGGCCCTGGTAGCTGCCTCCCTTCTCATCTGCGCTACACCCTTCCCTTCTGGCGCCAAAAATCAATCTTGCCGGAAGCGGGGGCTCATTCTTTGAGTCAACGCCACACAGGGCGGGGCCTACGACGCTGCCTCCCATCTTCCTCAGCGCAGAATTAACTTTCTTTGAAGCCGGTTCGTCGGTGGGTCGGGCCCCGCCAGTGATTAATGGAGCACAACTTGGCGCAGCCTCTTTTCTCCTGTGCTGAAACATGTCCACCGAAGCAAAATTCCTCTGACGAAGCCATTCTCGCAGAGATCGCATAAACACCGAGTTCAGACTCCAATGTAGTTTCTAATCACGGCATCGCAGCAGACTCGATTCAAGTGCCTTTCACTACCCATATATTGGTATGTATATCCAGATCATGATATCACATTATAAAAAAAAAAAAAATCATCAAAGTGTACAGAAAATACACAGTGTCCTAAAAAAGCAAGAGGACGGATAGGAATACGTCCACAAAAGATAAACGATCCTAAAAGAGTAAGAGGATCAACAAAAAAAATAAAAATAAAAATAAAAAATAAAAAAAAGGGTGTGTGCGTTGCGTTCATTCATCTTCACATTCGAAACTTGTTCATTCCTCCCGAACGAACAAGTCTCAAAGGGGGCAATCTGTATGCACCAAAATGTGCACGACCCAAATTCAGCAGGTCCAGGAGTCCAACGATCCAGCAAACAAGGTTCGTGGACAGGCCTCAACGATTCTCAGATTTACCCGATGCAGGCCATCGCCAGGATCCCGTCTCGTCGCATTATCAACACAGTGAGTCATCTTATAGTCAACATCAACTCAGTGAGTCACCGTCTAGTCAGCAACGACTCGGTGAGTCATCGCCACATCAGCACGAGTCAGCATACAGTCATCCACTTCAACCGAGAAGATAAAATCTTTGGAAAGAGGTCACGATCCTCATTCAAGGGATCTCAACAGGGAGTTCCTGGTCTCCCTCCTCCCCTCTTCTTCCTCAACCTCACGAAAGCGTAAAGGGGATCGTGATCCCCTTTCCCGTGCAAAATCCCTCAACAACCACACGAGAATGGCTACAAAAGGCCAGAAGTTCCCTGTTCCAGGGGTTGGAGAAATTAACCTCAAAAGACCTCTCAACGAGTGAAGAACCTTTTCCCTCTCCCAAACCGAAGGACACAAATTCCTTCCCGGAGGAGAAGCTCTCACGCACAGAGGTTGGAGAAATCACATTCGGAAGACTCTCTTACCATCAGTGCAGAAACTCCCTCGTTCTCAAATTGAAGGCCCAAAACTCCCTTCACCGAGAAGAGTTCTTCACGCACAGAGGTTCTTTCGAATCGCAAAGAAGTCCAGCACTCGCAGTTCGTCGCTCCACAGCTCGACCAGAAGCAATTCTACACTGTCGCCGGCATCGTCACAAGTCGAAACACACGGAACACAAATACTTCCGTCCGACCGACAAAAGTCACACCAGATCGTGTACACCTGTTTCTGTAACTCGAAGTTTCGACGACGTCCTCGCCAGAAGCTTTAACTTCACCCAAACCACACGGAGATCGAATCAGAGGGTTATTAGGAGACTGAACTCGCATTCCTTGATATTCAAACACACCCTGTAACACAAATTTTATTCTAAAGTAATTGAATATTCTCTCGGTCGCGCCTCTTCGCGGACCGGCGGATTTTCGGTGAAACACTACAATATATTTTTTAAAATTTTTTGTTCTGTATATTTGTATGCACCAAAATGTGCATGGCCCAAATTCAACAGGTCCAGGAGTCCTACGACCCAGTAAACAAAGCTTGTGGACAGGCCTCGACAATTCTCGAAGTAATCCGACGCAGCCCGTAGCCAGGATCCCGTCTCGTCGCATTATCAACACAGTGAGTCATCTTACAGCCAACAATGACTATGTGAATCATCGTCTAGTCCTCCACATGCCACACACCCATTTACAAGGGCTCTGGCGAGAAGTTTGTCCACTGGACAAGCTCCATTCATGCGCGACACCCGTCGCCCAACTGCCGTGTTCGTGCCTCCGGCCACCGCGGCCTCAACTAAACCTGCCGCATCTTCCACCAAACTGATGCCGGCGATGGCCAAACTAACATATCTGGCTGTCGTCGCTTCACCTCCTCGCAGCGCGACTGCCAGTCCGACGCAGTTGCCACCGTCACGGAGAAGCTCTATTGTTCCCACTTTGGTGCAATGATACGAGCAAAGCGGGGGCATCTCCTCCCTCTCCGCTGCGAGAACACGCTCAATACCAGCCTCCTCCGTACAGAGAACATCGGCGACAGACAACTCACCGGTTATGCTGGTCTCACACGACCTTCTGGCCGCTCTCAACGCAGCAGCTGGTCCACCACCCGTCCGCTCACCTCGCCGACAAACACCGGCGACCTCCCCTGTCGCAACATCACCTGTCTCATCCTTTCGATTCTCATCGGCGGTTGTCACTGCAAGCCAGTCGTCGCCCAGAGCCACTCTCCGTAATCAACCTGCGACTGGTCCTTCTGACCGGTCCCCCACTGCGACCGCATCTTCAATGAAGTCACCAACGAAGGCTTCATATCTCCAAGCCGCGTCAAGAACAACTACTCTGACGCAAACCGTCAAGATGGCCGCAATGACATCCTCGGCCAAAACTATTGAAGAACAGCTTGCCGAAATGCAAGCTGCGATAAAGGAGCAAAGCGAACAGCTGCGCATAAAAGATGTGCAACTTGCAGCCCGTGATGCTCAACTAGCAGCTCGCAATGATCAAATTGAGAAGATGTTTGAACGGCTTGAAATGGGCACAGCCACCAATAACACCGGTGGCGTCTCTCAAGAAGTCGACCGAAATCGGCCGATTACCAGCGCCTCAGCCGAACTGCCGCGAGAAGACTCTTCCTCCGACGACGAGCTGCCGCCCGTCGCTCCAATGGCCATCCGCAGAGGCCGACTCGAAGTGGATCTGTCTGCTCTCACACTTGATGCCATTACAGAGCTCGTCAACCGTGCAGTACGAAACAGCGTCGGCGACCACAAATCTGTCGCCTACAAGAGACCGTACACACAGAGGATCCAGAACATCCCAATGCCGATCGGCTATCACCCTCCCAAGTTTCAACAATTCAACGGCGACGACCACCCAAAGCAGCATGTCGTTCATTTCATTGAAACGTGTAATAACGCCGGCACAGGCGGCGACTTGTTGGTCAAGCAGTTCGGCCGGTCGTTGAAGGCGCCTTCGATTGGTACATCGAGCTGCCCCAAGAATCTATTGACAGTTGGGAGCAACTGGAGAGCGAATTCCTCAGTCGATTCTACAGTACTCGGCGTACTGTAACAATAGTCGAGATCGCCAATCTCAAACAGAAGAAGGGCGAAAAAGTGGTCGACTACATCAACCGATGGAGGAACTTGAGCCTCAATAGCAAAGAAAGCTCGAATCTATCACTCGAAGCTGAATTAGAAATGTGTTAACGGGGAATGCGATGGAATCTCCTCTGCTACATACAGAGCCGAAGGCCGAAAGATTTCCAAGAGCTCGCAACAGAAGCTCACAATATGGAAAACTTGATAGAAGAACGAGGAGAAGAAGTATCCTCTTCCAACGAACCGCATAAAAAAGGGAAGGCACCCTGCGCACCAGCGCTTCAAAGAAATGAAAGAGAAATCAAAATCCTCTTTCACAACAAATATTGTCGAACCGATCAAGGTCGGAAGTAAGGTCAAGCAGACTTACCTCCCACGACAATTGACGGGAGGCTTCAAGAAGCTGACACTGGAAGAACGACAGGCAAAGACATATCCCTTTGCCGACGCCGACGTTCCCACCATGCTCGATCAGCTGCTTGACAATCAACTATTGAGGCTGCCAGAAATCAAAAGACCTGGCGACCAATCTAAAAGCAAAGATCCAAATTTTTGCAAATACCATCGACTGGTTGGGCACCCGACGGAGAAATGCTTCGTCTTGAAGGATCGCATCATGGAACTGGCGGCGCAAGGCCGTATTGAAATTGAAGGAACTGAAAACACAGCCTCCTCATATGCCATCTCCATCCGAGCCGAGCCGAATCAGCGAACTCGGCCAAACAAGAAGCAGGCCACCAAGGAGTACCGACCAAAGCCCAGTTCCTCCAGCCGTCCTCATAACAACAAACGACCACCGGCTAAGGTCGCACCAAAACCGGCGCCCCGAGAAGCAGCTGCAGCCGACGCAGAGGGGTGGATCTTGGTCACCCGGAGAAAGAAGCCTATTCGAGAAATCGACCCGGCACCGGAGATCATCAAGATAAAAGCAAAGCGGCCAAACAAAAGAGCCGCAAAACGCCAAAGAAAAGCTCCCAGGACTGACCTCCAGGGGGCAAGCAAAAAGAAAAGAAGACCCATCACATTGGCGGAGTTCTTCCCGAAGGAGTTCCTCTCGCCGCCTGCAATGGTGGCGACCTGCTCAACAGCTCCTCCCGAGCAAACAGCAACAATAGAGAAGGGCAAAAGACCAGTCGTCGAATGCGACGACCTAGAAACGTCGCTCAAACAAATCTCTCATCTCAACAAAATAGAAGATGACCTCGAGTTGGACATCAGGTTCAGACTAGCCCTAATCCGAGTCCTCGACAAACCAGAGGCACTCAAAGCTGAGCTCGAGACGTTGCAGATGAAAAAGAACGACCTGCCGAAAGTCGGGTTAACCCCTCCTTTTCGAAAAGAAGAGGAAGATGCCTACACCAAAGCGCATCTCGCAAAGTCGGAAGAAGCTCTGGCCGTCACATGCCCACCATGCATTACATTCAGAGAGGAAGACGCACAATTGGGGTCGAAGAATCACAACAGACCGTTGTTCGTCTCCGGCTACATCAGGGATCACCAAATCAACCGTATCCTCATCGATTGTGGATCTGCAGTCAACATTCTGCCCATCCGCACGATGAAGAATATTGGTCTCTCTGCCGGCGACCTTTCTCCAAGTTCTCTCCTCATTCAAGGTTTCAACCAGGAGGGCCAGAGAACACTCGGCATGACGAACCTAAAGCTGCACATCGGGGACATGGTAGCCGATACGCCTCTTCAAGTCATCGACTCGAGGACCTCATACAACCTGCTCTTGGGTCGACCATGGCTTCACTCTAATGGAGTTGTACCATCCACACTCCACCAATGCTTCAAGTATTGGGAAAACGGCCAGCAGAAGACAGTGTATGCCGACGAAAGCCCATTCATAAAGGCAGAGGCATCGTTCGCAGATGCTAAATTCTACCTGACGACTAGGCCGACAGTTAAATTGTCACCGGAGTCGAACCAGGCAGCAAACGCCAAGAGCACTCCGACGCAGGCCGCATCGTCCAAACAACCGATGCAGGATGCAACACTCCAACAGTCGTCGCAGCCCACAAAACCACAGACTTCGACGCAAGTTGTATCTCCTAAACAGATCACGACGCAAGTCGTATCTCTAATGCAGCTGGCGCACAACAGCCCTTCAGCACACGGCCAGAAACCGGCCACAGTCGCGCCTACACTAAATCGGCGCAACATACCCATCTTGCGATACATTCCACAGTCGCAAAGGAAGAAAGGAGAAGCTCCCCTGGTCGCCTGCAACAAAATCCAGCCGACCCCTTTGCCAGAAAAAGTCACGCTTCCTCTGCCAAAATTAGAGGACCGAAGTATCGTGAAGCAGTTGCCGAACCAACAACAATTGCCGGCTACACGCTCAAATGAAGGCTTCGACCCGAACGCCTACCGGTTGACAGCTAGAGCAGGGGGTAATCTCACGAAAGACGAGATTCATGCAAAACCTCCTGTGACCTTACCCGTCTTCACTCCAGAGCAGGAGAAATTGAAGAATGAAGGGCATCGCATCAATCAAGGTCGCCTGGGCCTCGGCTATGAGAGACCAAAACCAATCAAAATCTAAACAGCCCAAGCAAAGCCGGTCAAGATAACCAGAAAGTCATCTGCAGATGTGCACCAAGTCTCAGTTGGCCAAATCCCAACAGAGAAACAAAATATTTCAAAGCGGTGATTATTTACACCAAAGCAGCCATCACCGAAGTCGACCAAAGAAAGACGGCGGTCCGGTCGTCATCTACACGTTGAAGGCAGCCATTGCTCGAGCTTCGTGCCTACGACTTCGATCCACGATGAATCATATCTCCGTCACCCGGCGGCGAACAAGAAGATGAGGAATTCGTCTTGAAGGAGGCTCTGGCTGAATTCGAAGAAGGAGGCCAGTCGACCGTTGACGAGTTAAAGAAAGTCGACTTAGGCACAGCAGAAGACCCGAGGCCGACTTTCCTCAGTGCTTCACTGACAGCCGAAGAAGAGGTCGAATACATGGCGTTGCTCCGCGAATACCGCGACATCTTCGCCTGGAATTACACAGAGATGCCCGGTCTCGACCCGCGCATGCCAGTCCACAAATTGGCGGTTCATCCCTCTGTTCGGCCAGTGAAGCAATCGCGAACGACGATTCCGCCAGAACTGGTGCCAGAAATCGAACGAGGGAGGTCGACAAGTTGATCGCGGCAAATTTCATCAGGGAGGTGAAGTACTCGTCCTGGATTGCAAACATCGTCCCAGTCAAAAAGAAGACTGACCAAATTCGGGTCTGCGTCGACTTTCGCGACCTGAACAAAGCATGCCCGAAGTATGACTTCCCTCTGCCAATTACCGAGCTCATGGTCGACGCGACAACAGGTCACGAGGCTCCATCTTTCATGGACGGGTCCTCTGGCTACAATCAAATTCGGCTGGACCCAAAAGATGAGGAGCTCACCGCATTTTGCACTCCAAAAGGGATCTTTTGCTACAAAGTTATGTCGTTCGGACTCAAAAATGCCGGTGCGACATATCAACGAGCGATGCAAAATATCTTCAACGATTTCCTCCATAAACGAGTCGAATGCTACGTCGACGACTTGGTGGTGAAAACAAAGCAGAGAGCTGACCACCTTCTTGACCTCCGGCGGTGTTCGGCGGCTGACCGCGGCGGTTTCAGCTCAAAATGAATCCGTTGAAGTGTGCTTTCGGGCGTCACCTCAGGCAAATTCTTGGGGTTCATTGTCCATCACGGAGGAATCGAAATCGACCGGTCGAAAATCGACGCCATTCAAAAGATGCCGGAGCCCAGAAACGTTTCTGAGCTTAAAAGCTTCCAAGGTTTCCTGGCGTACATCCGCCGCTTCATTTCGAACCTTGCCGGGAGGTGCCAGCCTTTCAGTCGTCTGCTAAAGAAGGGTACACCATTCGAGTGGGGACGGCGCTTTTCGAACGCCTTTAACAACATAAAGGCGTACCTCACCAAGCCACCGGTGCTCGTAGCTCCGATCGTCGACAAACCACTGCTGCTATACATCGCAGCACAGGAGAAGTCGGTGGGAGCTCTTTTGGCTCAATGTGATGAGGACAACAAAGAACGTTCTCTGTATTATCTCAGCTGAACACTGGTGGGTGCCGAGCTCAACTATACACCGATCGAGAAGACCTGTCTGGCTCTCATATTCGCAGTTCAAAAGCTTTGGCACTACCTCCTGGCGCATTCAACGAACCTCATTTCGCGAGCTGATCCGTTGAAGTACATTATGTTGCGGCCAATCCTCTCTGGTCGATTGGCAAAATGGGTGCTGCTCCTCTCTGTGTTTGAAATCAACTACGTGCCGCATCGAGCTATCAAAGGCCAAGCTCTGGCCAATTTCTTGGCCAACCACCCGGTGTCTGCCGAATGGGAGTTAACAGAGGAATTCCCAGACGAAGAAATATTCCTGGTCGAAGTGATTCCCCCTTGGGAAATGTATTTTGACGGCGCCGCACGGAGAAATGGAGCTGGCGCCGGAGTCCTTTTCGTCTCCCCAAAGAAGGATCTACTGCCGTATTCGTTCGTGCTAACCCAGATTTGCTCGAAAAATGAAGCAGAGTATCAAGCCATCCTCCTCGGACTCGGTGTAGCGGTCGAGATGCAAATGCCGCAGTTAAACATCTACGTCGACTCGGCTTTGGTCATCAAACAATTGACAGGAGAGTTCGAAGTCAAGAAACGCGAGCTCAAACCTCTCTGGAGATATGTCGGTGAACTTCTGGCCCAAATCCCGGAAGTTTCACTCCACTATGTCCCTCGCTCCGAGAATGGGCCAGCCGACGCATTAGCCGGCATTGCTGCCAGCTTAGCACACTTCAACGAACGGCCAAACCAAGTTCCCATTTGCGAACAATGGGTCATCCCTCCACCACTCGAGGAAGAAAAAGAAGAAGAGCTAATAGAGGAGATAGAAAAATCTCTCCCTATCTCGGCTAGCCAAAATCAGACCGAGGACTGGCGCAAGCCTATCATCAATTTCCTTCGTCACAGCACACTCCCCGTCGACCTGCGAGAGCGAGTCCAAATTCGCCGGACAGCTCCTAGGTACGCTTTCATCAACGACGTACTCTACCGAAGGTCGTACGAAGGTCTGCTCCTTCGTTGTCTTTCAAAAGAAGAGGGGCTACAAGTGCTAAAAGAAATACATGGTGGGATCTGCGGCGCACATCAAGCTGGCCCGAAGCTCCACCTACAAGTCAAACGACTCGGCTATTACTGGCCAACTATGCTCAGGGACACCATCGAAATGGCTCGAACCTGCAAACCATGCCAACTCCACGCCGATTACATACATCAACCACCGGTTCCGCTTCACCCAACGGTCGCTTCCTGGCCATTTGAAGCTTGGGGTATGGACATCATCGGCCCTATCACTCCTAAGTCCGACTCTGAACGGCAGTACATCTTGGCTGCCACCGACTACTTCTCCAAATGGTCTGAAGCTGCAGCCTACCGAGAGGTCAAAGCCACCACCGTCGCCGACTTCATCCGAACTCAAATCATATACAGATATGGAGTTCCACGGTATATCGTGACGGACAACGGCACACCCTTCAGAAACAGAGTCATGGACCGCTTCTGCAAAAAATTTCGCATACAACAGCGGATGTCGTCGGCTTACAACCCGGCAGCCAATGGACTCGCAGAGGCTTTCAACAAGACATTCTGCAAAATTGAAGAAAAAACAGTCGGCCCACAAAAGAGCTGGGATGAAAAGCTTCTCGAAGCTTTATGGGCATCTGAATCCACGGCGGCGAACGCCTACCCGGTCGACTCCATACTCGCTGGTTTATGGCAACCGGCGGTACTCCCTCTCGGTACAACTCCCTTCCTTACGCGTAGCAGTAAGAGAAGGACTGACGATGGAGGACTGCGCCCAATTGAGACTCACAGAACTTGAGTCTCTCGATGAACAACGACTCGAGGCACAACAACGTCTCGAGTGCTATCAATCCCGCATGACCAGAGCCTTCAACAAAAAGGTACGACTGAGGTCATTTCAGAAAGGCGATCTCGTGCTCGCAGTAAGACGGCCGATGCTCTTCACCAGCAAAACCGGGGGCAAATTCGCACCAAAGTGGGAAGGACCTTACGTGGTGCAGGAGGCCTATACCAATGGCGCTTACAAGCTCGTCACTGCAAACGGGACGGAGCTGCCAATAACAAATGATAAATTCCTCAAACGGCATGAAGAAGGCAGCAACAAAAAAAAACAGAGGAAGAAGAGAACCTCAGAAAAAAATGAGTACGGACTTCTCATTGCAAAAAAATTTTGTAATGGGAACAGTACAGGTCTTGCAACAAAAATGCGAGGCACAAAAAAAAAGTCTTCTTTCAAGCTTCGCAACAAAAGGCGAGGCTAAAAAAAAAAAAAGAAGAAAGAGAAGAAGCCTCACAAAAAAAAAAAATGAGGCAAACAAAAAAAAGCAAAGGAAAAGAAAGAGTGAGATGACATCAAAGTCGCGGAAGCTCGAAACCGGCAAATGGATCACTTCAGCTTGCGCGTCAGCTAGCTCCTGTCCTTCCTGTTCGGTGAAGGTAGGCCGAGCTCGAACCTCAGCAAAACGTCGACGAATAGCGGCAGCCTCTTCATCTCTTACATCAAGCTGTCTCTTATCGGTCGCAAGTTGTGTATCCAAAGTGTCAAGGCGAGCTGAAACCAAAGCGAGTTGTTCGTGAAGTCGCTTCTGCTCCTCTTCGGCAGCCTTTCGAGCCACCCGATTCTGGTCTACACTAGCAGACAGTTGGTCGCGACTGCTGACCACACGTCACTCAGCTTGAGTAAGTTCAGCCTCTGCAACTTGGCATTCTTCTAGACTGTGCTTCCCCTCCAGCGAACACCGCAAATGCTGAAGTCGAGCTGCCCCGGATGCGAACTCCTCAACCCATTGCTCCAACGTAGAGGCATCGATACCTACCTCAATCAGTTTCTCAAGGCAAACGAAGGCATCTTCCACCAGTTCGGGTGAACTCAGATCACTGGCCGACAAAAGGTCTGTCTGAACAAAGTCCTTCCACAACCCCATAGCCGCCTTTTGAAGCCTCAGCTTTGTTCTTGTCGATGGACGTCTCGAGGACCCCTGCAGAAACCGAGGCCATGAGTTCGTAGAAAAGGGGAAAGTCAACAAATATATATGAAAAGGAGAAAA
Organism: Aristolochia fimbriata; assembly: GCA_019845555.1. NCBI lineage: Eukaryota > Viridiplantae > Streptophyta > Magnoliopsida > Piperales > Aristolochiaceae > Aristolochia > Aristolochia fimbriata. The sequence continues at coordinate 20,400,534 of CM034081.1, forward strand.
GGAAATCGAGACTTACCGATAAAGACTTCGAAGAGGTCGAATGATCGCTGCCTGGTGGCTGAAGGGCTGATAACGGCTCTCCATCATTCCAAGGCAAAGGGACCACCGGAGGCTGAACGGCTACGACCGGAGTTGCCGGCATTGGATGAGAGGAACTGGGGGCATCACACTGAATTCTACCAACGGCCACTTGGGTCAAACCGGTGGTCGTGACTCCATCCATAGTCGCCTCCGCTTCGGTCTGAGGGGATGCATCATCAGCAACCACTCTCGTATCGTCCTCCACTCCATCGAGTATAGGATCAGCAGCAGATAGAGGATTCTTACGGAATCGCATTCTGGCAAGGTCTGCCAAAGAGACATGATCTTCCTCGTCCAGCATTGAGTGTTGAGGGAGTTCCAATCCAGAAAGGTCCAACGGCTCGTCCAAAGTCGGAGTAAGTTGAATCTCCTGCGGGTCAGCCAATTGAGCTTCTCTAGTAGGCCCCTAAGACGGACCTGGTAGAAGAAGAGGAGCCGAAATGGCCAAGGATTCGGGCGGTTCCAGCAGAAGAACTGATGTGCTAGGGAAGCCAGACAAATCCTCGGACGGTTTGGAAACACCACTTCGGACGCGCTTGATGAAGGGCGGAGGAGTGAAAATCGGAGGCTGAACGGGTACCTTCCGCTTGGCTGGAGCCTTCTTCTTCTTCTCCTTAGAGGCTGGAATTGGAGACACTAGCAAAGCAAGGACCACTGGCTAGGTCTCTTCCTCCGGGACAGACGGCTCCTTCAGCACTATACCCTTCGCCTTCGCCGCACCTTTCGAAGTAGGCAACTTCTCCTTCACTACCTTCGAACGCGGCTGTTTAGCCTTGGCTTTCCCCTTCTTGGCCTTAGTGGAGGCCAGCTGATCAGGACGTGGTAAGAGAACCTCTGCGTCGTCATCACTCAGCGCGCGCAACAACTCGGATTGAGACGCAGACACGCCGATTCGAGTAAGGCTCTTCCACTCATGCTAAAAAAAAAAAGAAGAGGGGAGAAGGATGAAGGAAATATCGGAAACAAAGAAGAGAAGCCAAAGGAAAGGAAACGGAAGCTCACATACCTCGAAAATGGGGACTACGTGCTCGAGCCACGATTCTCTGAAGCTCAAAGTGACACCAGGATCTGCGTCGGCACCCAGAAAGACTGGCACTTCTACGTGACCAAAAGGCCTTGCGACGCTGATCCTCCACATCTCTAAGAGTGCCGAGAGAGACTCTGCCCTGCGCTGGTCAGAGATAAGCACGCCAGGAAGATCCTGGCAAAAGCCAAACTGTCTAGTGAATCTATGAGGGCTGTAAGGCTCGATAGCCAGAGTGTCCCGCTGCCGATAAACCAAGGAAGTCGATCGAACACAAAGAAAATAGTCTGATTCGATCGAAGAAGCCACGTGACTCCTCGCGTCAAGAAGAATGCCAGAAGGAAGAGCCTCAGCTGGATACCAAGTCTTGATCGAACTCCTCCAAAACAGTGCACAGGCTTCGACCGGAGTAAAATGTCGGCAGAGTTCTGGGTTCCGATACACCCACATGAGAGGACCAGAGCCTTCGCTAGGATCTGCGCCATGAGCACCAAAACGCTGCGCCAGCCAGGCACAAAGGAAAGGCCAAGCTATGCGACCCGGAGAGAAACTGTTGAGGCTCCGATAAAGATGCGCCAGAGCCCCCCCGGCTAAGCCTACTTTAGTTCCGCTCGCCATAAAACATGCCATCATGAAAGTATCCGGTCGCATGGCAAAACCCACCATAGGGATCACACTGCGACATAGCCAGAGTGCTAAAAATGCTGCCAGGTATACCTCATCGCAAGGGCCTCGGTACTCCAAGTTCAACGAGGACCTGATTTTGAATGGCGAACGATCTCTGCGCTACGGGACTCCGTCCATCTTGCTGCGATCAGTCCAAGGGTCGAAGAAGGAACGGCCCCTTCACCGGTCGCGGAACCAGAAAGATGTCCAATCCGAAAAGGACACAGCAGGACCCTTCTTGCCTCCCCGGGTTGCGGCGACGAAGTAAATCCGTTAGAATGCCAGCAGTAAATATGGTGCGGCTCTCTCGGCAGCGGCAAAGCTCGGACAACGGTAAAGTCAGCCACCCCGTCGGCACCACTTCATCATAAATAGAGCCAGAATCGGGCAGACCACAAAGGTGATGTAAGTCCCACAAAGAAATCGAGAGCTCCCGCCTCGAGTAAAAATTGTGTTTGTCGATGGGCACCACGGCTCCAAGAAAGCATGGATCACGTGGAGTGGAACATTGATAAGTGAAAGCCGGGCGGATTGCAGTCAATATGCCCAGCCTAGCCAAGATCTCGGGACAAGTACGAACGATAGTGCAAGTCCATTCGAAGTGAAAAGGCACGCGGAGCGGGAAAAGGAGGCGGTGGCGCGAGGTGTGAATCGCCCCAAGCGCCAAACCGAGGAATGAATCGATAACTCGGGCCGCGGTAATGCGGGCTAACTTGTGCAGAGGGCTCAACAGAACGTTCCCCAGCTTGATGCGAGGGAAAGGCCGCTTGTCGCAGAAGGTAACAAATCTGGTCGCCCTCGACCACTCGGGCGACTCCACAAGTCATGCACACTCGTGAGCGCGGGGCATTAACGGACTGACCTCCAAATACCGATTAGCCGTGGAGGTAATAACATCGACTTCTCTTGTCCGTTTGAATCTCTAACCCGCGGGCAGCAGCATCAGCAAGCAACACCGTCCGGATAGAACATAGATATCCATGAAGGTCGGACCAAGGAGGGAAACTAAAGCCGAGACAAGAGACATCATGCGACAAAACAAACAGTATCGATCAATCACTCCTCTTCAAAAAAAAAAGAGAAATCATGCATCCCCCGAAGAAAAAAAAAAAAAAAGGCAAAGTCGCAAATAGAAAAAGAAGGGGGATCTGGGAAAAAAAAATCAAATTGCAAACAGAAAAGAAAAACAGAGGGGCGACAAAAAGAATCAGTCGTCAGTCAAAAAAAAATGGAGAAACAAAAAAAAAAGTGAGTGGGCAAACCGAAGAGGTATACCAATCCTCTTCGACTGTGCGACAAGCAAAATCTTGTGCCCGGCGACTGAGCCGAGCAAAATTTTGTGCCCGACGACTGAGCCGAGCACAATCAAATTGAAGTTATTTCATCCGACAGTCAAATCGGGTGGAGCACATCTTCAAATTCGCAGCCAACTACAAAGCTGGATGCGTAGTGGGGGGGGGAGCACCGACGACCGAAGTCAGTGCGACTAAAAAAACAACAACTTTCGTTTTCTCGGAGACCGAACCGTGAACAATCCCAAAGCCTCGCGGCCACCAAACCGAGGCGAACAGAACAAAGTTCTCTAGTGCTCGACGATCAAGGTAGGCGCACCAAAACAGAGAATTCAGCATCTAACGGCGAGTTAGATGCCGCGATACCCGATCCTAGTGCCCGACGGACCGAAGTTGGACGGGGAAAAGGGCGTTCGAAACAAGAGTGCCCGGCGACCAGGCCAGGCACAACTCAACTTATTGCGACCAGTCAAACAGGTTGGCCACGATCAAAAACAAAGCCCAACACCAAAACGGGCGTGAAGAAGAGTGCAGAGACACTACCCGACGACCGAAGTCGGTGTTGTATTATAAACTTCTGCTGCCGGGCGAACCGGCCCGGACGCAGCCAACGAAATAACTGAGAACAAGGCACGCAATCCATCTTCATCTTCTCAAAAAAAAAAAAAGAAAAAAAAAGGCTGCGACAAAAAAGAAGCCGTCGCCGAACAAAAAGCTGCGACAAAAATGAGCCGCCGCGAAAAGAACAAAAAAAAAATGCAGCGACAAAAAGAAGCGGTCATAAAAAGAAAAGAAGTGGTTGGCGACCAAACCAGAGCTGACCACTCAGCATCTCGCACCCGACGACCGAGCCGGGTGCGCCAACGTAGGAATTCAGCCTCCTAGCGACCCAACCGAACTCAACCGAACCAAAGCCTCGGCACTCGGTGGCCAAAACAGAAGTCAGCCTCCTAGCGACCCAACCGAGCTCAGCCGAACCAAAGCCTCGGCACTCAGTGATCAAAACAGACGTCCAACCTCCCAGCGACCGAGCCGGCCAAGTTTAAAATGAAAACTGTAACACCCGGCGACGAAGCCGGACGCAGCCAACATACCAGTGCGTGCCCGCGTTTTGGGCAAAAAAAAAAAGGTCAACACAATTCGCACCCGGCGACCCTTGCCGGCTGCGACCTCAACACAATTCGCGCCCGGCGACCCTTGTCGGCTGCGACCTCAACACAACTCGCACCCGGCGACCCTGGCCGACTGCAACCTTGCATTAGCAATCAACTCTGGCCGACTGCGACCAGACTGCTAATTGCACTCGGCATCCAAAACAGGTGTGCTAGCGCAGACTGACTGTCTCCTGGCGACCAAGCCGGATCAATCCACAGAAATTTCAGCACCTGGCGACAGAGCTAGGCACCACACAAACTCACAACGTCTGGCACAAAAAACTGTCAATTTGTCACAATAGACAAATTGACAAACACTTAGAGCGCGAGAAAGAGAGAAAAGAGAAATTCAAAAAAAAAAAAAAGAGAGAGAGAACAACTCGTGAAAAAAAAAAGAGAGAGAAGAATGAGAGACTGAGGGAGGAGTCGAAAATGAGAAGAGAGAAAAAGAGGAAGGAAAAGGAAGAGAAGAAAAAAAAAAGAGAGTGGGAAACCCGGCTGACTCGAATTCAATCCGAGCCTGCCGGGATAAAAAAATATTCTTCACAGTACCTTTGGATTGGATTCGCAGAGAACTCTGACACAAGCCGGGGGCTCAGAGAAGATAGCAGACGATCAATGTGCAGCCTCCCAAAAGCGCAGCCAAGAACAGTCAGTTCGAAGACTATCTCCCAGAGCAAAGTTGCAAACAGAGTATAGACTGACGGAAAACGTCAAACCACAGACAGTGTCTCAAACCGTGGATTGACTGAAGATGCTGGATCGTAGACAGTCAAGAAGAAAAGGAGGATTTTTTAGAGCAGGTTCACAGGAGAAATTAAGGGAAGTCAATAAGTTCCTCTGTTCTGGGCATTAATTGACTAAAGTTAACAGAGAAGAGTATTAGAGCGGGGTCCACATCCCTTAATTGAGGAGGCACGACCTGGGAAAAACCCTAGGTCGGCGCCAATCCAATTAGGGCGGGACCCACACTCCCTCGATTAAAGGGGCACGACGACTGGGAAAGCCCTAGGTCGGCGCCAAACCTATTGGAGTGGGGCCCACCGCAATGCCTCTCATCTTCTGCTTGCCTCCCTTCCGCCGGGCTTGAGCTCTCTGCTGAGTCAGCGCCACATAGGGGAGCGGAGCCCGCGGCTGGCCGCTCCCCTTCTTCCTCTGCGATTTGAACAATTCTGCTGAAGTCGAGACTCATTTCTTGAGTCGGTTGCCACTGCCGGGGAGGCCTGGCTACCTCCCTTCTTTCCTCCTGTATTTGGGAACAACTTTGCCAAAGCCGGACTCATTTCTTGGTCGGCCACCTGGGGGCCGGGGGCCCCGGTGGCTCCTCCCTTCTTCCTCCTGTTGGAACAGTTCTGCTAGGGGAGCTCAGAGACTCCTTCTTGGTCGGCCACCACCCGGTGAGGCCCCGGTGCTGCCTCCCTTCTTCTCTGGCATAAAATCGGGTCTTGCCAAAATGGGGACTGTTCTTGAGGTCAGCCACAGAGGGGGGGCCTGGTGGCCCTCCCTTCTTTCCTCTGGCGCTAAGAACAACTTTGTTTTGGGCTGGGCTGCCGAGTGAGTCAGCCACATAGGCATGAGGACCCACTTGGCTGCCTCCCTTCTTCCTCCTCTTATTTGGAACAGATTCTGTGGCCGGGGCTCATTTGAGTCAAGAGCCACCACCTTGGAGCCGGACCCCTTGGCTGCCTCCCTTCTTCTCTGCTTGTTTGCATCCTTCCCTCTGGCAAAAATTAGTCTTTGCGAAACCAGGGCTCATTTCTTTGAGTCGGCGCCACAGAGGCCGGGGCCCCGGTGCCTGCCTCCTTTCTCCTTCCTCGTCTTTGGAGCAACTTTGTCGAGTCGGACTGTTCATTTCTTCGGTCGGCACCACTGGGAGTGGCCCACGGGCTGCCTCCCCCATCTTCCCAGTATAAAAATTAACTTTTGTAGAAGCCGAAGTCCGTCGGTGAGTCGGTAGCCATGCAATGTGGAGTCCCGCTCTTGGGTCTCTCTCTTCTCTCGTGAAGCAAAGCTTCTGAACTGCACCTCTCACCAGCCCGATGCACCACAGAGTCGGGTGCCACCTCTTCCCGACACGACAGCCAAAGTCGCCGAGGTTTGCATAGGTTCGCCAAAATTTATCGAGTCGACCTTCTCAGGGTTTGAAACAACTTTTCGGCAATACTCAAAGCGGGACCGAGTAGCCAGCGACTCAACCCCAATTCGCCGTTGTTGCTCAAACCTGAAGCGACATCTATGCTCAGGTATCCATCATCTCTATATACCGTACATACTCCATGTAACGCCAGATACAAAAAAAAAGAAAATCGAAAAAAAAAACAAAAACTCTAAAATAGCAAGAGAGCCAAAAAAAAAAAAAAAAACAAGAAAAGAATAAAAAAAAATGCATTACAAGGTGTACAGAAAATATATACTTGTCCTAAAAAAAAAGCAAGAGGACAGAAAAGCATACGATTACAAAAAAGATAAACGATCCTAAAAGAGTAAGAGGATCAACAAAAAAAAAAAAAAAAAAAAAAGGGGGTGTGTGTGCGTTGTGTTCATTCATCTTCATATTCGAAACTTATTCGTTCCTCCCGAATGAACAAGTCTCGAAAGGGGCAATCTGTATGCACCAAAATATGCATGGCCCAAATTCAACAGGTCCAGGAGTCCTACGACCCAGTAAACAAAGCTCGTGGACAGGCCTCGACAATTCTCGAAGTAATCCGACGCAGCCCATAGCCAGGATCCCGTCTCGTCGCATTATCAACACAGTGAGTCATCTTACAGCCAACAACGACTCAGTGAATCATCGTCTAGTCAGCAACGACTCGATGAGTCATCGCCACATCAGCATGAGTCAGCATACAATCATCCACTTCAATCGAGAAGATAAAATCTTGGGAAAGAGGTCACAATCCTCATTTAGGGGAATCTCAACGGGGAGTTCCTGGTCTCCCTCCTTCCCTCTTCTCCCTCCTTCCCTCTTCTCCCTCAACTTCACGAGCAGAAAGGGGATCTCCCCTTTCCCAGGCAAAATCCCTCAACAACCACACAGAATGGCTACAAAAGGCCAGAAGTTCCCTGTTCCAGGGGTTGGAGAAATCATACTCGGAAGACTCTCTTAGCATAAGTGCGGAAATTCTCTCGTTCTCAAATCGAAGGTCCAAAACTCCCTTCACCGAGAAGAGTTCTTCACGCCGCGAGAGGTTCTTTCAAATCGCAAAGAAGTTCAGCCACCCCGCGGTTAGATTCGCCGCTTCTACATTTCGACCGAAGCAATTCTACACCGTCAGGCATCGTCACAAGTCGAAACACACGAGAACACAAATACTTTCGTCCGAACCGACAAAAGCCACACCAGATCGCGGTAATGCGTTCGTTTCTATAACTTCGAAGTCTCGACGACGACCTCGCAGGAGACAAAACTTCACCAAAACCAAACGGAGATCGAATCAGAGGGTTATTAGGAGAGTGAACTCGCTTCTTTTCCTGACTCACACACCTTGTAAAATCACAAATTATTCTAAAGTAATTGAAATATTCTCTCGGTCGCGCCTCTTCGCGGACCGGCGGATTTTCGGTGAAACAATATTGAACAGATAAATTTATCCTGGAACTTCTAAGAGTCGTGTATGTTCAATTTTATAGTTGACAGGTCCATAATAGGTAAAAAACCAGAATTCGGGTTTCAGGAGGGAATTCAAATTTCGCTCAATTGATAGCTGAATGGCACGTTTGTTATTTCCATTAAAGTAAAGGCCAACAGTCAGCGCGGGACGAGAAAATATAGCTGCGCCTGGTCTCGCCGATTCCGCCTTCGATCTCGCTGTTTTCGGACACTCAAGAGTCTCGAGTCTCGACTCTGGTTGCTGGGTCCTCCAGAATCCTTCTTCTTTGCACGTATGAGCAGTAGCGGTCGAGTTGAATTCGGAAAGGTCCTTCACGCTCTTCCATTCTGTTCTATTTTACTTTTTGTTCTTTTTCCTTTATGCGCTGTTTTGAAATCTGATCGAAATATCGGTTTCTAGTTTCATCTATATTCATGCCAAGAACGTGTTAATGTGAATGGACGTTTTCTCACGCTGGGACTGATTTTCATTCATCGAGCTCTGTAGGGCAAAGGTTCTTTGTTTTCCCTTCCTCCTCTAATCTTCATTTTTCTTAAGAAAATTCTTTTCTACCTCCCTGATGTTGGGAAAAATCTCTTCAGTCATTCTTTGAGCTGATAATTTTGTGTTTTATCTGCCAGAAGTTGATTTCGGTTTTCTCTTTAACATGTTTGAAGGGGAAAAGAAGTTTCATTTGGATTTGGTGTGCTTACTTGTTCCTTTTGGAATTTCAGGAGAGAAATTGTAGTTAGAAATATTGCTCTTAGGTTGGTGATGTTTTTGTATCGAAATTGTAAACAGGAACCTTCAGTGTGCGCTGGGCACCACTTCGAGCTTGTAAGGGATGAGCAAACATACACGCTAATGAAGTGCCCAGCTTGTACATATAAGAGTGTAATGTCAGTCTTTTGGCTGTATTGAACCTTGATGAAATAAAATACATCAAGAACATCCTTGTACCACTCTATTAGGTTTTATCTTCAACCATTAATGGAAAAAGCAACTTGATACTTGATTTCATTATGCAACTAACTTTTGGTGCATGGGAACTCTTGACCACGTTGAGCATCTCTGAATGAGAATTGCCTGTGATAACTAGAAACCTTCAAATTTTTAATTGTTTATCAGAGAGCAAGCATATGGGAAATAAGAAGAGAGACTACTTCCACAACCTCTCACGCAAGGAGCTCCAAGGCTTGTGCAAGAAGCATGGTCTCTCTGCCATTGGAACAACTTCTCATTTAATTAAGTTGCTGTTCTCGTATTTGAAGGTAAGTTGATTGTTTTACAAGTTAACTTGTTTAAACATTGGCATGAAAATGCTGGATAAGAGAAGACTTTTAAAATTTTACTTTTGATCCTTCATTTTCTATTCTCTCTTAGTAATTGGAATTCAATCACTGGATATTATTTACGGAGAGCTGCTTGAGAAACAAAACCCCTGGCAGGAACATTGTTCTTAAGTACGTAAGGTCTTGAACCAAATGTATTGATTGTGATCAGTATCATTGGCTTTGCTAAATCAACTGTTCATTTGGTGGACCGTTAAACAATATTATGATCCTCATTGCAGAATGAAAATGGAATGACGGCCAGATCATTTTAGTACACAACTATCGCTGTAATGGGCTTACTACCACTCCCATCCCAAGTGATTTTGTCAGAGGAATGCATCTCATTTTTTAAATATACCATAAGTATTATTGATAAATATGTTGATATTACTGGCTACATTTTGCTAGAAATGTCAAAGAAATATAATCCCTATTAGACTGCTTGATGGAATAATCTTGTTTTTTTTTTTTTTTTTTTTTTCTAACAAATGTGCAGGGTGAGAGTAAAAGTCCTCCACTCTGTGAGGAGAGACCAAGTGTTGCTACAGACATTTCCACTACATTTCATTCATCACAGCTGCAACTTGGACCACCAGAAACCCATTTGCAAGTATCTTGCCAAGGTGTGCAATCTTTAAGGACGGAAAGATTCTTAACCTGCCAACTTTGCATGTTTCATTTTTTTGTTAGGACACCACTCAGAGTCTTAGATTATCAAATGTGGTAAAACTTATGTGGGATATGTGGATTTGTTCTGTAGTGAAGGAGGGAAGCAGTAAGGAATTTTTACAAGCCACGAGAGGGAAAGAACCTACAAATCATCTGGCATCTCAAGTTTTAGATAAGGTAGATTTTCAGGCCTTAAGACTTACGCGTCCTATTGATATGAAATGTATTTTTTTGTTAAAATTTCAGTATGATTGTTTCATTGAAGGCACCAGATATTATTGCAAGCATGGAAAATGCATTTCATAGTAACACGAAAAAAGATGAAGCAACTGGTTGTTCGACATCTGATGGCAGTCATAGAGATGTAAACTTAACTCATGCAGTTCCGGAAAATCAAAGAGAGAGAGATTATGGAATGAACAATGTCTCAGGCCCTACACATCATCAGCGTCTTGTTGTCAGTCAGCCAGATACTCCATCACCAAACCAATTCACTGGATATCCTGCTGTGAGCAGTCAAGTGTCTCCTAAAGAGTGCACCACCGACACCAAGAAGCCCTCTACTTTCCAATTTTATGTTTCCTCTGAAGAAGGGATCAACCTGTTTGTCGATTTGGCTTCAAGCCCATCTGCCTGGATTAAGAGTTTGAAAGATGGAGTACATATCTGCCAAAGTCAGCAGGGTTGCCTTCTTTGTAATGATCCAGGAGGTTCTGACACATCAAGGAACACTTTTGTTTGTGCAGGGATGCAACCATCGAGTCGTGAGAGGAAGCTTGACTTCCTGCATACAAAGTCTTCTCTAAGTTCACTTACTAGAGATAACCCTTTCCCTCTAACCTGGCAAGAAACCTTTCCAGTCAAGAGACCAGACCCTTCAGGACAGGACAATTCTGTTATTTCATCATTGAATGATTTGAGTGGAGGAAGAATACTGCAAACAGTTAATGCAGTTTTGAATGAATGCTCTTGTGATTTGGTAGCAACCATGGACATGGGAGCAATGGAACGATGTTTGTCTAATCCTTCTCGGTGTCCCATAACAACCACTGAAGTTGCTGAAGCTCACTCTGGCAGCCTCTCGAATGTAGACTCTTGTGCTCCAGGGAAAGTTGAAGGTTTGGGGGATTTTTCTTCTTCTAATGTTGGTTCTTTTAGTAGTCACAATGTTCCTCGTCAAGAAAACTCTGGCAGTGTTTCTTTGGAGAAGCAGTTGGTAAGAAACAGTAATCATGATGAAGAAGATGATGTACTACCAGAATTTGTCCGGCCATTGGCTGTTACGGAAGCACAAAGTGCAGAAATGCAAAACCAGCACCTTGATGAAGAGTCATGCAGTCTAAAAGAACAGGTCAGAACCGCTTTCTTTTCTCATTATCACTCTAGATCATAGATCACTGGGTCAGTAATTCAAGTGGCCTCTGATCTAGAGTACAATCAACTTTCCAGGTGGCAAACCTGATCCAGCTCATAAGGGTGAGCCTTGTGTTTGCTGAATTATGCTTTTCTATATTGCAGATATGTATCATGTTATGGGCAATATTTTATTAAAATTTTGTGGCTAGTATTCTGTGTGTTTATCAATGCTGACCGCATGAGAGTTTTTCATGTCATACTTTTGTAGCCCAATATGTGCTCCCGTTTGGATGCACGAGCTTTGCTGATGACACTCCAATTGTTTTAGCTGATAGACTGGTTTGGGATTCATCATAAGAATGTGTATGGATGTGTATCATATATTGTAATTCATCATATGTTAACTAATTTATTAAAAAAATGATGAAGAAATATCGATATTGCTCTATGCATAAAAGAAATGTATTTCGAAGAGCAGAAGTAAGGTTACTTATGAAGCTCGTTATAGACTGTTCTAACCATCTCTTATGATAAAGATCATAAACCAACAAAAAAGATAGACATCATTATCTTTTTTTCTTTTTTTCTTTTAAATTTTTTTCAGAGGTTAATCATTGATACTCTTTAGTTGAAGATTTTACCTCTAGTTGGATTTCGAAGGTTGGGATCTAATGAACTACTTAAAAGACCTACAATGTAATGGACACATTTATTGATTCCTTTTATTCAAATAGGCAAGCGGAATACTATACTCCGAGTGCAAATTCAGTAGTTTGTTTAAGCTAGCTTCAATTAGGTTATGTGCTGAAGAGATGAAAATAATCTATCCAGTTAGTTTGGTATTGGATTTCTTAATTGAGTTGTCAATTTATTTGGCAATAGAAGCAGTATCATTATTTTTCTGTTCCGTACTTTTTGGTTATTTTTCAGATTGTGGGGCTTATCTTGCTACAAGTTTTTGTAATCTGTTCCTTCTATATATGCAATGTGTTATCCTTGATAATATGAATCAGATATTGGATTGCATGGCATGGGTTTTGATGTGAAATTCTGTTTTAAATATGTATTATGTTTGGAGTCTTGCACTTTATTAACAAGGATATAACTTTTCTCGACTAGTGCCTTCATATTCTCTCTTAAAAATTTTTTTTACGTACTGCTTTCTTCTGATCCAGTTCTGCTCTATGGATGCAGCAGATGAGCCAAATTGAGTATAGAAGGGAGAGGTTAGAACTACTTTTACAGAAAAATTTGAACTACTAAATTTCGTTTATTGATCTTGTACCTTGACTATTTCAGCTGTACAAAATTGGATAACCCCTTGAGTGAGACTAGGAGGAGACTCCATGGTTCAGGGTCCATTGAAGCATTTTCCAATAAAAGGCATCGGCATGGTGAAACTCATAATTCTGGCCATGCTGGCACAGCAGTTAGAAACTTAGGAACCGTAACACATTTGGCACGGGAAAAGTTGGTTCCGCGAAGGTCCAAACGGCTGGGATCTAAGGTTTGACCCTCTTTATCTTTAGACCATTGGTAAAAAATTGAGATTCCGGGTTGCTTATTCTAAGCAGTTCGAAGTGAGTGTGATTAGAAAATGAAAAAGGAGCAATATGTAAAATTTACAAAATAGTTGTATTAAACACGGCCTGAATTGATTTAATTTTACTTGTATCTTTATTAACTTTAATAAAACCTACCTAATAGCACAATTATTTCTTAATCGAATTGACTTACACGTTCAGATTGATCCTGTTAAAAAACAGGTAAAATAATTATATTTTTGGCAACGCACTATTTAAGTACAATATCCTGTATGGCTTACCAACTTACGGTTAGATTTATTTTTTTAAATATTTTTAAATGTTTTTTTACTTTTTTTTTATTGATGATTGTTTATTATGATATACCTTCTATGTAGGTTAAAAATAAAAAAAAAAGTTCATTGTAAAAGATTAAGTTATAATTAAATGCAATTTTTCATTTTTATTGGTTATGGAATATTTTATGTATTTATTGAATAATTATTATTGAAGGTGAGGAAATTGTACAGTGAATTTTGGGGATGTGAAAATTGCTGTGGCCCGTGCTGGTGTTTGTCAAAGTTCCAATTATGTCAATTAAGGGATGTGATTCTGGATTGTTTTGCCATAAGCTATTTAGAAAAATCAGTTTGGTTATGTGGCAAACAAAACAATTTTGTTATTTAGTTTTGCCATACTTTGAACTTTTATTTATTTTTAGATATTCTTTAGATATTTTTTTTTGGTTTTAGAGTTCATGTTTCTTCAAATCTTGAAGACGAGTAAAGGAGTTGATATGATCTTTTATTGTTATTTTTATTTTTTATAATTTCTGTTGTTGTTGCTGTTGTTGTTGGTGTTGTTGTTGTACGTGAACTTGGTGAATTCTAATCACTACGACGGTCTTATTTCTTTTGCAGTAATGAGACGCCTCAAGTGCTTGATCTTGTTCTTCTCTTCTATGCGTACACCATTCCTCTAACAAAAACTGTTGTTGGGAAGTTGAAAAATGCCAGTCAGTGCTCAACCCTTAAAACACATTTTTGTGCATAATTTCTTTTATTGGAGACACAGGGAAGAGTTGCGGCAGTAACGAAACTGTGGATGCAGATTTAAAATTATTCATTGTTTTCATTCTTGATCAAGTTGGATGTCAATGTCAAACATCGAATAAACTGGGCAGTTGTAGCCAGGGAAATCTGGTAAATTTTTTGCTCAAACTGAAGCCCATTTTTTGTTGTGCGACTAATGTTTCTGAAGTTGTTCGAATTTTCGTGGCAGCAAAGAGAAATATCCATTTAATGACTGCCAATGCCATGTTCGCTAAGTGTTCGATAAATGTTCGATGATGAGCTGATGATTTTCATTGTGCACGGTAATGTTTGGCGGCATAAAATATTAGAATGAGTCGGCTTCTTGGGTCTGACAATCTGTTGTTGTTGATCTACTTTTCTCCATATATTACTGAAGATTGAAGTGAAGCAAACAGGGCCAAGAAAAATCAGAAATTGGGGCTGCAGCCTGCAAAGTGCTTTATAAATTAGAAGTGAATATTATATACCGTTATATACTCTGTTTATTTACATTCAGTATATGTATTTTAAGTATACGATAAAAAGAATATTAATAAATATTAATAGTTATTTAAAAATAACGTGAATGTCTTTTATGTCAAAAGTATATTTATTCAAACAAATATCCCAAGTAACCCAAACGAATCCGACTGAAACAATAAGGAGGAGAAGTGGGAATTATTTTTGGTGGTCTTTCAATTTTCTTAAAGTTTACTACTACTGATCAGAGAATTGGGTGAGGAAAAAAAACAAAAGAAGAAAAAGTAGTGTGTTGACGGGAACGTCGGGAAGTGATCTCTTCCTGACGTTGTAGTCCAAGTGCTGTCTGTCGTTGATGAGATGAAGGATGATACTGAAAAAACATTGCAGATCCTTTAAGAATACTTAACACTCCAAACCTATTTTCTCCGTCTCTGTTCCCCACTGAACACATCACAATGATTTGGTCTTCTTGTCAGACTACTACTCGGTACTCATTTACTTTCTGTTCTGTAAAATTTTCAGACAAGTTACTCTTTATTTTTCCAAATTAATTTGCAGCTCTAACATCATGGGGGTTGTGAAGTGAACTGCATCAATATGAAGCAAAATGAGGATGATGGCTTTTTATGATCTTCAACTAGACCGGTACATTGGTACAAGCCTATTTTATAATTGAAAGATGGTACTCACTTAACTGCTAATACTCTTTAACTATCCCATTCTTGAAATTTATTTGGCGTATTATAATGAGGAAATGCTTCTTGGGGGACATGAGGGAAGTCAGTCAAGTGACAAAGTGGGCAATATTTCTTCATTCTTCACTCTCAGAGTTTGCTTTCCACTACCCTTTTTTCCTTCTGGTTTCTCGGTCAGAGTCTTACTGTTTCTGGGTGAGCACAGTTTCCACTGGAAAGAAAGAGGCGCAGGAATGTCCATGGATCTGTTGGGTGCATTGATGGCTCTTTACCATACTTAAATGCATAAAAATCATGGTACGGGCTTGTAAACCTACCCCCGGTTTCAAATGTTCTCATAATTATATCTACTTCCGGAAATGACAAAAGGATTACCACCCCTGAAACCGGTCATTCATTCCTGGTACAAGGTGACCACCACCATTATAAGTCTCATTCATTCAATGGAAACTAACCTTTTTGTGTATATACTATATAGTATACAAAGAGAGAAAAATCAAACGGAAAAATGTGAAAAAGAAATGGTGGAACGGAGAAATGTTTGCCAAAATGTCACTTTTAGTGCAGGGCCCACTGCTCAGGGCTCATACCCTCAGTTAACTTCGCTCTGGCTCCAGGACATGCTTCTTCAAGGTTTAGTATTGCATGATAGTAATGATCCACTGTTTTTGCACTCGCACACTTCCAGACCATCTTATCCAAGTCCTTGACACTGTACCACTTCTTCAGATTGGCAATGATGTATTGTGACAGTCAGAGATGATGAACATCGGAGACCTCCCTCTAACCACCTGACGCTTCAAACATGCTATAAACCAAGTCCACGTATCGATGTTCTCTTTCTCCACAAGGGCAAAGGCCAGGGAAAATAATCGGTTATCTCCATCAAACGACGTAGCTATCAACAGACAACCCTTGTACTTCCCGTACAAATGAGTCTCATCTACACTGATGAAGGGCCTACAAAACTGAAATCAATGGATAGCTGGTCCAAACGCCCAAAATGCCCTATCAAACCGCACAAAATTTCCGCGTGGCACATCATCATCCGTGGCTATCATCTTGTACTTAGTACCTCAGTTTGTGTCTTTAATTGCCTTAAAAAACTGAGGTAATAAGTTGTACGACTCCTCCCAGCCACCAAATACAGCAACTAGTGTTTTGTTCCTTGCCCTCCATGCCTTGCTATAACTCACCTGAATATGATATTTGTCCTTCACCAGCTGAATGATCTCATGCGGAGACAGAGTGAAACTTGTCCTCACGTTGGGCATAATGAGGTTACATATCACTCTAGAGGTGCACAACCGGTTGTCCATGCGCAGCTCGGCGTTCAAACACGTGTGTTCATCATTGCACCGTCTTATTTTTCACTTGTTCATCTTCATACTGAATGACGCGTATACGTGCCATGGACACTGATCACTTGTGCAACGAACATAATAAATCTACTGATGCAGTAGTCCTTCAAGTACATCTATAATGCGTCCTTAGTCATAAACCTCTGACTGACTCCAACGCCGACGGGTGGGGGTACATTGTCATCATCTACGTCTGAGACCATTGTGTTCCTATATGTGACATTCATGTCCATCTCTCCTATCCACGGATCAAGATACGGCTCATCATTTTCCTCTAGAGGTGGGACTCCCATAGTAGGAAGGGGTAATTCAACTTCTTCTTCTTCCTCAACTTCCTCTCTAACTGGATCCGGCCACGACTCCTCACCACTAGAATTATCATTTGCGTCCTCATTTGGTTACCTGAATTCAATTGTAACTTCATCAACAATTAATGCAAAACTGAAATTAAGTAAAACTTCAAACTAGGTTAAAGTGATGATTGTCACCTTTCTTCGGGGATGAATTCTACAATAGGTCTTTCAACTCTCTCATCCCCTTCGGCCGGAGCTTGCCCCTCATATACCATAACATCTCCTTCGCAGGTTCCACCCACATTTTCCAAACTTCTTCTACTATCCATCTCATAGGAGTAGGTATCCCGCTTCATAACACAACTCCAGCATTGATTGAAACCCATGCTTCACCATGCCTAATCCATTCTCCAGTGACATGTCATCGAGTACGGGAGTATACATCAACCGACCGTTACACGTAAAACGCAACCATATTGAAATGTGGTCCGTGCGTGGGTTCCCTCCAAGGACATTATACATCATAGTGCACAACGCATAAAACGAACACGTCGGCTCTAGATATATAAGTTTGGATGTCTTCCCGCTATAGCCGACCACATTACCGTGTTCAAATATAAATTCACCACCAAAATAACAACACGCAGGTACGACTGTCATCTTCAACTAAAATTAAGCAACAGACATTTAAGATTTCCAATCACAACTCATCTCATATACCACACAACTTGGAATTAAAATTTTTCATGCAAAACCACTTCTTCGCGTAAGGTACTTATTCCAAGATCCACAACGCCTCTAGAAAACTACAACGCCTCATATACTAAATTAGCTTAAAACCTCAATTAGCATAAAAAATGACTGAATTACCATTAATAATCTTTAATTAGCGTATAAAACCATAACTTCTCATAAAATCAACATTACTATACAAATTCCTAAATTAGCCTAAAAAACCCTAAATAAGCATAAACTCCATTAATTACCATAAAAATCCCTAAAATAGCATAAAATTAAAATTAACATACAAAACCCTAAATAAGCTTCAAAATGCCTAAATTAACATCAAAACCCTAAATTAGTAACAAAACTCCTAAATTAGCCTTAAAACCCTAAACCCTAAACACAAAAAACCTCAAATCCACGCAATACATGAAATTTAACCCTAAATCAACTAATAAACATTAAATTCGTAGTATAATCATGGTTAATACACTACAATAGGAGCAATTTTAACTAAAAACATGCATCAAATCATCAAAACGACATCCAAACAAATTCTAACTCACAAAAAATAAAAAAATAACTTACTTTTACAACTAAAAGACGAATATCCGCGGGAGAAACGCACGATTTGTGGTCGCTGAGCCTCCAATTGCTGATTTCCTGCTTCGATTTGGCGAAAATAAGGAAGAAAGGAAGAGAGAAAGAGGGTTTTTTCCGAGCGGTCCGATTTGGGAGAATGAAGGAAGAAGAGAAAGAAGAGGGTCTGGGGGTTAAAAAAGAAGATGAGGCGACATCACGATGCCGCCTACACTTAAGTTAGGCAGCATTGCGGCCTCTTGAGGATACGTTAACGAAGGCGGCATTTCGAAGCTGCCTCGTGTTTTGGCGTAAGCGACTTTTTGAAATGCCGCCTCGTTCGTATTTTTTTCTGTAGGCGGCATTTGAATACCGCCTATAGATAATTTATTTAAAAAAAATACGGTGACATGCTGGCGCATGTTAGCCAGCGTGTCACCGGCATTTGACCAAGTAGTATCATTAGTGTAATTTTTTATTTTTTTTAATTATTTAAAAAAAAAATCCAAAATAAACAGGGTACGGTCCAACCCAGAATCTGTTCCGGAATTTTGGGGGGTGGCCGGTTACTTAGATGGTCGAGGATTACGAAAACGCTTAAAATTGTTGGTTGCAGACTTTGATTTACGAGATGGAAACGTCCGGGACGACGGCTCTGATCAATTTAGACATTTAATTCGTGCAGAGGACAGTGTCTGGACAGATTGTTTTGCGAATCATCAATATCCATCGGAGGATTTCGAGTCCAAATCCAAACAGAGTAACCCACAAACTTCGATAACATGGAAATAGTAATTTGCAATAATTTTTGGAAATTGTGTAAGGTTGTTCCCCATATTAGCAGCAGTTGAGTCTCTTTATCAGTTATTTTAAGAAGAAAAGAGCTGCTTGATATTAATCTATTGCTGTGGAAGATCGCGTTCAGAATAGGACAAGGGGAGGGGAAGGCCAGAGAAGAAGAAAAGGCCGGGAGAAGATTAAGGAAGAGAAAAAAACATGGGGACCGAGCCACCGAGGAGGATGGGCGAAACACGAAGACCCAGTTGAACAAAACAGAGAAAGAAGAGGAAAAGAGGGAAAGATTGTCCGGAAGTTGTGCATGTTCATAGAGAATTTGAATTCGTGGACATGTGTGCAGGAACAGAGGCTGGAGAAGATGAAAGCAATAAATTCTCGTGCACAGTCTCAACTACACCCCGCCTATTATCGGAGCTGGAATTTAATGCAATTCAATGCCCTCTCACCATCACCATTCCTGCGGACCTCTGTGACTCGCCTCTTCCCACTTTTCTTCTCACTAACAGGAAAAAATAGTAAAATATTGTAAAAGGGGTGCTCAGATAGAAGGAACCCTTAAAGGAATCTGGTGGAGAACGATGAAAAGATGAATTCACGGGGGACAGACGATTAGGCTCAGTCCCTCATTGATTTTCAAGAGGGTCAGACAGATATGATGTGGAAGAAACCGGAAATCGACTTCCGCTTCCTCTTTTAATCTTCTCTCGGACGTTCTTGTATTGGAGGTGATTAAAGGAGGTTAAGACTGTTTTGTTTGTCACCAGAAAATGTTGTAGAGAAAAACAGAGACTTGGTGGTGATTTCCAGTTCGAACCAGCGATTTGTACTTTACAGCTCCCCGATACTCGTCTGGATTGAACGCCGACAAGTCAGGTGGGTAGTTCTTTCACGTCTCTCGTAATGAAAGTGCTGTAATAGTTCCGAAGTTTGGAAATCTGCTAAAGCAGGATCTTTTCCCCTACAGTCTTGAAGATGCAGTCACTCTGGAAGAGAAGAATTTGTGTCATCGTAAGGGAATTACAGATGCGGAGATGAAGGCTTCGGAGGGGAAAAGAGCTTCTAACTTGAAGCATGGATGGTGGAGGCTGCTCAGGATTCAGTCGACTCTGCAACAGAAACTTTCACTTGATACCTCAAAGCTGTCTCCAAGAATTCGTCGCCGAGTAAAATAGGACAGTGTCCTCAATCCTCCACGACTTTTGTCGTCAATCTTGCAGATGAGTACCGCGAGAAATGGCCTCCTCCAACTGCTCGTTTACGTGCTGGCTTTCTCTCCCGGAATAAAGGTCTCGAGTTTGGGCTCCATGTCTTCCATTGCCGTTTCTTACGGCGAAGATGGTCCTGCCTTCTGCGGTCTGAGCTCGGACGGTTCCCACCTCGTCAATTGCTACGGAGCTGATTCTTCCATAGTCTACGGAGCCCCTTTCAGATTTCCATTCTTGGGCTTAACAGGAGGCGACGGATTCGTCTGCGGGCTCTTACTAGATTCAAGTCAACCTTTTTGTTGGGGAGACAACATCTATATTCAGATGGGTATCCCTCAACCTATGCTTGGGGGAGCTTCCTATTCCGATTTAAGTGCAGGCGATCACCACCTCTGTGGCTTGAGGAAACCCATCGATGAAACCCGGGCGAACACCTGTACCGTAGACTGCTGGGGCTATAACATGACGGCTACTCAAACATTTCCGGGTAAGATGGCTTCCATCACCGCTGGGTCTGGCTTCAATTGTGGTTTGTTTGCTGAAAACAGAACTGCTTTTTGTTGGGGAGACGAAACTGGGAGCGGCGTGATCAGTTTAACCCCCAAAAGGTTAAGGTTTCGGATGATTTCAGCTGGGGGGTTTCATGTCTGCGGGGTGTTAATGGGTGGTAAATCTAGGGTCTTCTGCTGGGGGAAGAGCTTGACATTGCAAGAAGAGTCGGATAACGTTGGGGGTAATGTGGATTTAGCACCCCTGAATCCGATGCTTTCGATCGTTGGGGGTCGATTTCATGCTTGCGGAATCAAAAGCTACGATCGTGGGGTGGTTTGCTGGGGATTTAGGCTCGAAAACAGTACTCCGGCCCCTACGAGGGCGAAGGTGTATGCCATTGCTGCTGGAGACTATTTCACTTGTGGTGTTCTGGTAGAGCATTCTCTTCGAGCTATTTGCTGGGGCTCTAATTTCCCTGCTTCGCTTCCGCTCGCGGTTTCTCCAGGTCTTTGTGTTAACACCGCTTGCGGATCCGATTCCTACGAGTTCAGCCATGGCGGGAGTTCTGAGGCCAGTTTCTGCAGACCTCCAAATTCGAGAGTTTGTCTGCCCTGCAGTCAAGGGTGCGCCGGTGATATGTTTCAGACGATGCCCTGCACTCGGAAGGCCGACAGAGTATGCGAATTCAACTGCTCCATCTGTTCCTCTTCGAGATGCTTCTCTAATTGTTCTACTGTGGAAGCCAGGAAGACCAAAAAATTCTCGTCTCTTCAAATGCCCATCTTTGTGGCAGAACTCGTGTTTGCGGTCTTCTTGGTATGTTCCGTTGCCTTGGTCGCGTGCATATGTGTTCGATACAAATATCAGAAATGTCACTGTTCCTCGGAGGACTCGAAGAAATCGAAAAGTCAGACATGTTCTTTCCACAAGGATTCTGTAAAAGTCAGGCCTGATCTGGAAGAGTTGAAGATCAGGCGAGCTCAGACGTTTTCCTACGAAGAGCTGGAGAAGGCCACGGGAGGTTTCAGAGAAGAATCGCAAGTGGGCAAGGGCAGTTTCTCCTGCGTGTTCAAAGGGGTCCTCAAGGACGGAACCGTAGTAGCTGTGAAAAGGGCGATAATGGCTTCTGATAACATGAAAAAAAACTCCAAGGAATTTCACACCGAACTCGATTTACTGTCCAGGTTAAACCATGCCCATTTGCTCAACTTGCTCGGTTATTGCGAAGAAGGTGGGGAGAGGCTTTTGGTTTACGAGTACATGGCTCATGGATCTCTGCACCAGCATCTCCATGGAAAGAATCAGAGTCTGAAAGAACAATTGGATTGGGTCCGCAGAGTGACCATAGCCGTTCAAGCAGCTCGTGGAATCGAATACTTGCATGGATATGCTTGCCCCCCCGTAATTCACAGAGACATCAAGTCTTCAAATATACTAATCGATGAGGAGCACAATGCCAGGGTTGCAGATTTTGGTCTTTCTCTGTTGGGACCTGCTGACAGTAGCTCCCCATTGTCAGAGCTCCCAGCAGGAACTCTTGGGTACCTAGACCCAGAGTACTACAGGCTTCATTATCTTACAACAAAATCGGATGTCTACAGCTTTGGAGTCCTCCTACTGGAAATTTTAAGTGGGCGTAAAGCTATAGACATGAAGTATGAAGAAGGGAACATAGTTGAGTGGGCAGTCCCACTCATCAAAGCAGGGAATATATCTTCAGTCCTTGACTCAGTGCTGAAACCACCACAAGAGCTGGACGCTTTAAGGAGAATAGCCAACGTGGCATGCAAGTGTGTAAGGATGAGAGGGAAAGAGAGGCCTTCTATGGATAAGGTGACCACTGCTTTGGAGCAAGCCCTTGCTCTTTTGATGGGAAGTCCATGCAACGAACAACCAATTCTTCCCACCGAGGTTGTCTTGGGAAGTAGCAGATTGCATAAAAAGCCTTCTCAGAGATCCTCCAACAGGTCTGGTTCGGAGATAACAGACACAGCAGAAACGGAGGACCAGAGGTTTGAATTCAGAGCGCCCTCATGGATAACATTCCCCAGTGTAGCCTCATCTCAGAGGAGAAAGTCTTCGGTATCAGACGCCGACGGAGATCCGAAGAATTTGGAGACCCGGAATGCCGGTAGTATGGGTAGGGGTGATGGGTTGAGAAGCTTGGAGGAAGAGATTGGCCCTGCATCTCCTCAGGAGGACTTGTACTTGCAGCACAACTTTTAGGCATGGCAGGACAAAAAAAGTAAATGAATTTTGTTTAGATGCTTGTCTGGTATGTGTTTGGGTCCTAATGCAGACCTTGTGGAAGGTCGTCAAGGTGTGAGGTGTGAGGTGCGAGGTGGTTTTCTGGGCATTTGCTGTGTAGTGATTGTTTTGGAGTCGGGGTTGTTCTCCTTTGTTAAAGAATTGCCATTTGATAGCTGACACTGTGTATTGAATTTTGGATATTTGGAGTGGCAATGGGTGAGATGAGAGTATTGCAACGTAATAGTCAGTGCTGCATACTGTACGGGAGTCAGAAAATCCTTCTCTGTTAGAATGGGATGAATGAAAAATTCATGTTTTTTGTCATGTCTTCTTATTGTAGAATTTTAGTACCATTATCTTTTTCCGTTTCTCTCGTTATGAGTTTACCAGCCGTCTCACAAAGCTATCATCAAATCATAGTTCTTTAGGTGAAAAAAAGTCACAAAAAAAAGCTGGGTGCCCTCACGCAGGATCGAACTACGGACCTTCAGTTTACAAGACTGACGCTCTACCACTGAGCTATAAGGGCTCTGTGATGGTTCGGTTAATTATTTTTTTCCTTTTTTTACAAAACAATGTAAGAATGCATTTTCTTTTGTTACTGACTATCAGGAAAACATTTTCATTAGTAAAAACATTCGTCAAATTCTCACCCTTCAACATCCGGACGTCAGCCGTCTCCGCGTTTGAAATGAAAAAGAACAAGACTGTTTACCCCTAAACTGGAATTTCAGGGAAGCGTGAGCTTGTAAACACAACTCTCCGACATCGAAAATGATAGGTGGGACACAAGACCACAACCACTTTCATCATATCATCTCCAATGGAGCTTCTTTTCTGTCATCTATTGAAAGGGAGTAAGGAAGTTTAACCTTTCCGGAAGCATCTTCACCAGTTGGCCAAAAATGAAGGAACACAGTATCTGCAAGGCGAGTCCGCCCTTTGAGCTTTTTTGACATACTATCGGATCTTTGAATTTTGTATAAACCATATACAACGAGGCTTTTGTTCATATTATCATCCTTCTGATTACAGTCTCACAATCTAAGTTCCCTTGTAACAACTCATTTTTTGAATTTTGCAAAAAACAATAGGAAAAAAAAAAAAAAAAAAAAAAAAAAAGTGGATGAAGAAACATTCAATGTTATAGGAAACTAAATCATTGCTACTCCCTAGGAAAATTGTACACTGATGCTGGAAAGTCCCTGTGGAGTTGACAATGCGTTTAATAGCTGGAACTGTATATCAGTGTTAGCATCAGGACTTGCAAAACAGTCACTTGTCATGGATGATATACGAGTGCACAGCAAGCAGAGGATTCTTGACCGAGCTGCAAACTTCTTTGTCGCAAGAATTTCAATCGCAAAATAGAAAGTCGGCAACCTTAATTCCATATAGAGAGGTTCCTGAATTGCGTTGACATTGCTTCTGTCAGAAACTTAATGAGGCCTGCCCTTTGTACCTCCTTTTCCTTCTTAAGTTCGAGATGTCGGACCTGCAGCAACCAGTTATGGTTAGATGGGTTATCGTAGTGCATTTAAAAAAAGTTTAATAGGCATTTACAGTACACATGTAAAACGTTAATTAACATAGCCAACTGCATAGACAACCCACGTAAACTACTATGCACAGGATACCACCTTGACTGAATCAGTTTGAGACAGACCACTTCCTGTCACAATGACAATGCACTTAATATCATGCTCATTTGCATATTCATACTGCTCCGTGAGGTTTGGATCAGCCACAGGAACAAATTCAGTCTGAAAATGACATGAGTAACAGCAGTCAAAACATTCTGCTACAGGTAATCCCAGATTCTGTCATTCACAATAAACAATCACCACAAAAATAAAGAGTATATTGTGAATATAATGGGGTGATCATTAGCACTGTGACCTTGATGTTCTCCTGCCACAGTTCAGCAGCTAGTTCCATGCGCTCCAACAACAAACCTCCTCCACCTCTTGAACAGATCAGGACATTCATGCTTTGTTCATTTCTGCATCAGAATCAGGGGAAACTATTTCAGCTTCTAATTCGAGTCAAGAAAACATTTTCGAAAGCATATTGAAGTCATGAAAAGTTGAGGTATGAACAGAAAAGAGGAAAAGTAACCTTGAGGGTTTGATTTCGGTTGAAGAAAGATGGAGGAGCTTCTCTAGTGCAATACTGGTCCCCACAGCACCAGCAAAGCTTGATTTCTATCCAATATCAATTGAGAAGAAACTTTAGCCAGCCATGGACTTATATTTCCGACATCGTTTTCTGAAATAAACTGAAACTAAACTTATAATCCTAAATGTCAAATTAGCAAGAACTGGGATTTTTTATTTTGACTAATCAATCCACAATGATGCTTTTAGTAATGTAGCTTCCTCCAATATGCAGCATTCAAGAGTCTTTTTCCTCAAGTGACAGCTAGATCTCATGACATAGTAAAATCCTACAGATGATTTTCTGCATGTTGTAACTGAATAACACTCAATTATCACAGATTATTAGTGTGATGCTGGAAATTTCTAGGGACAGCAAATTAAGAAAAAGGGTCATGCTAAATCTTTTGCAAAGGATACAACCAGGTCAAGAAGAAGAAAGTTTTCCCTGCAATACGCTATCAAAATCTACATGTAGAATCTTCCCCTGGACAAAATTACTCAAAATTATCAATACTCACAATCATTACATTATCTTTTTTATTTAACTAAAACCAGGTGTATAATTTCTCCCTTATCACTTGTGTCTAGAATAGGGGTGGGCATGGGTCGGGTTTCTGAAAACCCGAACCTGACCTGACTTATAAAACCCAAAACCCAAACCCGTGAAAAACTCGAACCTGAACCCGAACCCGACCCAACCAAAGCCTGAACCTGACCCGATAAAACCCGATTTTTTTAAAAAAAATATTTTAACTAACTCAAGAAAAATACATACAACATAAAAAAGTAAAAAACCACGGGTCGGGTTCGGGTTTGTACTCTCAAACCCGAACCCGACCTGCGGGATGGATTTGGGAATCCAAACCCGGGTTTTTCGGGTCGGGTTAGCCGGAAAACCTGACTCGATGCCCACCCCTAGTCTGGAATGAAGGGAGTCCTCCTGAACAGAAGAGAAAAGGAGTATCTCCTTGCAGTAGAAAGACGAAGGGGGAAGGTTGTTTCTATTTTCTCCCGGTGCAGGCTGGGGGAAGAACCAACCCCATATCCTCAGGAGGTTGCCCTCCTCTATGTCCAAGGGGAGAGTATAGGTCTTCACTTCTCTCCTCCTGTCTGAGGAAGTTGAAAAGGAGATCCGCCTTTGCATCCTCTCACCAATGGTAAAACAGGGGGGAAATAGGTAGCACTCTTTCCAATAATAAGTTTTAATAAATAAGAAGTCAACACGAAAGGCACTTTGCACTAGGAAGAGATGGGGAACAGAGAGTGAGAGTGAGAGAGAAGAGAGAGAGAGTTCTCACAAGTTTAACTTACATATTCATGAAACCATATTTGTTGAAAGAGATGATCATAGCGGCCACCAACAGCAAGCAGGGTACCCTCAGAAGATGAACCTGTTGCAATGTCTTTAACTGTGTATAACTGCATGAAGAAGGTTGAAAGACCAAAATACACACTTTAGCACATAATATTCTTTTTTTTGGAATAATAAGCAAAAATACGTGACCTAGTCGGTGTATGTAGGAGTGTAACTACACCTGATCACTGGTGTACTTACACTTCAAGTTGCACTGTGCGTTACGGCGAAGTTACACGTATACACAAAGGCACAGACAATTATTATCGCAGTTCAAAATAAACCATTCCAAATCTGTGGGGCATTCAACCTGGGAGCACGAATTCACTAGTGAGAGATTATGATAACTTGCACATTACAAGAAATCATTCTCCTCCAGTCTAGGACTTGATCAACACTCACACTTTCAGCTTACTGTTGACATAGCATCAACCGAGGCTCACCGTGTCTCCCTCACAGGCTCCCCCTCAGTGTATACCTTCGCACAGGCAATCTTTAGTTTGGTGTCTTCTCAAAACGCGACAGACATGGAAATTGTTGATGACTTTTTTTATGTTAAGCCTGAAGACTTCACATGACACTCAATACAATCATTCACATATAACCTGATATCATCTCCAATGCTCCCCCTCAATTCCACGCTGGCTATATTTTCCTTCAGCATTCAGCGTAACTTCTTCTTTATCCTAGAGTTTCTTATAGACACACCCTTGTATGTTTATCAATATCTTTAATTCAATATCCTGAGATCCCATCTGATCTCTAACTCTTATCCAGACGTTTAAATAGCTGGATAACTATATCTTGGACTCTTATCCTTATCATCCTTCGAGAGTGTCAAACCATTAGCTAATCACATGTATTAACAATAAGAATTATTTTTTACTGATTCTAAAGAGTTGAAGAGCGATGGGAACGAAGAGCACGTCCCGACGAAAGTCATGGGAAACGGGCAAAAGCATTGCGATTCCGAAAAATCTCAAACTCTCGTACTCTCTTGTTGACGGTGGACAAAGGTGGTACCTTGATACGATTCCCCTTGGGAGGCAGATTGCAGTCAAGCTTGCGCAGAAATCCCCCGTTAGGAGGTCGTACCTCAGGTTCCCAATAGAAGAAACAGGAGAAGTAAGGAGAGCGTTGCTACAGATAAAGCAGGCAGGGATTGTAGGCAAAGCGATGAGTACCAAGAGTGAGAAGACTTTGATCGGCCTGTATAAAGAAGAAAACGCCCACATCTGAAGAGTGTTGGAGATGAGAGAAAAAGCTCTTTTTGGTTCAGTCGACATTCTTGAAACTGCCGGAGATGGGAAAAGTTGGGAATGACTAGAACAAAATCTGTGCGAAATACAAAACAAAGCTAATCAGACTCTCACGACCCAAATCCAAAAAGAAGTGGAGGTGGAAAGCACAGGGAGGGTTGAGGAAAATGTAAGACCAAGACCCATGACATACAAAGATGCTTTAACGTCTGCGGACGTACCCCCCGAAGTTCGCAGAACACAGATCGAAGTGGACTACTCCCAAGGCTCTCCAATTTTGAACGTTTCAGCCGGATTCACACAGAAATGGCTGAGTGAACTCTCAAAATGTGTAGTAATCACACCAGCCACGACGAATATGGGAGCGAAGGAAATTGCCACAGCAGTAAAAGACACATGGAAGCTTGCAAGGGAGCCATGATTATATCTCATGAATCCCAACACGTGGTTGGTAAATCTTGCCAGCGCAGAGGAACAAAGAAAAATATTGGCACTTCGCAAGGAGCTCATGGGAAATCTTCTGCTGGATGTATGTGAATGGAGCCCAAAAATGAAGGCGACCGACTCTTCCACCTGGGTGACGATCTTTGGTCTGCCAGTGCATCTTTGGCGGAAGGAGATCATCAGAGCGCTGGCAAGCCTTGTGGGAGCAGTAGTTGAGATCGACAGGGAAACCATCCTCGGCACCAGACTGGACTTGGCACGTGTTAGGATCCGGGCTTCCCCAAACTTTGCTGAAGAACTGGTAGTCCCGATCAAGGTGGGAGATTTCCAATATATGGCAAAGATAGAGATGGAACAAGAAAAACCAAAAGGAAGATACAAGAAGAGACGAAAAATCAAGGGGAGAAAGAGAACTATACAGATTTGGAGAAGGAAGAAATCGTCTCCGGCGAAATCTCCGGCGGTCGGTGTCAAAGAGGAAGCTTACCAGGTCGCCCCACTATTGGAAATTCCTAGCCTTACACAAAAAAAGCAAGCGGCTGAAAGAGGCCTTGCTACCTCACCATATATGAAAGCTGGAACAGACGGGTCTCGGGGATCACAAAGGATATCTGAAGCTAAAGCGTCACGTGAAGACCAGAGGATCCAAGAAGGATCGAGAAGTTTTGACCAAGCTGAAAATTCGAGTCCAGGTGGGACCATCCAAAATCTGCCGAGCTGTATAAGCGGGTCCAACCAAAGTGCATCAATCTGGGCAAGTGGGCCCTCCAAAAGGAGATACGAAAGTGAAGTTCGAAACCAAGATGAGCATGTCAAGTCTTTTGAGGCTGCGATTCCAAATTTCGAGCAATGTAACCAGGTTCACCGAACTTAGGATAAGCGCACCGGGGCGATTGAGTCAGGAGAGAATGCGAGTCCAAGTTCTAAGTATGACAGCCAGGATGCCACACCCGCAAGGCATAGTGGCCCGTCTTCAACATCGTGCTCGAAGCGGCAACCGACCACGATAGAAACTGTAAGCAACTCAAAATTGGGCATGGAAGGACGTTTGGTAGGGGGCATACGCAAGGACTGCCAGATTAATTTGCAATTCCAGAAATAAGATGAGAGATCGGCAAACTAACCCAAGAAGCGCTAGCGTCCCTCCGAGACCTGTGCAATCGACTGGGGAGGAGCTGAATGATGATTTGGAGGACGATGAAGATAGACACACCTACAAACTCTGGCTCGATGATTACTTGCAGACTACAGAGTCTTTTTTTAGTGAGAAGTTGAAAATGAATCGAGAAAAAATTGAGGCATGTCAAAGCAAGATAAAAAACCTAACTGAAGGCAAATCCAACAGGTCGAGCGGATTATGAACATCCTCTCGTGGAACGTAAGAGGACCCGGGACAGAAGTAAGATGTGCAATCGTTAGAGAGACATTGAAGAAACAGAAGGTGACAATGGCTTTCTTGCAAGAAACAGAAGGTGACAATGGCTTTTCTACAAGAAACAGAAGGTGACAATGGCTTTCTTGCAAGAAACGAAGCTACAGTCTCTCTCACTCATTGGCATGAGATATCTAGTACAAAGGTCGACCAACTTGGGTCAAAATTGGAGCTCATGGAACAGCGGGTGGTATTGTTGTCTTCTGGGATTCCAATGAACTTGAGATTGTTGAGGAAGGACTGTATTCGTTGACAATTCATTTTAAGTCCTTAAAGAACAACTTTCATTGGGCTGCACTTGCAGTATACGGGCCAATAGTATACGATCAAAGGCAAAATTTTTGGCATGAGATTTTAGCTTTGATCCAATTATGGCCTTTGCCTTGGGTCATTGGGGGTGATTTCAATACCACTAGATACTGCTTTGAAAAGAGCGGAGGATGCAATAGGGTGTCTACTTCTATGAGGCAATTTAGTCAGTTAATTCAAGACCTGGCCTTGATAGAACCAGCACTGTTAGGGGCCCAATTCACGTGGACAAATGGGAGGAGCACACCTATACTTGCAAAGTTGGATAGGTTCCTTGTTTCACAAGAATGGCTTGATGCCAATGAAAACACAACAGGCAGAATACTTCCCAGAATCACATCAGATCATAGACCCATTCTGTTAGAGACAAAGCCTGAGAGATGGGGTCCCCTCCTTTCAGATTTGAAGTAGCTTGGTTCCTAGAGGATGGTTTCAAAGAAAAACTCAAAAACTGGTGGCAAGAGTGTCAGGTGCAGGGCACTACTTGCTACAAACTCAGTCAGAAACTAAAGCAAGTAAAAGGCAAAATAAAGCAATGGGCAGCACAAAGAAAACTAAACTTTATAGCCGAGAGAACATCACTTCTAGAAAAAATCAGAGAATATGATCAGCAAGAAGAAGAAAGAGGTACCTTATCTACCTTAGAAGTTTCAGAAAGAGACAAGCTAAAGAAGAGCTATGAAGACAAGATCACCCAAGAAAGAATTTTTTGAAACAAAGAGCCCGATATAAATGGGTTAAAGAAGGCGACGGAAATTCAAAATTTTTCCATGCCGTAGCATCTGGGCACAGGAGGAGAAACAGAATTTGCTCCCTGAACATTGATGGTGTAGAAACATCTTCTAAGGATGACATTATCAGAGAATTCACAGATTTTTACACCAACCTATATAAGGACTTGGATGTTGAGAGACCCTTTCCCCAAGACCTGCTACTAAATGTTCTATCTCTAGCTGCTAGGCAGTCCTTGGAGAGACCTTTTACCTTGGAAGAGATTGAAGACACAGTGATGAGCATGCCATCCGACAAAGCACCAGGTCCGGACGATTTTCCTACCGAATTCTACAAGCAATGCTGGGATTTCTTGAAGGAGGATATTCTTAACATGTTTATGGAATTCTTTGAAAAAGGCATCACGGCTGAAAGTATGGGAGTCACCTTTATTGCTTTAATCCCTAAGAAAGAAGGGGCTTCTGGTCCTAAAGACTACAGGCCTATAAGCCTCTTAAGCAGCCACCACAAGCTGGTCACTCGTGTGCTGGCCTCTAGGCTGAGGGATGTAATTCAAGATGTCATCAATAACCAATCAGCCTTCATAAAGGGCAGGCAAATCCTGGATTCACCATTGATGCTACACGAGCTACTTCACTATAAGAAATAAACCAAAAAAGGGTTAGTCTTTAAGCTCAACTTTGAAAAAGCTTTTAACAGAGTGAGTTGGGCTTTCCTTGACTGGGTTATGATGCAAATGGGTTTTCCACTAATAGCTGTGTGTCCTCAGCTAAATACTCAATCATCATAAACGGGACTGTCCATTGCTACTTCAAGGGATCCAGAGGACTTAGGCAAGGAGATCCAATCTCCCCTTTGTTATTAAACATTGTGGGAGAAGCCCTTTGTGCCCTCTTCAGAAGAAACCAAACGGAAAGATGGATCACAGGAATGGGAATAGGAGATAAAATTCCTATTCTGCAATATGCAGATGATACTTTAATATTATGTGATAGCATTAATGAAGGACTGATATATGCAAAGGCCCTGCTTTCTCTGTACGAAATCATGTCTGGTCAGAAAGTTAATTGGAGATATAAAAATTCTTATTCTGCAATTTGTAGATGATACTTTAATATTATGTGATGGCATTAATGAAGGACTGATACATGCAAAGGCCCTGCTTTCTCTGTACGAAATCATGTCTGGTCAGAAAGTTAATTGGAGATATAAAAATTCCTATTCTGCAATTTGCAGATGATACTTTAATATTATGTGATGGCATTAATGAAGGACTGATACATGCAAAGGCCCTGCTTTCTCTGTACGAAATCATGTCTCGTCAGAAAGTTAATTGGCTGAAATCAGTCATCCTAGGAGTTAATTGCACAGGGGTTCTGCAAGACAAGGCTGCTTTAGTGTTGGGTTGCAGCAGAATTCATCTACCTTCAACCTACCTAGGGCTACCACTGTTCCAAACAAGAAACAACAAGACCCCTGACAACCTATTCTTGAGAAATACCAGAGGAGGTTAGAAACCTGGAAAGGACAGCTGTTATCACAAGCTGCGAGAGCTACTTTAATCCAGTCTACATTAGCTGGAATTCCTAACTACTGGCTTTCATTAGTCCAGTGTAGGGAAAAAGCTAGAGGCTACTCGAGGAAATTTCTATGGTGTGGAGTTGAACAGAAATTGAAGTATCCACTAGTCAAGTGGAACACAGTTTGTAAGCCAAAGGAAATGGGGGGAATGGGTTTAAAAGCTATTAAGCAAATGAATGAGGCTCTATTGGCCAAGTGGTCATGGAGATTTGCAGTTGAAAAAGTCTCTGGAGGAAGATTATTGCTGCCAAATATGACACTTCTATACCTGACTGGCTACCCAGGCCTAGAGTGGTTGCATCCCCCATCTGGAGAGCTGTCTTGACTGAAAGAAGGAAAATTGAAGGTAAGCTCAGATATCATATAAAAACAGGAACCAATGTAAGCTTTTGGCTTGATGAATGGATGGGAGAAGGTCTTCTTGCCCACCGCTACCCAAGTATCTTTTCTCTGGCCAGGAACAAAGCAATTACAGTGGCAGCAAGCAGGACATCTCACTCCAGGTCTTGGGACTTGAACTTGAGAAGAAATCTAAATGATACTAAAGCTTTTGAGGCCTCCCAGCTCATCAGCATGCTGGAATCTACATACATTGCTGGTACAGGTAATGATGAAATTGGGTGTCCTCTTGCTACAAAACTATGGCAGGCCATGATGTGCAGAGAGAATACCATGCAGCTAGTCTTGCATGGAAGCTCCCGGTCCCGCCCAAGGTGAAACAATTTATTTGGACAGCAGCCTTGGCAAAAATACTTACATGCGGCGAGCTCACAAAAAGAGGACAGGTGATCATAAACAACCTGTGTAAATTTTGTACTCTAAGGAGGAGGATTGCAGCCATACTACTTCACTGTCAGTTCAGTCAGCAGGTTTGGAACACAATTCTTAGAAAATTTGGAATTCATCTATGTATGCCCAGCACATTCAACCAACTCCTACAATAGTGGTATGTATGCCCTCTTCCTCTGTGGTAAAACAATTTGGAGGGCTGCTCTATCTGCTATCCCATGGCAGCTGTGGCTTGAAAGAAATGCCAGAACTTTCAATGGCCTAACTTGCTTTGTAGGAGGGGTTATTGAGAAAATCAAACATAATATACTGTTGTGGGCAACAGCCTCTCAGAAACTCCCCCCCATATCGAGTTCAATTATTAGAAAGCATTGGAGCCAAGTGATAAAATTCAGAACAGGCAAAAAGATAACGATGAAGGAATGGGAGGCACCCCCTGATGGATGGCTAAAACTAAACTTTGATGGATCATCTATGGGGAACCCGGGTCCAGCTGGTGTGGGAGGTCTGATAAGAAACGGCAATGGAGAATGCATACTATACTATTCAGACCCTGCGGGATGCTACTCCTCTAATGAGGCTGAAACTACAGCTCTACTAGCAGGAGCTAAATTGTTTGCATAGCTTACGCCAGATTCAATACAAATAGAAGATGATTCATCACTTGTCATAGGTTGGGCCAAACAACCCTCCTACCAGCCATGGAAATTAAGACCAGCTTTTGATGAATTGAGTGAATTGCTAAGGGAATGACGTATAGCCTGGTTTAATGTTCCAAGATCAGCTAATGCCATTGCAGATCACCTAGCTAAAGGAGTCAGTAAGCATGAACTTGAAACAGGGCAATCTCTGCCTATGTAATCTATGTACTCATTGACAGCCTTGTATTCTAAATTTTTTAGAAAGCAATAAAATCTCGCCACTTTCAAAAAAAAAAGGAATTGTTTTTTACTAAACAACATTATCGACCAGAATAAGGAATTGCCTGTGGGTCAATAATTTCCAAGAAATCACCTTATTATAAATTAAAAAATAAGTATGAAACATCCTGGAATTTCCAAAGGAACACTACCTTCTAAAACTAATTACAACACTACAAGCCCATTTGTCCCACCCTTATTGTAGCCCTAACACGCCATAGAAAACTCTACCTGAAGAAAACCAACTGCCACTAATGAATCACCCACCACTATTAAATGTCTACAAAATACCATGAAAAATGCTCAACTCTTAAGGGAATACATTGAGCTCCATCTCCATGGGTTGAGACTGGCGCAAAGGGACAGAGTACAGTTGAATGACTGATCTGGAGTAATTGCTGAAAAGCCCTCCACCTCCATGAGGGCCGGCAATGGCCCATCAGCTCTTCCATCTAAAATGCTTACAAGAATCTTGTTTCTCTTCAACTACTCCAGCTGAATGAAAATGTTATTGGACTGTTGAGAGAGTAAAAAATATGGTAATTGATGTTAGATAGCTGTTTTTAATTGGGGGAAACCCTCCCCCTCCCCTCCCCCTCCCCTCCCCCTTCCCCTCTCCTTCCGACGGTGAGCATGTATGTCAGAGTACCTTCAACGTGAAAGCATACATGTGATGGCATAACAGGGGGCTAAAAAGGTTCCACCTAAACTTCAAGCATACATCACGCACAGCTATGACTGCTCAGTTAAAAACTTCTCGGTCCAGCTCCTCAGATGACCAATCAGGAGGAAACAAAAAAAAGAACAAAAATAACAAATATCACATCCTGTAATTTGCATAAACTCTGCCTTGGGTACACAATGGGATAGTTGCAAAATACCATTAAAACAGGTCCTGACAACAGTGTCATTACCTGGAAAAATAATTCTCTGTAGTAACCATCTGTAGGTGGCATTAGTACATCAATAGAAACATGATTCTCTATTTTCCAAACTCTCAGGTAAGTAATCAACGCCGACAACTCGTCAAGTGCATTGCGGATGCTTTTATCTGCATGATGATTTCCAAAATCTAAATCTGTTAGAAACAGAGAGAGAGAGAGAGAGAGGGAGAGAGAGAGCAAATGAGAGAGAGAGAGAGAGAGAGCAAAAGAGAGAGAGAGAGAGAGAGAGAGAGAGAGAGAGCAAAATGAGAGAGAGAGAGAGAGAGAGAGAGAGAGAGAGCAAATGAGAGAGAGAGAGAGAGAGAGCAAAATGAGAGAGAGAGAGAGCAAAATAGAGAGAGAGAGAGAGAGAGCAAATGAGAGAGAGAGAGAGAAAAAAAGAGAGAGAGAGAGAGAGCAAATGAGAGAGAGAGAGAGAGAGAGCAAAATGAGAGAGAGAGAGAGAGTAAAATGAGAGAGAGAGAGAGAACAAATGAGAGAGAGAGAGAGAGAGAGCAAATGAGAGAGAGAGAGAGAGAGCAAATGAGAGAGAGAGAGCAAATGAGAGAGAGAGAGAGAGAGAGCAAATGAGAGAGAAAGCAAATGATAGAGAGAGAGAGTAACAAAGAACCCCAAAATTACCAGAAGGAAGTGCACCCCTCAATCGAGCCAATGCCAGATCTGCAGATCCACAGAACCTCAAATCTACTGTTTTCAATCTGTTGACAACTACTTCTGAAAGATTAAGTTCCTGCCCAGAAAAGATCAGAAGCAGAAATAGTAATGCATAATGCAAGATAATAAATCTTTCTCAAAATTAAAGAATTGATTTAATTTCTATACCTGCAGAAGTTGTCTACGGATCAAACCCCATCTTGACTTCCGAGCAGATGACTGAGGGCGAGCAGAACCCATGAAGGAAAGAAGCTTTTTTTGGAAGTTTATTAGTTCAAAATTTTGTTGTGGCCATACATAAGTTAGCAAAGAGCATCCAATTATCATACCTTGGCAACATTTTGTCTAAGGTCACCCTCAATTCCTATCCAAGACCAAATGGCATCGAATATACGTCCATGATTTAATCGAATGTCACAAACACTAGGATGAAAAAAGTGGGTCACAACCTCAACTACAACCTGCAATTTAGTACATAGCTTAATTGTGAAAGAAAAGGCTAAAAAATATGAAGACAGACAAAATCATCTGAAAGAGTTGAAACTACATTATGAAGAAGAAAAGAATTGAAGAAAGACTGGAGGAAGCAGCCTGCTTTTTCTGAAAGTAACTTTATTTTGGAACCACTCAGCCAAAATTTCTAGTTAGGGATGTTCAAGAAGGTTTTACTTTATGTAGTTTCCCAGCTTGTTAGTAAGCTCCATCCAAGAAGTTTCTTTAGAATTCTTCCCTATCAAGTGGTTTTGAATTCTTCAAGTTTCAATTCCATTGTACTAGGAAAGTTTTGGCCCTTGGAAAGTACTATGTGGTGATATAACATAATTTACAAGTCTACAAGGTTTTAGAGTTTATAACAGGGAGATATGTTATAACCTTATCTGTTTTTAAGAATTACAACCATGTTCTAGTTTTGGTTCCTGAGCAGCATTCCCTCCCTTTTTTTTTTCTGAAAGTCATTTTAGTGGATTTCTTCTCTTGATCATGAAAAACAGCCCTTTCTCAAATTCTTGCCTTGGAACTTAAAAACCAGACCACAAAGAATCGAAACAATATTGGCCGGATTACTTCTATTCAAGCCTGTCATTCTACATTTATTAATTTGTGACAACCAAAACAAGTGCAGCAAAAGGCAATTTACCATGACATAGAAAAAGAAAATAGACAACAAAAGTAAGTGCACAAGAACAGATTTAAACCTTAATAACCTCTGCTTCAGTGACTGCAGTTGCACCCCCAATAATATCAAAGTCTCCCTGAAATAATTCATCTGGTTAGAAAAAATAGAAAGTATCTCTAATCCATTTGAGGATAGAAAAGAAAAATTATTTACCACAGACAGTTTAAGTAAGAATCTGAAAATAAGCAACACTAACAAAGAATCCACCTGAAGATATCGATTAGGAGTTGAATGACCAACTGCCCTCCTATAAACCCATGATATTTCATAGCGTTTGAAAGACAATATCTGCTACTCACATAAGAACAATTTCAGAAAAAAATAGACAGTATCTGCCACTCACATAGGATTCACTTTAGAAAAACTAAGGGGAGGAAAGAAAGATCAATCTGGAAACACAATAATGAAGAGAATAATGATGCATCACATAAGACTAAGAAAGACCTTGATAAAAAAGTATCAAAAGACCAGAAATCATCCCGAAGCATCTCATATTTATGTAGGAAGAAGCAGAAAGAAGGAAACTCAATTTAAAAAGCTCGGTTTCCTGTTTATGAATAGTTTGTAAGAAGAAAGACCTAAATTAGATAATTTCGTAAACTATAAATTTGGATTAAATAGGATTTTTTGCAAAATTTCGAGTGTCTTTCCCACCAATTAAAGTTCATTTAGGTAAGTTCTAATTAGAGTCAATGTCCAAGAAGAGATAGAATAAGAGTTTCCAATTTTTTTGTGACTTGTACACCAATGAAAAGGCCCCATATGTAACCCAAAAATTAGAGTATTTGAAGTGAATAAACTTCTTATTCTGTAATCCCTTGGATAGGCCTGTCCTTTGAGTTTATTTTTCTCTACATAGTTGTTGAAACCCTACTTCCTGTCTTTCAAGTTTTACCCATTCAACTTGAAACAGAACTGTACTTCTCTTAGTTGATCCTGAAATCTAGGTTAACCATACTTTAGAGGAAGCATTCAATTAGATTTTTTTTTTAATGTAAACCGACGCTGCATCAAGTAAGGCTTTCAGAGAAGTCACTATTAGAAAGCAAATGATAGTCCAAAAGATACTTGTGCATCCTCAGTTTTGACCAGATGACCTAGCTCATGCATAAGCAAATATACAAGTTCAGATGTAAACATTCTAAGAGACTGAAGCAAGAAGTTGGTGATAACATTTTAAAAATAATCAGACCAATTTCATATGTTTCCTCACTATTCCATCATTAAAAATTAAATCAGAAATCTTGTTGTCAGAAAAAAAAAAATGTTTCCAAAAGAAAAAATATGTACCTGGTTTCTTGCAACCCAGTTAGCAAAGGACAAGCGTAGTTCATGACAGAGCTCGAGCATATTACCCCCACTAGTCAAAAGTTTGATGGATTTTCTATCAGATTGATGATTTTCGTCTAGTAAATGCAAAGGAGCTATCTCCATCCTCTTTGCCCCATGCCTCCTAAAAACATCCTTTGTAACTTCAATCACATTATCACGAAGCGAAGTATCAAACTCTGTGTACTGCATAAAAAACTGCTCATTGTTCATTTTCCCTCTCCCAGCATGTTGACGATTTGATTTTAGTGTTAACCTCCTCTCATCAAATATGGTAGATACAACTCGATCATAAACATATGTGTCATCTGCTGTCTGTATTGTTCTTAAAATATCTGAATACAGGCATTACAGTCAGGAAAAGACAAGTGTCTTGGACAGATTCAAAACAAATAACCCATAGCTAGTTCAAGTTTCACAAACATATAAATGTAACTCCAAGAAATCAATGCTCAAGGATTCTAATCATCTTTAAATGTTTCTTAGGGAGAATACATATATAAAACAAAGTCTACAAATCAACCACTAGAACTGTAAAATAGCTGAAAGGAAAGGGATAATTTTACTACTTCAGAAAGCACAAATGTGCCTCATAATTATTAGAACTGTTGAAACATAAGCAGGGTACTGAACTCTTAGATTAAAAACTTGTCAGCAAGGTTTTCCAACTTGAAATTGGGACTAGGGGTGGCAACGGGCAGAGCGGGGCGGGGCGGGTCTTTGGAAACCAGTCCCCGCCCGGGAAAATCCGGGGAAACCCATCCCCCCAAAAACCCGTCCCAGCGGGGCAAAATCCCGCCCGGAACCCGTGAAAACCCGCTCCGCCCGCCCGAACCCGTGAAAAACCCGCTCGCCCGCCTCGAACCATAAAAACCCCGCTCCGCCCGCCCGCCCGCCCCGCCCGCCCGCCCCCGGGCCCGCCCGCCCGCCCACTATGACATGTTTAGTATTAAAAATATTTAAAATATGAAAAAATTCGAAAACAAATATTATAAACCTGTAAACATATAAATGCCTATGAATCATGTAAAACTTAAACATGTTGTCAAACATAAAATTCATTAACATATTTTTTTTCTATTACATGTTTGCCCTCTAATATTTTGTTTTTTTACATAGGTATTAAGCGGGTCGGGTCGGGTTTTTGGGGTGAAACCCATCCCCGCCCTGAACCCGTGATGGGTTCCGCTCCAAAATACCAAACATGCCCCGCAGGGAAAAAATGCAAACCTGAACCCGCTTTAAGCGGGTCGGGTCAGGGCGGGTTCCCCGTTAACGGGAACTAGTTGCCATCCCTAATTGGGACCTAAATGATGGTCTACAAGTCAGGTCACCCAAGCCAGAGTATATGCCCATAACAGAAGGGAAGAGTCCAACCCCAAACCAAGCCAACTTGGTCACTTGAGAAGCTGAGTCGTGGGTCGATTTGCCAGGTTGGAAACCCATGCTTCTAACTAAGTTTTCAATACGCTCGAAGAAACAAAGAAAAGATTTTCTTCAGTTTATTATTGTAAAAGCTCAAATAAGTAAGATTAAACATGGATAAGTGATAATCCAAAGGTCCAAAGGTGAAGCTCCATATATGCCAAAGTTAGGCCAGTGTCACCCAAAATGACTAATCAATGTTACAGGGTCTCTTATTCTTCCTGTCGGTGTAAAGTTTGGGATATGAAAGGCAGACATGTTAGAATGGCGCGACCTGAAGTCTACGCCACAGAGCAACACAAGGAAGGAGGGGTATCTCCACCTTCCTCCGGCTCACCGGCATCACCACTGGTTATTGAGAAGATTCAAAGACGCCTATCCTTGTGGAAAGGTAAAATGTTATCAAAAGCGAGTAGATTGATTCTCATCAAGTCATGTCTAGGTGGCATCCCCATGCACTACTTGTCTCTTATGCACTGCCCGAATATTGAGAAAATGTTCAGGATTTTCCTATGGAAAGGGTAACAAAAAACTTCAAATACCATCTGGTAAACTGGAAGAGAGTTACCCTTCCCATACCCAATGGAGGACTAAGCATTAGGAGAATTTTACTTGTGAACAAAGCTTTTATGTTAAAATGGTGTTGGAAAATAAACATGGAAAAGCAAGCACCTTGGCGCAAGATTGTAGTGGCAAACCTCGGAGTAGAGGAAGACTCGTGAATCATGGGTTGGAACTCACCCACACATCTATCAACCGTTTGGAGATACATTCACAAGTGTTTCACAGAGTTCAAAATGCATATTAGATGGGCAGTAGGTGAGGGACGCAGTACACTGTTTTGGGAAGATACATGGATAGAAGAGGAGTCTCTAAAGCAAAAATATAACAGCTTATACAAGCTAGTATGGACACCCTCTGCCACGGTTGATGATGTCATTGCAGTAAATACACCAGCAAGCATAAACTGGAGTGCAATATTTCGGAGGGAACTCAGAGATGATGAACCAGCATGTCTAAGCACTTTAGACCACTCATTGAGCAAGTTCTATCGAGGCATCTCAAAACAGGACACTTTATTGTGGATACCAGCAGTGGATGGTTCATTCTCAATTGCCTCAGCTTATACTCACTCCTACCCACAGCCACATTGCATGACAGTCAAGTAGCTTGGAAGCTCAATGCCCCAGCGAAAATCAGATTCTTTGTGTGGAGTGTGCTACACAGCAAAATTTTAACTAGAGATGTCTTGCTTAGAAGAGGAAACCCTATACCACCTTCCCTTTGCCCATTATGTAACATGCATGATGAAAACACAAATCACTTACTCCTGCATTGTGAGTACTCTTGGAGTCTATGGGCATGGTTCAGCTCACTCTTTGGCTTCAAGTGGTGCATCTTGGGGTCAGTCAAAGAGGTAGCAATGGCTAAACATGGACACTTATCTAAGGTGGGCCGAGATCTTTGGAAAACTCTTACAGCTTTCCTCCCGTGGACTGTATGGGAGGAGAGAAATAGGAGAATATTCCAAAGCAAAGACATGGATTGGAGGGACTTGACAGTACTTATACAAAACAGGATAATCCAATGGTTGACTGTCCATGGGAAACTAACAAGTCACGATGTAGAAGTTTTAAGGGCATCATGGAATACCTTTGTCTCTAACCATTCAAGACCACCCACACCCATTATCATTCCATGGCTTCCACCCTCGGTGGGGAGACTCAAGCTTAACTTTGATGGCTCCTCCTT
This sequence comes from Aristolochia fimbriata, assembly GCA_019845555.1. Lineage (NCBI taxonomy): Eukaryota > Viridiplantae > Streptophyta > Magnoliopsida > Piperales > Aristolochiaceae > Aristolochia > Aristolochia fimbriata. The sequence goes on from CM034081.1 coordinate 20,441,438, forward strand.
CGAAAATCCGGGGCCAGCAGGATTTGGGGGAGTCTTTCGGAATGCAGAGGGGCATATTGTGTTAGCATATGCAGGTCCATTAGGTACAGACGATTCTACATCAGCTGAAGTCAATGGCGTCTTACAAAGATTGAGAATATTTCATACACATCTTGTTGGGGAATTGGAAATAGAAGGAGACTCAAAGAATGTAATAGGATGGTGTAGTCAGACTTCGGCCCCACCATGGAGATTCATGTAGTTTTTTAGAGAGATTATCTCATTAGCTTCCTCATGTGTACATGAGTGAAATTGTATTCCTAGAGTTGCTAATTCCATAGCAGACTCTTTAGCTAAAGGGGGTTCAACTCACTGATCTCTCAGTGAGATTGAGTCCCCCATTTGTAACTTGATTTTATCTATCAATAAAACAACACTTTCCTTAAAAAAAATGTTACATGGTCTCTTCCAAAGTAATAGAATGATTTACTCAAGTCCAAACCAATGTGAGACTATTCTCCCACACACAACTCTCACTTTACACAAGCAACAAATGTGGAGCACATACAACTATAAACTGGGAATTTTTTCCATCAACAATGCCCCTCAAAGAAAGCTTAATGGCTTGCCATGGGATATACACACTTAGTGTCTAGAGAAAATATACAGACCAAATAGATTATAAATATGACCACATAGAGTACATATGTGGCTTGGCTGTGATTCTTAACATTAAAATTCTGCTGATCCTTCCAAAATAGCCAGCTGAAAAATGAGTAGGATTTCTTCAAGCCCAAATATTGAGTGAGTATTCCATCACAGATAAGAACTCTAGACAACTTACTACATTCCTAAGAGATGGATCATGTACAACTATAGACTATGGGACATTCATTACCCACCAGTAATATCATCAAAGTAAAAGAACAAAGTTAATACCAAGTCTGCAGCACAAATTCCATGTGTTTGCATACAGTCAGTTCATTAAGTAAGTTTGTCTAAATAAAGATGAGTTTTTCATTTGGAGAGTGAGGTAGGCACATGTACCAAAACTTATCTTGGTCGCCCACTTTTCCTTGATTAATTGGGGGCTTTGGGCTTCTGTGCTTGAAAACAACAAAGGCATCTTCAACATGAAAAGGTCGAGTGATATCTCAGACTAGGAGGCTTCCACTTTTCTAGCCCTGTCTGCTTGGTGTTCTCTCTAACTACCTCTGCTTTTGGCACTACCAAAAAATGTTTCCAGGAAATTGAGGAAGTTTTTTTAAATAATTAAAAAAATATATAAATTTACACTTTTGACACTGTTTCAAACTTATTTTCAAAAATGCCATATTCAACGTTTGACCAAGGTTGACCACCTTGGTCAAACGCCACATTGGCAACACGCTGCCGCATTGGCGCCAGCGTGTCGCCTAAATTTTTTTTTAAAAAAAATGACTTAGGCGGCATTGAAATGCCGCCATCTCGTAAAAAAAAAAAAGAGTTAAAAAAAATAGCAGAGGCGGCTTCAAAAAGCCGCTACTCCAGAAAACCTCGAGGCGGCTTTTCGATGCCGCCTCTCTTGTCCCCCTCCGCGCGCTCCCCCGGCGTCTGTCTTCTTCGGCCCGCCCGCCATTACCGTTCCTCCACGGGAAAGATCTCTCCCGCGGCTCACCTACACCCCTCGTTCATAAACCCGGTCAGCACCGCGGGGGCCCCACCCGCGGTGAGCCCTCCGGCCAGTGCCGTCTTGCTCCGGTCGATGCTGGTCAACAGCAGGCGGGTTCGGTCAACGAGTCCCTCTTGTCGGTCGGCGGCGGGGAGGGACGAAGATAAGCATCGTGACACGGTTCACCACCCTGGAGAGCTCCATCTACCACCCGCTCGTGAAAGCCTTCGTCTGGGAGGCGGCATCGATGGGTCTCGTCCGGGTGAGGTCCGTAGCGCCATTCCGGGCCTATTTCAGCGCCGAGAACGCGATGTGGCAGAGGACGGGGCCGGTGGTGCCGGCCGTCGACCTGGTTTTGGACGGGGAGAATACAACGTGGAGGATTTTCGGCGCGAACTCGGTGGTGCAAGTTGGGAGGGACGTGTTGTGTCTGCCGTTCGTCGACGGGGGCGCGAACCCGGGGACTTCTGGGTGAGGCACCCTTGGGATGCTGTGCTGGTTGAGGAAGAAACCGCAGAAAAGGAAGAAGAGGGCGATGAAGGCGATAACGGTGGCGAAGCCCATGATGTAGTTGGGGACGACAAAGCCGACGAAGACGACGAAGGAGTTGGGAGGCAGCTTTTCGAAGCCGCCTTCCCAAAAAATTGGGAGGCGGCTTTTCAAAGCCTCCTCTTCTTTTTTTGGGAAGGCGGCTTTTTCGAAGCCGCCTCCCAATTTTTTTTTTTTCCGATTGGCGGCATTTCAATACCGCCTTCCCTTTTTTTAAAAAAAAAATTTGGCGACACGCTAGCGCGCAGGCGCCAGCGTGTCGCTTACGTGGCCTTTGACCAAGGTGGTCAACCTTGGTCAAAGGTTGAATATGACATTTTTAGAAATAAGTTTTAAACAGTAACATTAGTGCAAAAATTTATTTTTTTAATATTATTTTTAAAAAAACTTCCAAATTGAGAGATTAATGAGACTGTTTTTTGGGAAGGAACAACTGCAATTTCCAAATTTCATTTGATTAACTGGGAGGGTGTTTGCCAACAGTAAAAAGGCCCTCCTAACCAAACAGTGTTGACACCTGGTCAGTGAGGAATGTTTGTGCAGAAGGTTTATACCTGAAGTCTGGAGTTCATGGGGCCAACTGGTAGTTCAGAGATGGCTCTGCCAGAAATTTTCTCCAAATTGGAAGCACTATGTACCAGAATTTCCAGACCTTCGAGGCATGTATCCTTTCATTCTGGTAATAGAAGAAGATCTAAGTTTTGTTCAGACCCTTGGATCTCTGTCAACCCCTTAAAGACTTGCCCTGGGCTCTACCAGGTTGTGCTGCATATTGATTCTCTTATCTCAGACATGGTTTTTGGGAATAAATTTTTGACAGCTGATTGAAAAACCATTTCGGATGAAACCCTATCTGATTCATAGTAGAAACCTTATGACACTGAAGCTCTTGAGGGCAAGGAACTCTTCAAGCTCCCAAAGAAAAATTCATTGAAAGAAGGATTGGTTTTGACTCATCTTTTTGCCCACTGTGCCATGATTTCAATCAAATTGTTGACCACCAGCTGTTGACCAGCCCGCTTGCTTTGAGAAGCCACTTCTCAATTCTCATATTCTGGATCTAGCTTTGCATCATCTCTTCTGGTGCAACCTATTGTCTTACACATTCTTTGAAGCATTTGGAACGAGCATAACCTTCAGGCCTTCTCCAAAGCGGCTAGAACTTAGTCTAATGTTGCCGAATCTGATATAAGACATCATCAGCTGGCCAATGAAATTACTAGTTTAAGGACATTAGCAACAGCTCCCTTTGGTCCTGCAGAAATCTTTTGACTTTCCTAGGCATTGTCCAGAAGACTGCTGGGTGGACCCCACTGGCTGAAAGCTTCATCATTTTTTCTTTTTTTGAAAATAGCAAGAGCCCAAAAAAAATTCAGAGTTAATCTGACAACAGATGCAAGATTACAGCATGATTTCACAATGACCCTGGCAGGTAAGCTATTAGGACACACCATCAGCACTTCAAGGAATCAGGGAGAGCCTCGCCTAGGGCCTTGGTTATAACTGGCTGGGAGAAGCAGCTGGAGTACAAATTCAGCCCATGGAAAAGGCTGAAAACTTCAGCAATCATGAGCTGGCGATGCCTAGTGGAGCATAAAAGGACAAAAAGGATAGCAATAGCATGGTCACAAATGACTCCACACAGTCAGCAAGCCTCTTGAGGAAGCCAAGGCCCTTCAGGCTTTGGCAATATCCGTGGAGACAAAAGGTCTCACATTGGCTTCATTTGCTGACACACTTGGCATGCTGGAGTCTACCAGCACTAAATTAATGTCTTGTTGTATTTTAATTCTTTCTGGTCCCCTGTTCCTAGATCGGTTAACAGTCTAGCTTATAGTCTCCTAAAGAGGTCTTGCTCCAATCTCTTGTTGCAAGAGACCCTATGTAATTCTCCTTCAGGATTAATATAATTGTTCTTTTCCTCAAAAAAAAAAAAAAAAAAAAAAAAAAAAGTCAGCATGGATTATCAGTAAATATGAACTTTCTACACGTTCATTCGCTATCTTTTGCATTAAGAATTCATCAATAAAGTGAATCAGGTCAACACAATTAAAGATCAACAATAAGCTCTATGTGGATAGTAAATGGAAATTACTCTGAAGATAGAAATTTATCACCTAAAACACATCTAGAACTCAAGGCTGAAAATTGATCAAACAAAAAGTCAGGAGATTGGGAGATAACTTCTGTAATTTCTTGAAACTGCATCCTAGCAACAGCAATTGTTTTAAAAGATAATAACTTTTTTTTACCATTTAGCCACTCATCTTCCATTCGAGGAGGCAATGCATTTTGGAGCAGTTCTCTGGCAGAAGGACGATCTGATGGGCTGAGAGACATCAAGCGCTTCAATAAGGAAGACTGTTCTGGAAACTCAGCAACCCAAGCAGGAGGTAGAATTCCTGTCTGCTTCAGTTCAGAAAGAACAGCATGTCTTTCCATGGCAGTTGAAAAGGGATGCCATAGTTCAAAGAAAACAACTCCTAAGCTGTACATATCCACCTATACACGTGAAGAAAAAGTTACAGGTCAATCATTCAGTATCCAAACTACAAACAGCAGGCTAGATCAATGATCTTAGTCTTTAACCTTTTCATTGATTTGTGGCCATCTCTGCTCAATTTCAGGTGCAGTATAAAAATAAGTGCCTACTTGACCAGTTCCATCCATTGACATTCCAGCACTCTCGGTAGGAAAGGATGCATCGTGATCCAACTGCTCGAGCTTTAAGAACTTGGCTGAATATGAGAGGCAGAGAAAAGATAAAATCATAACAAATTTAACTGGTGGGCGATAAAAAAGAATCCATTCAACTGTGAATGATCTCATGTGACTGGGCTGTTATAGTGTGTGTGACTTTGCATGGGATGCTTTCCTCCAAGAGAAACCAAATATTTTCAAAATGAAATACAAACTAATCAAGTAAAATTCAGGATTTTTGTCACCATTGATCAGCATATCTATGACAAGGCTTCATTACCATGAAGGTATTAACTGAATAAAAACCCAAAATTTACTAAGCATATAATTAAAGAAAACAGTAAGATCTCCACTTCATTCTGTTGAACTCCTTGACAATTATAGATAATGGAAGAACCATTTTGCCAACTAGAGTCATTTTTTGACTCAAATGCCCTGTTTCATTGAAATATCTCTTCATACACAGGCCTAAGGATAATTTTTGTTCCTGAAAAAGTCCCTAAATAATTTTTGAAAGGACCAATAACATGTTGATCTTTATTCAGAAAAATTAGGTGAGCTTACAGGCAGTGACCCACCTGAAGTCTAACCATGGAAAGTAAGCATGGATAAAATGCTGAAGCTAGAAAACAGTCATGAAGTTTGCATGCTCAATGACTACCAGGATAGTACAATAAGAAAATGAGGAAAGGAGATAAAACTCAAGTCCAGCCAAGCTGCACCCAACTTTTTCTTCTTTAGAAAAGTTAAATATTTACAGGAATGTAGTTTACCCTATGCATTTATAACCATGACTATCAATGTATTGTTGAGCAAGGAAAATTACCACATGAAAAGCCTCAATAAATGTGAATGGATCATAAATTCAAGCAAAAGGCCTCCTAAATGGCTAATCATTACAGGATGGAACTAGACTCAATCTGTAACAGCTATTATTAAACATTCACAAAAAAATAAAATTCTCAAACAAACATCAACATGAATGAACTATAAAAATGCAGGACAAGATAAACCAATTTTTAATTCATTCAGTCAATGTTGATGGTAAAAAAATGAGAGCACAGAATATGACCTTAGATCCATTCCGAGGAATAATGAAAAACACTAGCAATAATATAAACCCTGTTCAAATATGGGAAAAAAAAAGAAGAAAAAAAAAAAGGCAACTTCAAAGCTTACCTAGGCCGAAGTCACCAATTTTTATGTCATTACGAGCATCAAAGAAAATATTACTAGGTGTCAAGTCACGGTGGATGATTCCCTGTCCATGAATGTGAGCTAGGCCTTCAACAATTTGGCGGAACAAATGCCATGTGGTTTCTTTGTCAAAAAGACCAGTACATGACTCAAATACTTGGCGTAGGGTCCTTCAAGTCACCATTAAAATGTGTAAATGAATCAGCACAGCCACAAAAGAGTAAAATGACACAACTTTCTACAACTGTAAATAGCCTTAGCAATTTAAATGAAGCTCCTCAATGACCAAATTTACCAACTACAAAATTACTTCAGAATTATGGAAAATCTTATTTCCTTGATAAAAGACAGGGCTGTTGAATGAAATAAAGTAGATTAATTCCTTATGATGATTTGCAATGTTTTATTACATTTAACTTCAACTGACTATAGAGTTAGTCATACCATGAGAGTTGTCAAAATGAAACAGAATAGAAAACATGTGGTGGTACTGTTAGTTTATATATATATATATATATATATATATATATATATTTTTTTTTTTTTTATTATTATTATTATTATTATTATTTTAATATAGTTTTTAAATGGAGAATACATTTACTCCCAATTACATCGTGTTGCTCCCAAATATAATCGTGTTACTCCTAACGCTGCCGTGGAGACCCGAACCCAAGACCTCCCGCAGCAATTAAACTCTAAAATTTTAGTTTCCGATTGGAGAAATATGATCTAAACTACCTATCAAGATGTGCTACTAAAAAGAGAACCTCTTGAAATGCAGCAACAGCATAAGAAAATAATTGAGAAATACTGATACTGTTCACAAAAGTTAAAATGAGTAACAATCATTTTACTCAATTAATTTTTTTCGAGAACATTTTTTTACCCAATTATCAAGCACATGTATAGGCTTAAATAGTGAGTTAATAGTAGAGAACTGAAGTCTACATAGGCATACCGAGGGCAGTACTCCATTTGTATGTAAAGGTAAGTTGATTCGAGTTTAGGCTCCACGCCAAGAACACTAGCTGAATTTGCCACACTACAGCTGCCCATAGAACTCCATCCACTTTGTGAACCTAATGTTGACTCTACATCATACCCACCTATCTCTGTTTCAAACCATGCCTGTATTTACATACAAAGGAACATCAATTAGATCTACAAGAAGTTGATAGCAGTGGAACTTCTAACATTTTTCATATTTCACTAGATAGAGCTAACACCAACAAAGATAGGAATGCTTCAATGATGATATGATTGTAGTTATTAGGATTATTTCAGGAAACAAATAACATAAGATGTAGCACAATTTACACTTTTTAACCAAAAACAATGTCTTCAGTTAGTGCAGCAAGCATCTCAAGCTTCTAATGAAAAGACAAATGTGTATTTGATACAAGCAAAACAAGCTTGATCCGAAGTTATTAACAACCATTGAAGTTCACTAAAGCCTTATACTAATCAAAAGTGATGAAAGAAACGCCTGAAGCCCAAAATAAAGATGATGGAGAACAATCAGAACCTGAACTCTAACAAAGAAAACTGACAACAAATAATTAAAATTGGCACATTTCTTCTTTGACTTACATGTGCTAGGCACTCGTTGTAATCTGTTGTTCTGTACTATACAGTCAGTTGAAGAAAGATAACTATAACTAAGGCTGGAATTGGATCGAAGCAGTTCGGGCTCAGCGTAGTCCGATTTTGGCTTTGTTGAATAATCAACAAGCTCGAACCATGTTCAAGTTTCATTTCAAGATTGATAATAAAAAGAGCAAACCTGATCTCCCGTAAGTTCGGCTCATTAGCTCATGAGCCAATTCGAACAACAACTCTTTAGGCCCAACAGCAAATCTCCTCAACTAGTCAACTTAAATTCCTAGATCCCTTTGTATTCTCGAAACCTTCGACCCTTGACTCTCAAATTGAGCATTTCCCTGAACTAAGATTGTTGGGAGTTGGTGTACAACTATGGCTTCCACTTCTTACAGACTTTGATTCCATTAAAATGAGAACACAGGCAAAATTTCATCCAAACAAGAAGGGTATCTTCCCCCTCTCTCAAGTGTAGTGTCATAGATTTATTAATTGCTATTACTTCTGTGGTATAGGCTCCTTTGGCAATAATGGTTCCCTTGATCTTGAACCCTGTTCATTTACTAGGTCGAGGCAGCTCAAGCTCTACTGGTTCAAGCTCAAGCACAGGTTAGAGCTCGAGGCCGAGCTCATGCTGAAGCTGCTTAAGCTGGAGGCCAAGCTCGAGTCAATGCTTCTTTACTTGAACTGAGCTCAAACATACTCATGTTCATGCTCGCCTCGAATTCACTGCTAACTGTACCTTTGAATTCCATGTGAATCTAAAGAGGTAGAAATTACACAGAATAATGAAATTCACACTTCAGCTTAGAAATTTGAAATTTTGAACTTGAAAAGACTTAAGATGGCATATAAAAACTGACCTGATAATAGCGGACAACATGTTGATGCTGCAAACGTGAAAGAGTGGCAACCTCCCTGAGCACCTTAACATAGTTGGCACACATCAGCAGACTTATTAAAGATAAAAACGTACTTTTCTAAGAGCTGATTTTAAGTACGATTTTTTTCAGAATAATGATTTTAGATATGATGACTAACAGAAAGACATGAAAGTCCATATAAGTTACGCGGACCCCTAAAATAAGTTTAATAATTAAAATTTTGTTGATTTGCTCTATAATTATTTCTTTTAATCATTTAAAAAAATCAATTATCAGTTTATTAGTAGCTGACTCTTTTGGGCAGTGAAATGCTGGGACATGGGAGTTATGCTAGTTCTGACCACTTTCCTGTAAGATGGACAAATAAGACACAAAGTGAAGGTAGTTTGAAGATTTTGGCTGTGGCTCAATGGCCACAAGGGGGTTTCAACTATAATGTTTCGGGCTGGACCTCAATGTGGTAAAGGGCATACTGCTAGTGCATTCTGCTTGTCAGAGTGCCACCAAAAAAGACATTGCAATACATATATTTGACATATGAAACATATAATTTACTTGGCACATCTGAGGCAACGGATAAATTTCTCTTGATCATCAACTATATCTTTAGAAGTAACAATGTGTATAAATTTTGCGTGCTCAAAAAATTACCACCAAAACTTACCTCAAAATTTTGTTATTGATGGGCAAACTTTTGTCCTTTAGCTGAATCTTCTTCACTGCATATTGCCTTCCATCTAGTTTATTTTTGCACAACATAACATGGCCAAAACCACCATGACCTGCAACCAACATGATGATGGTAAACACAACAGGAAAGAAAAGGCAACAAGTACTAATTTGACTCAAGGAACATAGCGGAAAAAGAATATTTGGAGAGGGAGAGAGAGAGAGAGAGAGAGAGAGATGGTAGGTGATAGTTCACATTGGTGGCAGGCCCATGTTGCAACTCTGGAATCTATGAGATAACATTATAGATCTCCAAAATAGTTTGTCATTTTTTATAAAGTTAGACCTCACTTAACAAGGTATAGAGCTAGTTCGGAGTCGAACTCATGTATCTTTTTTTTTTTTTTTTTTTTTTTGTAAGAATATCTATCTATCTGTTTTGAACCCCCTTTTATAAAGTCCATGTTACAAGCCCATCTGCAAGGTCTACAAAAGAGACGTCTGTTAGTGTAGGTGACAGTTCCACATATAAATGTAACTCGCAGTGGGTTAGTGCATGGAAAATCCACAACTAAAATAAAATTAAATAGGTAACTATATAATTTGCACTTTTGTCAATAAAAATAAAAAATAAAAGCTAAGTAAAAGTAATCCCAGTTATAAATTTGTCCTGTTAAGACAATTCATGAGAGATCAAAGGTTGCCAATTTACATGAGAATCTATTGTTACTAAAAGCTCCAATTTACAGTATTAGTGCCAATTTGGTATCTCTCCTAAAACTTAGGAAAACTATCGTCTTACCCACATTAAGCTACACATATGAGGACACAAGTATCCACCAAATCAACGACACAATGCCGTTAGCCCTGTCATGAACCTGCTTGTTTATGAGATTAGGACTGGCACTTAACCGAGCCAGCTCGTGAACAGTTCGAGCTCGGCTCGGTAAAAGCTCAATTCGGCTCGAATTATTTCGAGCTCGTATCAAACTTGAGCTTTGAGTAAGGCTCGTTTAATTAAATGAGCCAAGCTTGAGTTTTAGGTAGTTCAACTCGAAGCTCGATGAGCCGGATCGTTTGTACTTTTGAATTATATATTTTTAAAATAGGCTATAATATATTTAAGAAGTTGGAGCCTATAGTTATTTTAGCAACAGTATTTAGAATTATCTTTTTGAATTTCTATCAATGATTAAATTAAAAAATATGAAGTTTTTATGAAGTTTTGTTTAGCATAGGTACGCAATCAATAATCTTTAATGTATAATCAATATATTAGAAGCTTTGGACTAGATTAATTGAAGTGCCAAAGCCCAAAATTATGATTATAAGTATTAAAATCATGAGTGGGCTCGTTAAATAAAAGGCCAGATCTGTAAGTGTAACTTAAAACTATTTAAACGGGCCCAAACTGTTGAATTCGAGCTGGGCATGAGCTCAAACTCGAGTTGGGCTCGGCTAGTATAAGACTCGGTTCCCGGTTCGAGCCCACTCGAATTCGAGCTCGAGCTCGAACCTGAGCCCAGCCATGGGCTCGAGTCTGAGCTCGAGCCCGCGAGGTGAGGCTTTATGGGCCAAGCCGAGCTCGAGCCTTCATGGATCCGACTCAGTTCGGCTCATTTCTAGCCCTATATGAGATTAGAAAATCGGGTTTGATACCATGTTAAAGCAGGGTCCAAGTCCATTCCAAATGGGTAGCCACTTTGAAGGTCCCGAATAAACCACATTCCAATGTGTGACTATCGGCACACTAAACTTTTGATGGCTGAAGTAGAATCACTTAAGTCCAATGTGGAGTCTTACCTAGAGAACATACTTCTTCAAAGTCATTTAGATATCGCGAACTTAGAGAAGATGATGATTTCTCTTCACCAAAATCAGCAGTAGCTTTCCAAAACCGGGAGGCCAGGGATGAATCCTATTCGACATCATCACAAATGGAATTTAAAGGGTATCTTCATTGCATGCAAAGAGAAAGCAGAATCCACAAGATTGGAATTATGTAGAAACAACCAACCATATGTTGCTTAAAAACTCCACCAAAAGCTTCACTAAAGACTAATGATGGCTCAGTAGCCAAATTTCTTGCCCATTCTGAAATTATCTGATAAAACCATTAAATAGTAAATTGAAACATTGCATTAGTATTGGAATAAAAAAATAAAAAAAATTGCTACAACTTGGTATAAAGAGTAAACACTTTACCCCTAAATTGTGGAGGTCTGATGCTATTTCAGCCAATGAACCTGCTAACAGTCCTTTAGAAGAACAAGCAAGGCGAAGCAGATGAATCTAATTTTACAGCATATTTGATGTTAACTTTAACTGAAATTAACCGAATTAGCTTCACCAATTCACAAACAAATGATTAAGGGAAAGAACACAGACCACAACTAAATCCTTGTTTATTGGCGGCTGAGATATTTCATTCTCTGCCTCTGACTCTGAAGGTAGTGAGACCCAATGCTCACTATCATCGTCATCTTCATCATCCTCAGCCTCATCATTAGCATCATTGCTGTCATTGTCCATATCCATTTCCTTCTGGAACAGAGACTCCTGCTTCAGGACAGAACAACACCAAAACAAATAAAATTTTAGAATATTATATCAATACCAGGAACAACCAGACATTCTTCATTAACTTTATGTGTTGATAACTTCATTCCTATTTTATATAGATCAAATTAGAGTTTCAAGTGATGCATAAAAACTTTCAGACAGTATAATACAGCAAAAAATGCTATGCATGTAGCATATAAGAGTTAAACCTTGACTCGAACAACGCCATTTAAACTATTTAAGCTCTTTGTTCTGTCCTCCAAAGATGTAGTTGAGTCAGTAGAGACGCTCTGGCCACCATCTTCAATATCTTCATTGACTGCTTCTAGCTTTGCACCAGATTGTGGCTTTGGAATGACAGATTGTGGCTTTGGAATGGCAGATTGTGGCTTTGGAATGACAGATTGTGGCTTCGGAATGACAGATTGCGGCTTTGGCATGACAGATTGTAGCTTTGGAGTATCAGCTACTGTAACGGGCTTTGTGCTTTGAGAGAAATGCTTATTCAGAACCCTAGTTTCATCCAGCTTTGATTTATCCAAGACATAAGCATGCGCCAAGGAACTCCCAACCATGCTTTTACCAGAAGAAAAAAGTTGGCCATGAGAAATACTGCCTAGACTATCACTGATTATGCTCTGGTCCCAGGAACGCACATCCGCACTCAAGTCACTGAAAAGATCGATCAATCCATAGACAAAATGTTCTCCAAAAGAATATTTCTTATCACAAACATGTGTCACGCTCTCTTGTACCAATTCTTCTTTTTTATCAGCTCCCACCTATCATGCATGAATAAACACCTCACTACCCACACTATGAAAAAATGATTCTTTAGCTGTAAAAACCTAAGGATTATTTTCCAGTTAAAATACCATAGACACATATAATGCATTAAGAAAAAATCACATACAGATTTGACAGATCCAACCACTGTTGCAACTTCAGATAAGAACTCCTGGGCTGTCTCCACAAGATTGAAAATCATCACACGACCTTCTCGAGCATTGGAATTGGCCTTATAAAAGGTTAACAGTACATGACCAAATATATCAGATAAAAAATAAATAAATAAAGAAATAAGAAGGTGCAAAATGAACTTTGTATTTGTATGACTGCCTTGACTGCTGCTTTTTAATGATTAAGAGGATCCTCAAAATTATTTTTTTGTGATTAGTGAATTTCTGCAGCGACTATTTAATATAGAATCATAGATAGCTTGAAAGATGATGATCTCTTGGCAAATGTTAGTTAGTGAATGACTCACAGATAGTTCAGAATCTTCAACGAACCTGATCCAGTAGCAGAGCAAGAAGGTGCTCTGTGTCATCCTCAGACAAGCCTTTCTCTGGAACTATTCGCAATTTGGGGCATTTATAGGGATACCCTGGCAAGCATCTGTGTGGATACATAGTCAAATAAGTAAATAAATGGGAAATATGAGAAAGAGGAAGCATAAAAAGTGAAAGAGTTCTGCACATTAAGTAGCCACAAATTCAACCATGAAATTCACCACCTGATGTGGAGAACAGCTGATGCACTAAGATCTTCTAAACCTGAATCATTTAAATGTGGCCTGTCCAGATATGAACCATGTAGAGATTAACACAAGGCATTTATAGGTTCCATATCTCTGTTCAGTTAGTCAGAAATTACAGTTCAACTATTACCGAATATTTATCGTGAACTGTGCGTGAGGTGGCTCCGAAACAAGTTTGAAGTCTTCTTGAAATATAGCACTCCTATAAACCAATTGAAAATGTTAATCAAGAGTAAACACAGTACAGCAAGCATTCTCATCTAAGCACCACAGCATTGTAAATCACATTCCACCAATGGGAGAAAATTCACTTGCCTTCAACCACTTCAACTTTGAGAGTTCACAATATGATTATAAATGAATGTAGTGGTGCAAAGCAACCCAACAATTTTTTTTAGAAGGCAAAAACGCCACTCAGAGATGACTTTGGAGCAGAAATTTTAGTTGTCTTACTTTCAGTGGTTCAAGCTATATTCTCAATGTTAAAAGTCCACATTCCTTACGCAACGAGAGTGCTCTACTAAATCCGACAATGTGCATTTGAAGGAGCATACTTACAGTGCTATGACCTCCTCAGAGAGAAGACCAGGATCATCATCGTCAAGTGATGGATTGTCCTTGGATTGAACCCTCCTCTTATTCTTCCGACCACCACCTCCTTTCTTCTTCTTCGAATTATGTCCCATCAAGCCAACCTTTCTTGCTTCTCACACGGTGTTTCATAATAACCATCCACTTTGAATCTCTGGAGTGTACCGCGTCACTGTCCCCCACTATGAAACCTGTTGCATGCGATAAATCCAGCAACCTGGGCGCTCGGTTCAATCATATAAGACGAACAGTTACTACATCCAAACAAAGTTGAACAAAAGAAGCATCCTTAATCCAGGTTTAGCTTGTTCCCGTCAAGACTGAACACGCTGAGCTCACGTGCCGTCTATGGGTCTATGCGTTTCAGCTTCTGATCCGAACTATAAACCACCTCAATCCCAACTACGGATCACCAATGGACTAATTCATTACAAAATGAATTACGCCTGAGTAAAACATGAGAAAAAGAAACACGCTTATACGTTTCAGAAGAGGTACTGTATGGAAGTGGAGAGATGTGTGATCGGGAAAAACAGAGAAGCCTCGACGAACAAAGATCTGAGAGACTGAGAGAGTATATCCACGTTAAGACAAAGAATGTTGTAAGAAACTCGTCGAGAAAAGTCAGTGGCGGCGAGGACGGTGGCGAGGATGGTGGCGGCCAGAGGAGCCCAGACAGCCCAGTCTCATCGAACGCCTTTATTTACTCGGGCCGACCGGCGGAGGACGACCAGCTCACAGACTAGCGAGCGAGCACAGCATTTGGCTGACACTGACCTCTTCGGTGTCAATCACATACGTAAATGTAGACATATATGATGCGGCCCATTCGTCTATGGCCTGATCAATCGCCTAGGCCCATGTGTCTCTTTTATTTATATGAATAATAATCGATGAAATGGGCTAGTTTAGGGAGGAATCCAGGAAGCGAGAACCGGAGTCGGGGTTCGTGTTTTCAAAACCCGGGCCGTATCCGCCTCGGAGATATGAGATATCCCAGCCATCGATGAATCGTCAGAGTTGAGGAGCTTTCCGGTTTACCGCCACCATTGCTTCGTCAATAGACATTCGGCAAACAATAAATAAGCGACGGAATCATCGTCGGAGCTTGAGCTTCCTAGCCTTGATTCTCGAAACTCCGGTTTACCGGAGACCTAACTGCCAATTCCTTTAGTCAAAGAAGAACACCATGTCGGCTCGATTGTTGAGGAGAGTTCTCGAACAGCAAGAGGAGCATCAGAGTAGATTTGCCGACGTTGAACCTGATCCTGACGACGATGACGACGAAGCCGCGGAATCTCCAAATCCGCGCTCGGCTTTTCAGAACCCCTTTGATGTTCTTGAAGACCAGGTTCTCCTCGAGCACTCCTCTTGAAATTTCTTTTCCTATATGTTATTAAATGACTCTACGATAAAATAAATACATAAATAAATAAATAAATGACTCGATGTCTTCGATCTTATTCCGTGAGGTTTCTTCTTGATTTTTTTCCTCCACTCTATCTGTATTTGTGGGTGTCTAGCACATGTTAGACTTGTGCATTTAGAAGCTCTATCCGCTGTAAAAAAAGGATAACTGGCGATGAGAGGTGATTTCGATTAGTCGAGGCGACATGATGTTAATCACATCTTTAGTTTCGATTGTTTGAACTTGGTGAAATTCCAGACCTCCAGTTTGGTTGTTTTATATTTATGCTGTTACATCTCATTAATTTTGCTATTGCTTTGAAGAAAGAAGGGAGCTCCGGATGCATAATTTCGCCTTGAAAGCGTTAATAGACTTTTTTTTTTTTAAAATGAAAATGTTAATAGACTTCATTTATTCACTTTCAAGCGCTCCGTTGGTTTGCCTTTTTTTTTTTTGTTTTTCGCCATAAAACATATTAAAGCATTCAGTTTGATTCCTTTTTTTATATACTTTTCTCCTGATTTCCCTCTATTGCTTCCCTGTTCCGAGAAAGGAAATGCGACAACGTACGTGATATAGTTGAGCTTGTTATCATTGTGTCTTGAACGTAAACCGTGGGAGTGGGTTCGGGTGCTTCTAAAGTAAGCTGTAACGGGTAGTTCAATGAAAATGCAGCACTTTCTTTGCGTTTTCTTTATCTGTCCCCTTGTCAGTCTCTTGTTGTTTCAATATTTTTCTGGATGGAAGCATTGATGTTTTCCTGTCATGCTGTGCGTGTAAGTGTTAACTGTGTTTCCACTTCTATTTTTGTTACCTCGAATCAATTTTGAGTTTTGTTGAAGTAATTTAAATTTGACTTGAATTACTTCCATCAACGAAGATGTTTACACTTGGTAGGCTCTTTCTGAATGGTATTCATTTTTTAAGAAAAAAATGGCATCGTTCAATTTTTTGGGTAATAGTGAAACCTGAATTTTTCTTTGCAGGAGGTTGTGGTTGATGTCTCCGAAGAAACTTCTGCTGGTAAAATGGTTAAAGAAGAACCTTCTGGAGTCAGGAGCTCTTCTGATTCAGTAGCCAGTCGCAAACAGAAGAAAAAGAAGAAGAAGTCTAAAGAAACTCTAACGTCTGTCAAAGGCAAGGGTGGGGAAGCGGAAAAGTCACTTGATGAGATCCTCAAAAATTTGTCAATCCAATCAAATGATCAGAAATCAACTGGGAAAGACAAATTGGTCACTAATACTATGATTCAGGCTGACCATAGGCAATCTTTACTAGCAGTTGAACCCAAATACCTTAGTGCTGAGAATGAATTAAGGAGAATATTTGGATCTAAAGTTGTGAGTTCTTTTGAAAATAGCAGCAATAGCAGATCAAGACGCACTAATGTTGGCAGGCGTGGAGGTTTGAACCACAGGAAAACAAATCTAGTTTCTCCATCAGGATATTGGCCTCGCTGGGATGGATCTTTATCCATGGAGTTTCTGGAAACTAAAGATGGGCAAAACTACTTTAGGTACTCAAATATGTTTTTATGTTAGACATGTGCTTTTAACCTTTTTAGCATATGGTGTGGTCGCCATGAATGTTTTTTACTCATTTCTTTCTGGCCTTGTGTTTCTTCAGATATGCTCATTCAGCTTCATATATGCAAGCTCAAAGAGCATTTGATGCTGCCAAAGCGATCCATGATGTCAATGGCATTGCAAGTATCTTAACTTACCACCCGTATCATGTTGAATCACTCTTAACTATAGCAGAGATTTTAAAATTTTCTGGAGAACATCAATCTGCTGCTGATTATATTGCGAAATGCTTGTATGCATTAGAGTGTGCATGGCACCCAGTATTCACCCCTTTTCACGCTAAATGTCGACTGCTGTACAGCCATGACACAAATAAGCCATTTTTCTCTGCCCTGTTCACTCACATGCTGAACATGGATCGAAGGGGCTGTCACCGATGTGCCCTTGAGATCTGCAAGCTGTTGATTTCTATTGATTCTGATGACCCAATGGGAGCACTTTTTTGTGTTGACTATTTTGCTCTTAGGGCAGAGGAGTATGCATGGCTGGAAAGGTTTGCTGAGGAGTATAGAACTGATAACTCTATTTGGTTGTTTCCAAACTTTTCTTACTCCCTAGCTGTTTCCCGTTTCTATCTTGAAAAAGATGGCCTCGTAGATGCTGAAAAAGCTACCTCAGCTGATCTAATGAAACAGGCTCTGATGCTTCACCCTTTGGCCCTGAAGAAGTTGGTAGAGAAGACACCTTTGAAAGAAGCAGTATGGACAAAAATCCTGAATCATGTCTTTTTTGGATCTGCCAAGGCTGGAAGTCCTTCATTGGAGCACCTTATCCGCATTTATGTGGAAAGAAGTTATCTGCTCTGGAGATTGCCTGAATTACAGAAGTTGCTCAAAGAGTCTGCACATCTGGTAATAGATTCAATAAATGTTAACAGCAGGGAAGCTAGGGATTGGGATTGTGTGAGGAAAGAAGCCTTTTCATCAGAAAGGAATGAGTAAGGCAAAATTTAAATTCTTCTAGAATACTACCATCTGCAACTGCTGCAATTCTTACACCATTTGTTTGTGTTGATCTAGGTACTCTCATTTGTTAATCTCAGACTTCTCTGATTCAGTACCAACCGTGCCACCCGAAGAGGTGAGGAACATGATGGTGGATCCACGTATAGCTGAAGCAATGCATGACCCACGTATAGCAGAAGCCATAAGGAATGGTGGAGAAGTGCTCATGCCTGAGGAAGAAGAGGGTCATTTGCCTGATCTTCGCAACCGAAACCCCTTGATGCTTTTGTTGGAAGGCTTAGTAGTGCCTTTGGCCAATATGCGAGAGGGTGGAGATGCTAATGGAGCGTACGACCATGTAAATGGAAATGATACAAGAGCAGGTGGGGATGCTAATGAAGCCAATGGTCATGTGGAAGAGGATCGAGAAAATTCTGGATCAAATGGAAATGCAGATCAGTGAGATTGTGTTGAAGAAGGCTGCTGGATTGGCAAACAGCAGAAACTGTGGTGGGTAAAAAAATCTGGAATGAGTCTGTACAATGCTTGTGTCCTTTTTAAAGCTGTGATTAACTGCTGGTGGCATCAACCTGGAAGTGGTTATTTGGTGCCTGTTTTGTTCAGCTGGATTTGAAATTTTAATCAACTCCTTGTTGACCACATGGTGATAATTTTGGTGATTTTCCATCCACCAATTAAAAAGGCTTGAACATTGGCTGGCAGAAGTCGCTAGTCGCTGCTATGTGTCGTGAACGTCTAGCTTGCCGGAGGTAAGGGGATCTCTTGCTATCTTGTCTCTGACAGAAGATGAGCTAGATGATCATGGAGTCAGGAGTCGCAAAGGAGGGGAACATGATCATAGAAAATATGTTTTGGTGAAGGAAGTCATGGTGGACCAGAAAGTGAGGAATGGATATCCAACTACTAGGTTATACTCTTTTCTGTTTCGTATTGTTTCATTAGGCATTATCAACTGGCTTCTTTATGGAACAGAAACCCCCTATCAATAATACATATCGATGTTGGGTGTGGTTGATATCAAGTGGTTTATGGGGTAGCTTGTGAACAAATTACAGATGGGACCTTTCTGTAGGTCCTGTTTTTTGTTAATATTTTCATCTTTCATTATTCTTACTCTGTATGTAAGAGACTTTAGATGAAGAATCATATTTAGTAGCTGAGGTACTCACCCTCGTGCATATGAAAGACTTGTCCATGGGATATGGGTAGCCAATGCTGGTACGGCCTCTAGTGCCCCTCCACACGTTCACCCAAGTTAAAGGCATTCCGTAGCTAGTGATCCATGTTCAAACATATCCCAGAGTAGGAAGTACTATGAATACATGACTGAGGATATTACACAACTCAAGGATGTTCAATCGTAGAGTTCGCTGTGATTATGCAAGATAAAGGATAATCTGGAGAGCATAGCATGGGCTGTCGTAGTGTTAGCTCTGCACCGAAAAGGAACTTCTCTAACTGCCTGCTGCTTTATACTTTTTGTTGTTATAACTTATAACTGCTTTCTAAACATAAGATCGAACAAGCGCAAAAAATAATGAATCGATTAAGATTAGTTGCCCTTAATTTGGCTGAAAAAACACTATACGTAGCGTGTTATAATGTAATGGATAATATGATATAAGAAATTTAAACACACGAGAAAATGTAACTACAGGAAAACTTAAGTTTCGAGTTTTTAAACCGTGATTAATTTAATTAAAAATAATATATATATATATATATATATATATATCCATTTTTTTATTGATACGATATTTCCTTTTTCCAGAAAATATTTCTCAAAAGATGTGATGTTCCCGAAACGCCACGTTGCAGTTTGAAAGCTAGTTGAAGGGTTTTCTATTGTTGTGGCCCGCAGAGGGACGAATGAACTGTAAGATATCTCTGAGGGGAGAGAAGGGGAGATCCAGTCTCACCCTCTTCCGACCAATCAAATCCGTTCTTTCCGCATGTCCCGATGACATCCCAAATTTCCCTCTCTTTCTCTCTCCTCTCCCTTATCTCTCGCCACTTTGCCCTTCCCCACTCTCCCCCTCATTCTCCCCCTGCCATGGCTGCTAATTCTCTTCAGCCTCTCCGTCACCCTCTCGTCAACCACCACCACCACCTCCATCATCCCGACGCGTCTCCCTTGTGCGTCTTCCTCAAACCCATCAATGCTGCCTCCCCTTCACCCTCCTTGAAATTCTCCTCTCACTTCACCGTATTCGCCAGTTCTGTCACCAGTTCTGCCTCCAGTTCCCTTACCGCCTCCCCTTCAATCTCCTTTGACCTCCTGGAACAGCACTTGTCGGGTCGCGATTTCCGACAGGCCGACGAGGAGACCCGCCGCCTGCTCATCGTTCTCGCCGGCGAGGCCGCGGTCAAGCGCGGGTATGTGTTCTTCTCCGAGGTCCAGTTCATATCCGAGTCGGATCTCCAGACCATCGACAGGCTCTGGCGCGAGAGCAGCGACAACAAATTCGGGTACAGCGTGCAGAAAAGGATATGGGAAAAGTCCGGGAGGGATTTCACCAACTTTTTCATAAGGTTGGGATGGATGAAGAAGCTCGACACCGAGGTGGAACAATACAACTACAGAGCCTTCCCCGATGAATTCTTGTGGGAGATGAAGGACGACACGCCTCTCGGACATCTGCCCTTGACTAACGCTCTGCGGGGTACCCAATTGCTCAACAGTATTTTGACACACCCTGCTTTTGAATCGACGGAAGAGGAAGCAGAGCTGCTAACAGTGGAAGAGAAAGCCAGTACCGAAGGGGATAATAAACAAGGAACGAAACAGAGCACGAAACCCTCTCTCTCTAAGATTTTTAAACCAGACTACAGCTTCTGAAGTTTCCAATTTAATTTTTGTGCGTCCACGGACCTTGTACGACGAGCTGGGTGTCGAAATGCAGAAGATGAGTTTGATGAGTTTCCCTCTGTGAATTGGGAGGCGGAGTAGTCCCGCGGAGGTCGTCGTCTTGGTGGCACTGCGACGCAGGGCTTCTCTCCAGTTGCCTTACGAGTCTTTCTTAATCGCGTTGAATGCCAGAAATTTCCCGTCCGTCCTATACACATGGCTGTGGATAGGCGGTTATCTTTTGTAAGATACATCTATATGTATATCTCATCATAAAAAGCATAATGGAGCATGTCTTATATTGGCTTGACGGTTATAATGTGATGATAATGCAAGTATTTGATTTTATGATGTGCTCTATTTATAAGAATTTTATTTAATTTAATGTACTCACAAATATGACATTATCCCCATTTTATTCTAAAAATTTACAATCAATAATCTCCGAGATTTCGAATGGTGGGCATCGGGTTGGGTTTTTTGGGTAACCCGTCCTAACCCGACCCAACCCGACCCAACCCGACCCAACGCAACCTAAAAAACCTGGGTTTGGATTCCCAAATCTAACCCACGGGTTGGGTTCGGGTGTAACTAAAATCATAGTTCAGGTTGGGTTTGGGTTTGGGTTTCGAGTTATATATGTCGGGTCGGGTTTGGGTTTTCAAAAACCCGACCCGCGGGACTTTTGGCTCTCCAGTCACCATTGAGATTCACTTCACGAGCTACGCCTTAGAATTTTCTCTTCTATGTATGTTATGCGACTGAGATGGCCAGAGGCCACTCAGCAGGTGAGCTCGGCTTCCTGACCATTCGGATTTAATCGAGGACTCACTCATCCCTTCTTTAAATGGAATTGCCGCTTCCAACTAAAGCTGACTCTGATAGGGTACTCGGCCATGATATTCATACCAGCAAGGAAAGGTAAGCTACCACGAAATTGTACTCTTCAACGGTAACCAATAGGATGATCAATAAAATAATCAGATATCCATGATCCAAATATAACCAATTATATCAAAGTTATTAATTTTAAAATTGTCATCCCTAGAATGAGTTACAATAAAAAGCTTCCAATTATGCAAAATGATAAATATTTTAAAGTGATCAGATCAGCATCAAATAAATTAGTTTATGCAATTGTTTCCAATTCAAAAAAATTATTTTCTTAGAAGAAAACGAGTCAATTCCTTAGTTCAGCAGTGACATTAGAGGATTAATTTTGTGGATTTGCCTCAAGACGGTATGACAAAATTGCGTAGAGATGTAGCATAAAACCAGTGCGAGATCATATGCTCAATACCTCATATGGGGTCATCAAACTTAGCCAATGCAACCATTCCTAATTAACTTCCTACTTGGATCATAAGTTTATTCATTGCCAACCACACGTTTTCTACTCATATTGTTAAACTCCATTAGAAAATGAATCCGTTAGCCTTTCAATCAAAGGTTTTGTTCTTGTTCACCTTGTTGGTAATCAGTGACATGCCCTATTCAATTTGACACTAGTGCCTCAGGTGGCATTCTTCCATAGTACCTCTTATGAAACTCTCTCCTTGCGGTCCTGAAATTTTCTGTTGGGCATGTGCGCGACACATGTATCAAATCTGATTAACAAGCCAAACACATTGATATTAAGACAAGAGCATCACTTAGTGTCCTTCTATTCTTTGATATGAAGGAAAATTTCCCCCTACCCCTCCCAACAAATATATAATGAATAAATAAAAATAAAACGAAGGACCACTAGGAGATGATAAAAGTAGAACTTCAGGCCTTTATACTTTTATTAAATTTCTTCCTTGAAAGGTCCCGCCCGCCTGAATCAAAATTCAGTCTCTTGGGATCCTTTTTTTTCAGAAAACGTGTGTCATTAACCCAACGGCCAAGAAGTACATATCGTAGATCAAATCAATGGCCAACACTTAAAAACAACTGACAAGTTGTCAAATCCATTTGAACAAAGCTGAAACAAATATGCGCACAGACTCATAATTAATTTGTTATCTTAATTTAAAAGCAAAATGGTTGGGAATCATTCCTACACTTCATGTTCATAAGAATGAAAAAATAAAACAGAGGCAAGAAAGATCTTACATCAGATATAGCTCTTTATGCACACGGGCAAAGTCTCTTAGTTTGTGGATGGGAGCCATCACATGACAGCATACCCTGTGATCGGGTGTACAAACATGCTCCTGGATTCTGATTGCCAATAAAATAGTGCTCAGGAAGGATTTATTCCATAAATTACACTATAATCTATCACTATCATAAATCAGTTAAACCTGTTAAACGAAAAAAGACAAGATGCATGGAGGAAATCTTCTTTTTCTTTTTGCTTTCAAAATGAGGGAAAACTTTAATTTAAGAATTGGAGAAAGACTTGGGAGAGGGTGTGAAGCAAACTAAGAAACAGTGTTTCTTAGGATCCACACCAACCAGGACCAACTTTTGCACACAGTGAATCATGCCAGGAAAACTCAACCACTCAATACAGGGGCTTCTACGCCACATATGAAGTAGAGGGTCAGGAAAACTCAACCACTCAATACAGGGGCTTTTACCACACGTATAAAGTAGAATGCCTTCTTGGCAAAATTCACTGCATCCTGCGTAAAGATCACATAAAAGAAGGATCCTCAAGGTCCAACAGTTCAACTAAACTCATCTCGAGAATATAGGAGTCATTTATCTTTTGCGTGTAAATATGTTGCAGAAACAATGACCAATAGTTAGCCAATCACCATAAAAGCCATAAACATTTTTTACCATATTCTTTGGTGCATCATCAACAACTTCAGCTGGTTGATCAGTTCCGATGCTTGGAAAACAAGCACCTTTGCAGCTCATGTATTTCTGTAAGCTACACATAACACTGGAGTTATTTTTAGCACTGCTGAACTGGATTATAAAGTATCTATAACTTGAAAAATTGAGCCTTTAACTTAATAGAAACGTTATTTGGTGGGTGTCAACTATTTTCAAAATTTTTGAAAGAAAATGAAAACTCTAACCTGAAAGGGCTAGCTAACGATACCCCAAAAAGAAAAAAAAAGAAAGAAAAATGGAAAAAAGTAAAAAGCCTCCAACAAGGAGATACTAAGAAAAAAGGAACAAGTAAAAACCCTCAAATAAGGAGATACTAGAAAAATAAAACAAGTAAAAACCATCAAACGAGGAGATACTATCTCTCCCCATCTACCCAACACTGTCCAGAAAGACTCTTATCCCCCCTTCTTCTAGCTCAGGAGATGGTTGGCTTCAGCCTATCAGCTGATACTACTCAGTTTGCACATAACACATCTATTTTCTGTGCAGGACCCTTGAGCATGTCATTGCCTGCAAACCTCAACAGAAGGAAGTTAATTCCATTGGCTGTCAGGGAGGCCTCTTACCTTGGGCATAGGCAGACAAATTTCTACGAAAAGATTGACAGAAAGCCTTCTTGGACGGAAAGACTACAAACCAAGCCCTAGTGGCAAAGTGCAAGTGGAATATTGGTATCAACAAGGTAGCTCTTTGGAGAAGATTTCTTTTTTCAAAGATTTTGTTGGGAGCTAGCACAGAGCTCAAAGAAGCATTGATAGACTCTCTCACTCTGGCATTCTCTACAAGACTGGTCCCTGTGATCTCTTGTGCGATCAGGCTGTCAGTTGGGGAATTTTAGACAAATTGGTATCATAACTGGCTAGGAAAGAGCCCACTAAATAGCAACTTCGACCTCTTTTTGTCTGCAAGAAAGTCATATTTTGTCTCAGACATGGTAACAACTGATAAATTTGGCTCTCTGCTGGGACTAGGATTTTAGAATGGGTCTCACTGATGATAACTTTACTGCAGCTGCCAAACCCACCGACCACCTCAAGACTTTGTAGCTCTCCAAAGGGTTCTAAATTTGGCTTCTAGTTTCGAGCTACTCAGAGTGATGATGAAGAAGATAGAAACCTTGATTCTATTGCTTGGGACCTCTCACCTCCTCCCAAAGTCAAATTCTTCAAGTGGAGTGTTTCCCACTCCCTTAAAAAGTATCAATCCTTAGACTTAGCATTCCCAAATCATGGTAAGATATGCATAAGCTGTGTCGCATGTATGTCCCTTGACTAATTTTTCCAGAATTGAATGAGATCCAAACTGCTGACCAACACTTAAACCTTTATCCTGAACAATACCACGACATGGTTATGCTTTTTAGAGTTCAAGCAGTTTACTGGGGGTTACTCTGAGGAAAATCGGAGTCCGGTGGGTGAGTTTTTTTTATTCCTTTTGAGTATTGCCCTGAGGGAGGAGCACCGCCCTAATGTTGTTGAACTTTCAGCTCCAGAGCAAGGCCTGAAGATTTAAAAGAATAGATTGCATAGCCAGCTGGTTGTAGAAGGTGATTCCCTAGTGATAATGATATGGTTGCATCTTGAATTGAACAGCGGAAGAGACAAACTATGGCACCCAAAAGAGGACTCCACTCTGGCTTCTACAAATAACATGGTTTGTTGGAATCATATTCTGAGATCTACCAATTGTTTGATTGATTCTCTAGCTAAAGGAGGGTTTCTTGCCAATCTCCCATTGTAATGGAGACCACTCCATTTGCATACCTGTTTTCCTTAGGACTTTTTTATAACAAAAAAACACAGAAGGTATTTGGATGGATAAAATTGTATGTAAGCCACAAAATATGCTTCGGAAAATCCTATTAGAACCTTGGT
Source organism: Aristolochia fimbriata (assembly GCA_019845555.1). Lineage (NCBI taxonomy): Eukaryota > Viridiplantae > Streptophyta > Magnoliopsida > Piperales > Aristolochiaceae > Aristolochia > Aristolochia fimbriata. The sequence continues at coordinate 20,466,875 of CM034081.1, forward strand.
TACACCCCCCGAACCCCTCTTAGCTTAAAGGCAAGGCCACATGTAGACATCTCCCCCCTATCCTTCCCACAAAAAAGGACAAAAAAAATAAAAAAAAACAAAGAGAGAGTGACATTGAGCCTAGGTTCAATCCTGCTTGACAGTATTGGGAAATGATCAAGTACCCATGAAGGTAAGGAAAAATGAAAAAACATCAGCCAAAGCAGAATACCATGGCAAGAACAAACGATACCAAGAAATGCAAGAACAGAAATGACACACAACCTTTTATTAAGACAAGATTATCGGTTTAAGCAACGTGACAAGTTATTGTATTTATTTCGTACTTAAACCTTGGTATATGCTGCACAGAAACCACTACTAAAAGCATGTCTATGGAAAATCACAAAGCCAGAGACTAGCTTAAGAAACAGTAACTCCATAAATTATAGTAATGGAAATGTTAAACAATAGGTGTCTGAATGAATGAGAAACTCACAGTTCACAATTATTTAACACCAAAAGCTTGTTAGGCACACATAGCTGGCCCTTGGACTTACAAACTGAGTTGCAGGACTCACCTTGCCTGCATGAAGTCCAGTGTCATGATGAGATAAAATAAGTTGTTTTTCACTTTGATAGAGAAAAGATGACTTCATTGGTGCCAAACTAAAAGTAAATCAAGAATGAGGCTCGCTTACAACAAGCTGTTGAAGCGAAGCCCCGTCCTTTGTCAACAGATCCGCATGGTTGTTGTGGCCGGTATTTTCATTATAAATGATCACTGAATAAACTCACTTTGCAACGACAACACCGATGCCAGCCAATCTTGTATCTGAAGAACTGTCCAGAACCCCTAAATGAACTGATGTTGATTAGACAAACATCACCAGTTAAACAGTGAAAGTTGTTATGTACAATTTCAATGTATAAAAACAGCCAGAGACAACAAAATCCATCACACAGTATTTTCACTGGTCGATGTATGTCTAACAAATAGATTTGAAGGTCTAGTAAGTGCTATGACACAAAAACAAATTCAAGTGGACACTCACCAGTAGAATTTGATGGCAGGGAAAAGCAGTGATGGAATTCACTTGCATAAGCATTTTCATGAACCTGAAATATAAAATATGCTTCAAAATGTGAGCATATACTGAAATTGGACATATTATCAGTTGATGTTTAGACAAGAAATGAGGAATAATAGTAGAGCCCTAACACAAGATACCAGAACCCCACAAAGAAAATAACCAAGTATAAGTGAAAAGAGGGGTTAGATCAATAACGTACCACACTCGCAGAATTGTGCCGACACCTCCCAGCACAGAAGTCAAATGAACTTGCATAAGTTCCTGTTTCAAGAAAAGATGACAATTGAAGTACCCTGCACTAGAAAATCTGACATATCAAGCATAATCTAAACAACAAACCTGCAGTTGCAGGTTTTGCAACCTTGACCTTCAAAGCAAGGTCCTTTGGAGTCTGCAAAGAAACCCAAATATGACAAATCCATAAGTTTCTGCATACAAAAACTATTACTGAGCTAGAAAGATTTCTTCAAGTCAGCTGAAACAAAATGTACTCGAGCTGGATTCAGGCAGCAGGAAACACAATACTCGTATGAGCTGCAACACTGTGAAACAAGGTTGCATCCCCTGGAATAACAAACAGAAAATTTTGAATAATTTCATTTTTGTTTGAGCAACTAATAGAGAAAAGGTCAATAACAAATCTCACTGGCAAGAATAAGATTCACCCCCTCTGGGACAGCACCGAGATTGACGATCAAGGGAGAGAGCATCACAGACATGACCTGAACAATAGACCACAAAAAATAGAAAAACAATTAATTTGTTTCAAGTAAACTGCTTGATAGAGGTTTTCATTCTAAGCAGATAAACTCCAACACCTGCACCAAATAGTTGTTTGTTTCTGTAAATTATGCACAGTATGTACTGTGCTTTCTGAATTTTAGAATGCTGGGCTCATTGCTCCAAGGCCAAATCCATGATCAAACTTTTGCTCCTTATTATGATGCTGATTTATGAATATTAAGGCCAAATGCCTATTTGGGGTTTGATAACCAGGTGCAGTTGAAGGTGACTTAGTGCTCGTGATCAATCATTTTCAGGGTGTTCTTTCATGGCTTCATAGTTTCTCTAATGAGATACCATACATTCTACCTCAGCTTCATGGCATTTCTAGGATGGACATTCTGTGAAGCCAATCAGACGGTTGATGCACAGCAAGAGATGGGGCCTCATAATACCATCTTGTCATTGGAGACTTGTTTGGTCCTCCGTAAAACATATTTAGGAATGTAATGTTTCTTCACATGTTTTGTTTTTAATTTTTATTTTGGCATTTACCTTTATCTGTTCTTCTTATTAATGAAATATCTCCATATATTTTTTTATAAATAGTATATATGTTGCATATTGAGACTACAAGAAAACCAAAAGTTGCTTGCTCAATATGCAATGATTGGCTGATCCCAGATCTCCTTTTCAGTGCTGCAGATTACAAGTCATGTGCATCATGATGGTACCTTTTTCTTTTACGATTATTTTTTTTTCTGCATAAATTTTCTTATGCAAACTGGAGAAACCTATAGAAATATAGACTTCCTAAACTGTTCTATTTCAACCTCTTGGACAGAAAGAGGAGTTTGTCCAACATCTGATGATAATACCTTTTTCTCTTAGTTTTCTTTTGTTTTACATAGATTTTTTTACACAAACTGGAGAAATGAGCAGATAAATAGACTTCCTAGCTTCTTCAACAAAGTTCAGAAAGAATGGTTTGTGAAACATCTGATGGACAATGTGTTGCATTCTGATAACTTGTATTTCCAAATCTTTGCAAATGGTATTATGAAAGTGTAGACAGACACAAAGCTGACAAAAAGCATACAACATATAACAGCATTTGATCTCTGTAGCTCTGGAAACAACTCAGGTTTAATGATAGTTTCCCCTCAAGAAAGATGTAGTTCATGTCCTTTTGACTTGTTCTTCTCGAGCATCAAAACTAGTTCAACCCCTGATCCAAGGTATTGGTAGGAGTAGATATGTGACACCTTTTAAAAATGAGCTGCTATTGCTAGCTCGCACCAAGCTTTCCTGACAACATCTCATCGTTGGGAGATTGCTTCACTTTCCTTATTGGCTCTTTCAGTCTTCAGCTTTGTGGTTGTTTGCCCTTGATTTATCTTCTTTTATAAAGGAATCATTTTTCACTTTAATTCTGGAAAGCACCACTAATAATTGACAAAATCAATGACATGGAAAAGGAATTCAATCCCTTATATGAGCGCCCAATAAATGTGTCGGGACATTCAATTCCTGCTTCTCTTTTATCTTCTAAAAAATTTGGAAGTAATGGTCTCTCAAATTGACATACCATTGTCATCGGATATTAAATATCTTCCTTGTACAGTGGTTCTGCAAATGTGCTTGTCCAGGAAGCTACCATCCTTCCTACAAATAAACGGATAATGAATAAGATTCTGTCAGTGGATTTTAGACGAAAGTCAAACAAAAACACACTATATTGTCAGTGGAACAGAAACAGATCCATAGAATAACTAACTGAAAAGTGTAGCACGGAGGGCTACTTTTAGAATCGACACATTCAGCGATATCTAATACGAGATCAATAGACTCTAATTGACCCCAGTCCATCGTCATCCGGTGTCATACGAAAGCCAGGCAGTACAGAATCTATTCAAACTCTTTCAATTTTGTCTTTTCCCCCGAATGTGTTCAACATTCTAAATCGACAAAGCATACTACAGAAACGAAAAATACATGAACGCGATAATACAAAACTTGTGGTTAAATCGTGAAATCCCCAAAGAACATTATAGCTGTTAGAATTCAAGACCTTGTTGAGGAGAGTCGAGCAACTGAGACAGAAACTAGTAAGCAGCAAAACCTGTTGTGAGAACTGTGATTTTGATAAAAGAAATCAATTACCTGATCGCCAACGTTTTTGCTGTAAATTGCAAGAGGATAGCGCAACAAAGGATATTATAAACGGTGTCAAGGAGTGGCAGACTGATGCAAGATTTCCTCATTTGCCTTCCGAGCAGGAAGTATCCAAGCCTACAAATTCGGAACTCCCATGAACAGATTGGTGCCAACTCCCCGCGAATGATTTGTCTCGATATGGCATTGTTATAATTTTCCTACGAATCCCGTCGACGAAACAGAGAGGATGATCACTCGTGTCGATTGACTCGTGACTCGTGATTTGTTAATTGGAAGGGAGAATTACGACTCATATTTAGTTAATCTCTAAATAATGAAACAGATAGCTAATTAAAAAATAACGAATCATCTATTAAAGGACCAAAATACCCCTATCTTACCCATGAACCGGTTTACACGATTTTTAAACCCAGTAAAACCTAACCCATCAATCCTCCACATTGATCTGGATATATGTTCTCAAGAATAACATATTATCTAATAGTATTGTTTCACCGAAAATCCGCCAGTCCGCGAAGAGGCGCGACCGAGAGATGTTTTCAATTACTTTAGAATAATTTTGAGTTTACAAGGTGTGTGAGTCAGGAAAAAAGCGAGTTCACTCTCCTAATAACCCTCTGATTCGATCTCCGTGTGGTTTGGGTGAAGTTAAAGCTTCGGCAAGGTCGTCGTCGAGACTCGAAGTTACGAAATGAACGCATTACCGCGATCCGGGTGTGGCTTTTGTCGGTCGGACGGAAGTATTTGTGTTCCGTGTGTTTCGACTTGTGACGATGCGGCGACGGTGTAGAATTGCTTACGCTTTCGAAGCGTAGAGCTTAACGAAGCTGCGAGTGCTGGACTTCTTTGCGATTCGAAAAGAACCTGCGTGCGTGAAGAACTCTTCTCGATGAAGGGAGTTTTGGACCTTCGATTTGAGAACGAGAGGATTTCTATGCTTGGGCCAAGAGAGCTTTCCGAGTATGATTTCTCCAACTTTTTCAATTTTTCCAACCAACCCCTAGAACAGGGAACGTCTGGCCTTTTGTAGCCAGTCTTTGTAGTTGTTGAGGGATTTTTCCTGGGAAAGGGGATCACGATCCCCTTACGCCGTGAAGTTGAGGGAAGAGGGGAGGAGGGAGACCATGAGCTCCCGTTGAGATCCCCCGAATGAGGATCGTGGCTTCTTTATAGGTTTTCATCTTCCGTTTGAAATGGTTGATCGTATGCTGACTCATCTTGGCGTGGCGATGACTCATCGAAGTCGTTGCTGACTAACGATGACTCACCGAAGTTAACGATGCGGCGAGGCGGCTCGGTTGTGGTCGATGATGCAGGCGAGACAGATGAGTTCGGACGATGGGCTGCGTCGGATTACTTTGACAATTGTCGAGGCCCGTCCCACGAACTTTGTTTGTTGGGTCGATGGACTCTCGGACTGTTGAATTTGGGCCATGCACATTTTGGTGCATCTGATTGCCTTTTCGAGACTTGTTCGTTCGGGAGGAACGAACAAGTTTCAACGATGAAGATGAACGAACACAACACACACAATTTTTTTTTTTTTTTTTTTTTTTTGTTGATCCTCCTTACTCTTTTAGGATCGTTTATCTTTTTGTAATGCGTATTTCTATCGTCCTCTTGCTTTTTTAGGACAATGTATATTCTCTGTACACCTTAATGCGATATATTTTTTTTCATTCTTTTTTTTTTTTTTTGGCTCTCTTCTTTGTTTTAGAGCTGTTTGCTTTTTTTTTTTTTTTTTTTTTTTTTTGTATACGATACATGTGGAGTATGTACGGTATAGAGAGAAATGATGAACACGGAAAGAGAGATGTCGCCCGGGTTTGAATAGCAGCGACGCGCCGAGAAGAGGGGGGCTGCGCAGTGAATTCCACACTGTATGGCGCTGACCCATCTAGTGAAATTCGGTTTCGGCCGGACTGGTTCTATGCTGGAGGAGGGGAGACTGTGTGGCGCCGACTCAACAGCAAGCTCCTGCGGTGACGAAGTTGCTCCAGCTCCGGCAGAACTGTTCCCGCGCAGGGGAGGAAAGGAGGACGGCTTCGGCAGAATTGCTCCAATTTTGGCGTAATTGCTCGATTTCTAAGAATTGCTTTCCGCTACGGAGGAAGGGAGGCAGCGCCGTGGGCCCCGCCTTGTGTAGCGCTGGCTCAGCGGTGAGCTCCTGCGGCGGCGTAGTTGCTCCAGCTTCGATAGAATTGCTCCACCGCAGGGGAGGAGGGGATGCAATTGTGTGGGCCCCACCTACTGCCGACGTAGATTATTTTTTATTTTGTGTGATGAATTCGTTGTTCTGATCAAACCTCCATGCGGAATTTCACTGGGACTCTGTTCAGAAACTTGTGACCGAATCCCTCTTAGACAAGAGATTGTCGAGCTGCCGCTGTCAAGGGGAAAGAAAGAAGAGATCGACGCAGAACGCCGACCCAAGCAGAATCCAAACAGGGAGGAAGGGGAGCCGAGGCAGCAGGGAAAATAAAAGGGGAAAAAGGAAAGGAGAGAGGGGAGAGGAATTGAAGTGGAAGGGAGAGAGGGACGTGGAGGGAGGGAGAGGAGGAGAACGGGAGACAGGGGGGGGGAGGGAGAGGAACGGCCAGACGGAGGGAAAACCGATCAAGGGAAGGAGGAAAAGGGAGGAGTGGGAGGGGAACCACGGAGAAAGAAGGGAGAGAAAAAAGGAAAGGAGGTGGGAGGAAGGGAGAAAGGAAGGAAGGGGGGGAGGGAGGGAGAGGGATGAGAGGAAGATTGAGGCTAAAAAAAGTGGGATCCGGAGGGGAGGGAGAGAAAGGGAGAGGGATGAGAGGACTGAGGCTAAGAGGGATGGAGGAGAAAGGGAGAACAGGGAGGAGAGGGAGATGCGTATAAGTGAAGCACTTGCCGCGGAACCAAACAAAAGAGAGAGGAAGGAGAAAAAAGGGGAGAAAGAGAGGGGAAGCGGAGGGAGAGAGGAAGGAAGGAGGAGGAAGGGGGGAGGGGGGAGTTTGCCGTGGCCCCCCCCTAATAGGTCTCGCGCCACCTAGGATTTTCCAGGTCGTGCCTCTTTAATATGATCGATTGTGGGTCCCGCCCTAATTGGATTGGCGCTGACCTAGGGTTTTTCCAAATCGTGCCTCTTCCATTAAGGGATGTGGGCCCCGCCCTAATTCCCTTCTTTGATAACTTTAGTCAATTAATCCCCTATCAGAGGAACTCATTGACTTTCCTTTGCTTCTCCTAAAAAATCCTCCTTTTTCTTCTTGACTATCTGCGACGACTTTTTTTTTTGTCAGTCCACGATTTGATACTTTGTGGTTTGGCGTTTTCTATCAGTCTGTGCTCTGTCTGTCGCTGTATTCTGGGAGACAGTCTTCGAACTGATTGTTTTGGTCTGCGACTTTGGGAGGCTGCACGTGGTCGTCTGCTGTCTTCTCTGATCCCTCCGGCTTGCGTAAGAGTTCTCTGCGAATCCGATTCAAAGGTATTGTAAAAAAAAGAACTCTTTTTTTTTCCCGGCAAGCTCGGATTGAATTCGAGTCAACCGGGTTTCCCACTCTCTTTTTTTTTTCTCTCTTCCTTTTCCTTCCTCTTTTTCTCTCCTCTCATTTTTGACTCCTCCCTCAGTCTCTCATTTTCTCTCCCTCTTTTGTTTTTCGAGTTGTTCCTTTTTTTTTTTTTGAATTTTTCTTTTCTCTCTGTCTTGCGGTCTAAGAATTTGTCAATTTGTGCATTTGTGACAAATTGATAGTTTTTGTGCCAGCGTTGTGATTTTGTGTGGCACCTGGCTCTGTCGCCAGGTGCTGAAGTTCATTCAGCGTCGCGCCCGGACTCTGTCGCCCAGGTCGCGGAGATTTCTATGGGTTGATCCGGCCTGGTCGCCGGAGAGCGGTCGATCTGCGCTAGCATACCCGCCGGTCGCCGGGTGCAATTAGCGATCTGGTCGCGTTCGCCAGAGTTGATTGCTTAATGCAAAGGTCGCAGTCGGTCGGGGTCGCCGAGTCGCGACTTGTGTTAGGTCGCATGGCCGACACAAAGCCGCCGCCGAATCGCGAAGTTGTCTTTGGGGCCGCGGCCGGCAAGGGTCGCCGGCGCGAAGTTGTGTTGCCCTTTTGTCATAGCTTTTTTTTTTACGACCGCTTCTTTTTGTCGTAGCTTTTTTTTTGAGCGACGGCTTCTTTTTGTCGCTGACCTTTTTCTTGTTTTAGCGACTTCTTTTTTTTGTCGCTTTTTTTCTCCTTTTTTTTTTGGAATGAGTTACGTACGACACCCTTTGATTGCGGTCGGCTCGATTCGTCGGGGAGGTTGGACGTCTGTTGTAGTTACCAAGTGCGAGGCTTTGGTTGGCTGAGCTTCGGCTAAGTCGCTAGGAGGCTGAATTTCGGTGTTGGTGCACTGGCTCGGTCGCCGGGTGTGAGCTTGTTCGTTGGTTGCGTCCGGCTCGATTCGGCTGGCGCAGGAGTGTGAAGTGCAGCACCCGACTTCGGTTGTCGGGTAGTGTTTTTTGCACTCTTCTTCACGCTGTTTTGGTCTTTGGCGTCTGTTTTGATCACGCCAACTGTTTGACTTGGTCGCAATGAGTTGAGTTGCGCTGGCCTGGTCGCCGGGCATTTTGTTTCGCAATATCCCTTTCTGTCCAACTTCGGTCATCGGCACTAGGACCGGGTATCGCGGCATCTAACTCTGTCGTTAGATGCTGAGTTCTGTTTTGGTGCACCTAACTTGATCGTCGAGCACTAGAGAACTCTGTTTTGTTCGCCTCGGTTTGGTGGTGGCGAGACTTTGGGGACTGTTCTCGGTTTGGGGCCGGCGAGAACGGTGTTGTTGTTTTTAATTCGCACCGACTTCGGTCGTCGGATGCTGCTCTTTTTTGATTTGCGGCCAGCCTTGTAGTTGGCTGCGAATTTGAAGATGTGCTCCACCCGATTTGGTCATTTGGGTGAGATAACTCCATTTTGATCGTACTTTCGGCTCGATCGGTGAGCCACGAGACTTGTTTGTCGACTTGTCGAAAAGGATTGGTATACCTCTTCGGTTTGCCCCCTCTCTTTTTTTTGTTTCTCGTTTTTTTTTTTTCTCGACGACTTGTTCTTTTTGTCGTCCCTCTGTTTTTTTTTTTTTGCGACTTGATTTTTTTTTTTTTGTGTCGCGGGTTCCCCCCTTCTTTGTTTTTATTTGTGAATCTGCTTTTTTTTTTTTTTGGTCGCGGGGATACATAATTTTTTTTGAAAGAGTGATTAACGCGTGCCTGTTTGTTTTGCCGCTAGATGTCTCTTTCTCACCTTTCTTCAGTTACCCTCCTCGGTCTGACCTTCTCGGATGTCTCTGTCTTTGTCGATGGTGTTGTTGCGACGCTGCCTACGGGTTAGAGATTCAAATGGACAAGAGAAGTCGATGTTATTACCTCACGGCGAATCAGCATTGGGGGTCAGTCGTCGTGTGGCATGCCACGCTCATGAGTGTGCATGACTTGTGGAGTCGTCCAGTGGTTGAGGACGACCAGATTTGTTATCTTCTGCGACAAGCGGCCTTTCCTTCACATCAGGCTGGGGGGAATGTTCTGTTAAGCCCTCTGCATAAGTTAGCCACGAGCTATCGATTCACGACCCTCGGTTCAGCACTTGGGACGATTCACACCCCGCACCACCGGTTCCTTTTCCTGTACATGTGCCCTTTTACTTCGAATGGACCTGCACCATCGTTCGTACTTGCCCGGAGATCTTGGCTAGACTGGGCATTTTGACCGCAATCCGTGCCTCCGCTTTTACTTATCAGTGCTCCACCCATGTGATTCATGCCTTCTTGGAGCTGTGGTGTCCGTCGACGAATACGATTTTCACTCGAGGTGGGGAATTCTCGATTTCATTGTGGAACTTACATCATCTTAGTGGGCTGCCCGTTTCTGGATCTATCTACGACGAGGTGGTGCCGACGGTGGCTGACTTTACTGCTCTCCGAGCTTTACCGCTGCCGGAGGGCGTATCATATTTACTGCTGGCCTTCTACCGGATCTACTGTCGTCGCGACCCGGGAGACAAGAAGAGTCCTGCCATGTCCTTTTCGGACTGGACATCATTCTGGTTTCGCACTGAGGAGGGAGTCGTTCCTTCGTCTGACCCTTGGGCTGATCGCGGCAAGATGACGGAGTCCCGTAGCAGAGATCGTTCTACTATTCAGGATCGGGTCCTTGTTGAACTCGGCGTACCTGAGGCTCTTGCAGATGAGGTCTACTTGGCTGCATTCTTAGCCTTTTGGTTGTGCCGCAGTGTGATCCCCATGGCGGGTTTTGCTATGCGACCGGATACTTTCAAGATGGCCTGTTTTATGGCGAGTGGGACTAGAGTAGGATTGGCCGGGGCGGCTTTGGCACATCTTTATCGGAGCCTCAACAGTTTCTCTCCGGGTCACATAGCTTGGCCGTTCCTTTGTGCCTGGTTGGCGCAGCATTTCGGTGCTCACGGCGCGGATCCTAGCGAAGGCTCTGGTCCTCTCATGTGGATGTATTGGAACCCAGAACTCTACCGACATTTCACTCCGGTCGAAGCCCGTGCATTGTTTTGGAAGAGTTCGATCAAGACTTGGTATCCAGCCGAGGCTCTTCCTTACGGCATTCTTTGACGCGAGGAATCGCGATGGCTTCATCGATCGAATCGGACTATTTACGTGTGTTCGATCGACTTCTTTTGGTTTACCGGCAGCGGCACTGACACTCGGCTATTGAGCCGCACAGCCCTCCACAGATTCGCTAGGCAGTTTGGCTTTTGCCGGGATTTACCCTGGCGTGCTTATTTCTGATCAGCGCAGGCGAGTCTCTTTCGCCCTTTTGGAGATGTGGAGGACCAGCGTCGCAAGGCCTTTTGGTCACGTTGAGGTGCCGGTTTTTCGGGTGCCGACCTTGAGACCCTGGTGTCACTTTGAGCTTCGGGGAATCGTGGCTCGAAGCACGTAGTCCCCTTTTCGAGGTATGTGAACCTCTGTCTCTTTTCCTTTGGCTTCTTTTCTTTGTCTCCGATATTTCCTTCATCTTTCTACCCTCTTTTTTTTTTTTTTTTTAGCATGAGTGGAAGAACCTTGCTCGAACCGTCGTGTCCGCATCTCAATCTAAGTTGCTGCGTGCGCTGAGTGATGATGACGCAGAGGCTCTCCTCCTGCCTCTGCTAAGGCCAAGAAGGGGAAAGCCAAGGCTAAACAGCCTCGTCAGAAGGTAGTGAAGGAGAAGTTACCTGCGGCAAAGGCGAAGGGTATAGTGCTGAAGGAGCCGTCTGTGCCGGAGGAAGAGGCCAAGCCAGTGGTCCTTGCTTTGCTAGCGTCTCCAATTCCAGCTTCGCAGGAGAAGAAGAAGAAGGCTCCAGCCAAGCGGAAGGCACCTCTCCAGCCCCCGATTTTCGCTCCTCCACCCTTCATTAAGCGCGTCCGAAGTAGTGTTGCTAAGCCATCCGAGGATTTGTTTGATGTCCCTAGCTCGTCAGCTCTTCTGTTGGAACCGCCCGAACCTTTGGCCGTTTCGACTCCTCTTCTTCTTCCAGGTCCGTCTCAGGGGCCTACTGGAGAAGCTCAGTTGGTTGACCCGCGGGAGATTCAGCTTACACCGGCTTTGGACGAGCCGTTGGACCTTTCTGGGTTGGAGTTACCTCACCACTCCATGCTGGACGAGGAAGATCACATCTCTTTGGCAGACCTCGCCAGAATGCGATTCCATAAGGGTCCGCTATCTGCTGATCCTATACTCGATGAAGTGGAGGACGATACGACAATGGTTGCTGATGGTGTATCCCCTCAGACCGAAGCAGAGGCGACTGTGGATGGAGTCACTATTGCCGGCTTGAGCCAAGTGGCCGTCGGGGGTATTCAGCCTGATGCCCCCAGTACCTCTCTTGCTATTCCAGCGACTCCAGTCACCGTGATCCAGCCTTCTATTGTGTCTTTGTCTTCGAATGGTGGAGAGCCGTCATCAGCCCTTCATCCGCCAGGCAGCGATCATTCGACCTCTTCGAAGTCTTTGTCGGTGAGTCATGATTTCCTTTTCTCCTTTTCGTATATATATTTGTTTGTCTTTCCTCCCTCGAACTCATAGCCTCCGTTTTTCTTGGGGTCCTCGAGGCGTCCATCAGTGAGGGCGACTCTAAGGCTTCAGAGGGCGGCTTTGGGGTTGTGGGAGGACTTCATCCAGACGGACCTCTTACCCGCCAAGCGACCGAAGTTCACCCGGGAATTGGTGGAGGATGCCTTCGTCTGCCTTGAGAAGCTGATTGAGGTAGGTATCGACACCTCTATATTGGGACATTGGGTTGAGGAGTTCGCGATCCAGGCTGCTCGACTTCAGCATTTGCGCTGTTAGCTGGAAGGGAAGCTCAGTCTAGAAGAACGCCAAGTTGCGAGGCTGAACTTACTGAAGCTGAGCGGCGATGTGACCAGCGGTCGTGACCAACTGTCCGCTAGTGTCGACCAGAATCGGGCGGCTAGGCAAGCTGCCGAAGAGGAGCAGAAGCGGCTTCGCGAGCAGCTTACTCAGGTTTCAGCTCGACTTGACTCTTTGGATGCACAACTTGCGACTGATAGGAGACAGCTTGATGCAAAAGATGAAGAGGCTGCCACTATTCGTCGACGTTTGGCCGAGGTTAGAGCTCGGACTACCTTTAACGAGCAGGAGGGACATGAGCTAGCTGACGCCCAGGCTGAGGTGATCCGTTTGAAGGGCCAACTTACCAGTTTCGAGCTTCCGCGACTTTGAGGCCATATCACTCTTTCTTTCCTTTGCATTTTTTTTGTTTGCCTCGTTTATGTTTTGTGAGGCTGAGAATATTCCCATTTGATTTTTTATGAGAAGTACTCTCCTTTATTCGACTACTTTTCCTTTTCTCACATTTTTTCGTTGCCCTTTTCATGGGTAAAATCGTTTGAGAAATTTACCGTTCGTTATTGGCAGCTCCGACCCGTTTGCAGTGACGAGCTTATAGGCGCCATTGGTATAGGCCTCCTGCACCACGTAAGGTCCTTCCCACTTTGGGGCTTAATTTGCCCCGATTTTTTGGTGAAAAGCATCGGCCGTCTTTATCTGCGAAAGCACGAGATCGCTTTTTCGGAATGACCTGAGTCGTACCTTTTGTTGAAGGCTCACGGTCATGCGGGACTGATAGCATTCGAGGCGTTGTTGTGCCTCGAAGTCGTTGTTCATCAAGAGACTCAAGTTCTGCGAGCCTCAATTGGGCACATTCCTCCGTCGTCAGTCCTTCTCTTACTGCTATGCGTAAGGAAGGGAGTTGTACTTTGAGAGGGAGCACTGCCTCGGAGCCATAAACCAGCGAGTATGGAGTCGACTGGGTAGGCGTTCTGGCTGTCGTTCTGTATGCCCATTAAGCTTCGGGAAGCTTTTCATCCCAGCTCCTTTTGTGGGCGCCGACCGTTTTCTTCAGAATTTTGCAGAGTGTCTTATTGAAGGCCTCTGCGAGTCCATTGGCTGCCGGGTTGTAAGCCGACGACATCCGCTGTTGTATGCGAAATTTTTCGCAGAAGCGGTCCATGACTTTATTCCTAAAGGGTGTACCGTTGTCTGTCACGATATACCGTGGAACTCCATATCTGTATATGATTTGAGTTCGGATGAAGTCGGCGACGGTGGTGGCTTTGACCTCTCGGTAGGCTGCAGCTTCGGCCCATTTGGAGAAATAGTCGGTGGCAGCCAAGATGTATTGCCGGTCGGTGTCGGATTTGGGAGTGATAGGGACGATGATATCCATACCCCAGGCTTCGAATGGCCAGGAAGCGACCGTTGGGTGAAGCGGCACCGGTGGTTGATGTATGTAATCGGCATGGAGTTGGCACGGTTTGCAGGTTCGAGCCATTTCGATGGCGTCCCCGAGCATAGTTGGCCAATAGTAGCCGAGTCGTTTGACTTGTAGGTGGAGCTTCAGGCCAGCTTGATGTGCACCGCAGATCCCACCATGTGTTTCTTTCAACACTTGCAACCCCTCTTCTTTTGAAAGACAGCGTAGGAGCAGACCTTCATACGACCTTCGGTATAGTACATCGTTGATGAAAATGTACCGAGGAGCTGTCCGCCGAATTTGGACTCGCTCTCGCAGGTCGACTGGGAGTGTGCTGTGACGAAGGAAGTTGATGATAGGCTTGCGCCAGTCCTCGGTCTGGTTTTGGGTAGCCGAGATAGGGAGAGATTCTTCTGTCTCCTCTGTTTGCTCTTCTTCTTTTTCTTCCTCGAGTGGTGGAGGGATGACCCATCGTTGACAAATGGGAACTTGGTTTGGCCGTTCGTCGAAGCGTGCTAAGCTGGCGGCAATGCCGGCTACGCGTCGGCTGGCCCATTCTCGGAGCGAGGGACATAGTGGAGTGAAACTTCCGGGATTTGGGCCAGAAGTTCACCGGCATATCTCGAGAGGTTCGAGCTCGAGTTTCTTGACTTCGAACTCTCCTGACAATTGTTTGATGACCAAAGCCGAGTCGCCATAGATATTTAATTGCGGCAGTTGCATCTCGACCGCTATACCGAGTTCCAGAAGGATGGCTTGATACTCTGCTTCATTGTTTGAACAAATCTGGGATAGCACGAACGAATACGGCAGTAGATCCTTCTTTGGAGACACGAAAAGGACTCCGGCACCAGCTCCATTTCTTCGTGCGGCGCCGTCAAAATACATCTCCCAAGGGGGAAGTACTTCGACCAGGAATATTTCTTCGTATGGGAATTCCTCAGTTAACTCCCATTCGGCCGGCACCAGGTGGTCGGCCAAGAAATTAGCAAGAGCTTGACCTTTGATAGCTCGTTGCGGAACGAAGTTTATCTCAAATTCGGAGAGAAGCAGCGCCCATTTTGCCAATCGACTAGAGAGAATTGGTCGTGACATAATGTACTTCAACGGATCAGCTCGCGAAATAAGGTTTGTCGAATGCGCCAGGAGGTAGTGCCGAAGCTTTTGAACTGCGAATATGAGAGCCAGACAGGTCTTCTCAATCGGTGTATAGTTGAGCTCGGCGCCCACCAATGTTCGGCTAAGGTAGTAGAGAGAACGTTCTTTGTTGTCCTCATCATATTGAGCCAAAAGAGCTCCCACCGACTTCTCCTGTGCTGCGATGTATAGCAGCAATGGTTTGTCGACGATCGGAGCTACAAGCACTGGTGGCTTGGTGAGATACGCCTTTATGTTGTTAAAGGTGTTCCGACATGCATCGTCCCACTCGAACGGTGTACCCTTCTTTAGCAGCCGACTGAAAGGCTGGCACCTCCCGGCAAGGTTCGAAATAAAGCAGCGGATGTACGCCAGGTGACCTTGGAAGCTTTTAAGCTCGGAGACGTTTCTGGGCTCCGGCATCTTTTGAATGGCATCGATTTTTGACTGGTCTATTTCAATTCCTCTGTGGTGGACGAGGAATCCCAAAAATTTGCCCGAGGTGACGCCGAAAGCACACTTCAACGGATTCATCTTGAGTTGAAACCGTCGCTGTCTCTCGCACACTGCCCGGAGGTCGAGAAGATGGTCGGCTCTCTGCTTTGTTTTCACTACCAAGTCGTCGACGTAGCATTCGACTCACTTATGGAGGAAGTCGTCGAAGATGTTTTGCATCGCTCTTTGATATGTCGCGCCGGCATTTTTGAGTCCAAACGGCATAACTTTGTAGCAGAAGATGCCTTTGGGGGTGCGGAAAGCAGTGAGTTCTTCATCTTTTGGGTCCATCCTAATTTGGTTATAGCCGGAGGACCCGTCCATGAAAGATAGAGCCTCGTGACCTGTCGTCGCGATCGACCATGAGCTCGGTAATTGGCAGAGGGAAGTCATCCGGGCACGCTTTGTTTGGTCGCGAAAAGTCGACGCAAAACCCAATTTGGCCAGTTTTCTTTTTTGACTGGGACGATGTTTGCAATCCGGGGCGGGTACTTCACCTCTCGATAAAATTTGCGCGATCAACTTGTCGACCTCCTTTTCGATTTCTGGCACTAGTTCTGGCCGGAATCGTCGTTGCGATTGTTTCACTGGTCGAACAGAGGGATGAACCGCCAACTTGTGGACTGCCACTCGCGGGTCGAGGCCAGGCATCTCTGTGTAGTTCCAGGCAAAGATGTCGCGATATTCGCTGAGCAGCGCCATGTATTTGACCTCTTCATCGGCCGTCAGTGAGGCATTGAGGAATGTCGGCCTGGGGTCCTCCGTTGTGCCCAAGTCGACTTTTTTTAATTCATCGACGGTTGACTGGCCTCCTTCTTCGAATTCAGCCGGAGCCTCCTTCAAAACAAATTCCTCATCATCTTGCTCGTCGTCGGTGACGGAGATGTGATTCACCATTACCGAGTCGTACGCGCGAGCTCGTGCGAGGGCTGCTTTCAAAGTATAGATGATGACTGGTCCGCCGTCTTTCTTTGGTCGACGTCGATTGATGGCGGCTTTTGTGTAAATAATCACCGGCTTTGAAGTATTCTGTTCCTCTGTTGGGATTTGGCCAACTGAGACTTGGTACACGTCTGCCGATGATTTTCTGGTTATCTTTACCGGCTTCGTTTGGGCTGTATAGATCTTGATTGGTTTCGGCCTTTCATAGCCAAGGCCCAAGCGACCTTGACGATCGCGATGCCCTTCCTTCTTTAGCTTCTCCTGCTCTGGAGTGAAGGCGGGTAAAGTCACGGGAGGCTTGGCGTGAATCTCGTCTTTTTGTAAGGCGCCCCGCTATGGCCATCAACCGGTAGGCATTTGGGTCGAAGCCTTCATTTGGCGTGTGGACGGCAAGCTGTTGTTGGTTCGGCAACCGCTTCCGCGATACTTCTTTCCTCTAATTTTGGTAGAGGAAGCGTGACTTTTTTTCTGGCAACGGGGTCGGCTGGGTTTTGTTGCGGCGACCGTGGGAGCCTCTCCTCCTTTTTTCTTTGGCGACCGTGGAATGTATCGCAAGATGGGCATGTTTGCGCCCGATTTGGTGTAGGCGCGACTGTGGCCGATTTATGACTGTGTGCTGGCTGTTGTGGAGATACGACTTGCGTCGTGGTCTGTTTGGGAGATGCAGCTTGCGTCAAAGTCTGTGGTTTGGCTGACTACGACGACTGTTTGAGTGTTGTATCCTGCATCTGTTGTTTGGACGATGTGGCCTGCGTCGGAGTGCTCTTGGCGTTTGCTGCCGCCTGGTTCGACTCTGGTGACAATTTAACTGTCGGCCTAGTCGTCAGGTAGAATTTAGCATCTGCGAACGACGCCTCTGCTTCTGTGAATGGGCTTTCGTTGGCATACACCGTTTTCTGCTCGCCGTTTTCCCTATACTTGAAGCATTGGTGCAGTGTAGATGGCACGACTCCGTTTGAATGGAGCCACGGTCGACCCAGGAGCAGGTTGTATGAGGTCCTTGAGTCGATGACTTGAAGAGGGGTGTCGGCTACCATGTCCCCAATGTGCAGCTTTAGGTTTGTCATGCCGAGTGTTCTCTGGCCCTCCTGGTTGAAGCCTTGAATGAGGAGAGAACTTGGAGAAAGGTTGCCAGCAGAGAGACCAATATTCTTCATCGTGCGGATGGGCAGAATGTTGACTGCAGATCCACAGTCGATGAGGATACGGTTGATTTTGTGATCCCTGATGTAGCCGGAGACGAACAACGGTCTGTTGTGATTCTTCGACCCCAATTGTGCGTCTTCCTCTCTGAATGTAATGCAGGGCGGGCATGTGACGACCAATGCTTCCTCCGACTTTGCGAGATGCGCTTTGGTGTAGGCATCTTCCTCTTCTTTTCGAAAAGGAGGGGTCAACCCGACTTTCGGCAGGTCGTTCTTTCTCATCAGCAGCGTCTCGAGCTCAGCTTTGAGTTCCTCTGGTTTGTCGAGGACTCGGATTAAGGCTTGTCTGGACCTGATGTCCAAATCGAGATCATCTTCTATTTTGTTGAGATGTGAGATTTGTTTGAGCGACGATCTCGAGGTAAATTCGCATTCACGACAGGTCTTTTGCCCTTCTCTTTTCTTGCTGTTGTTTGCTCGGGAGGAGCTGTTGAGCAGGTCGCCACCATTGCAGGCGGCGAGAAGAACTCCTTCGGGAAGAACTCCGCCAATGTGATTGGTCTTCTTTTCTTTTTGTTTGCCCCCTGGACGTCAGTCTTGGGAGCTTTTCTTTGGCGTTATGCGGCTCTTTTGTTTGGCTGCTTTGCTTTTGTTTTGGTGGTCGCCGGTGCCGGTTCGATTTCTCGAATAGGCTTCTTTCTCCGGTGACCAAGATCCACCCCTCTGCGTCGGCTGCAGCTTCTTCGCGGGGTGCCGGTTTTGGTGCAACCTTAGCCGGTGGTCGTCTGTTGTTATGAGGTCGGCCGGAGGAACCGGGCTTTGGTAGGTACTCCTTCTTCGTGGCCTGCTTCTTGTTTAGCCGAGTTAGCTGATTCGGCCCGGCTCGGATGGAGATGGCATATGAGGAGGCTGTGTTTTCAGCTCCTTCAATTTCAATACGGCCTTGCGCCGCCAGCTCCATGATGCGGTCCTTCAAGACGAAGCATTTCTCCGTCGAGTGCCCAACCAGTCGATGGTATTTGCAAAAATTTGGATCTTTGCTTTTGGATTGGTCGCCAGGTCTTTTGATTTCTGGCAGCCTCAATAGTTGGTTGTCCAGCAGCTGATCGAGCATGATGGGAACGTCGACATCGGCAAAGGGATATGTCTTTGCCTGTCGTTCTTCCAGTGTCAACTTCTTGAAACCTCCCGTCAATTGTCGTGGGAGGTAAGTCTGCTTGACCTTACTGCCGACCTTGATTGGCTCGACAGTATTTGTCGTGAAAGAGGATTTTGATTTCTCTTTTGTTTCTTTGGATGCAGTCGCAGCAGGTGCCCTCCCCTTTTTGCGAGGGTCGGCGAAAGAGGATCCTTCTTCTCCTCGTTCTTCTATCAAGTTTTCCATATTGTTAGCTTCTGTTGCGAGCTCTTGGAAATCTTTCGGCCTTCGGCTCTGTATGTAGAAGAGGAGGTTCCATCGCATTCCCCGTGAGGACATTTCTATTTCGGCTTCGAGCGATAGATTCGAGCTTTCTTTGCAATTGAGGCTCAGGTTCCTCCATCGGTTGATGTAGTCGACCACTTTTTCGCCCTTCTTATGTTTGAGATTGGCGATCTCGACTAGTGTTACAGTATGCAGAGTACTGTAGAATCGACTGAGGAATTCGCTCTCCAGTTGCTCCCAACTGTCAATTGTCTCCTGGGGCAGCTCGATGTACCAGTCGAAGGCATTGCCCTTCAACGACCGGCCGAACTGCTTGACCAGCAAGTCGCCGTCTGTGCCGGCGTTGTTGCATGTTTCAATGAAATGGGCGACATGTTGTTTGGGGTGGCCGTCGCCGTTAAATTGTTGAAACTTAGGAGGGTGATAGCCGATTGGCATTGGAATGTTCTGGATCCTCTGTGTGTACGGTCTCTTGTAGGCGACTGATTTGTGGTCGCCGGCACTGTTTCGTACTGCACGGTTGATGAGCTCTGTAATGGAGTCAAGGGTAAGAGCTGACGAGTCGACTTCAGGTCGACCTCTGCGGATGGCCACTGGAGCGACGGGCGGCAGCTCGTCGTCAGAAGAGGAGTCTTCTCGTAGCAGTTCGGCTGTGGCGCTGGTAGTCGGCCGATTTCGGTCGACTTCTTGAGAGACGCCACCGGTGTTATTGGTGGTTGTGCCTATTTCGAGCTGTTCAAACAACTTCGCAATTTGATCATTGCGAGCTGCTAGTTGAGCATCACGGGCTGCAAGTTGCGCATCTTTTATGCGCAGCTGTTCGCTTTGCTCCTTTATCGCGGCCTGCATTTCGGCAAGCTGTTCTTCAATTGTTTTGGCCGAAGTCGTCATCGCGGCCATCTTGACAGTTTGCGTCGGAGTAGTTGTTCTCGACGCAGCTTGAAGATATGAAGCCTTCGTTGGTGACTTCATTGGAGAGGTGGTTGTTGTGGGGGACCGGTCAGAAGGACCAGTCGCAGGTTGATTGCGGAAGGTGGCTCTGGACGACGACTGACTTGCAGTGATTGCCGTCGGTGAGAATCGGAAGGATGAGATAGGTGATGTTGCGATAGGGGAGGTCGCTGTTGTTTGTCGGCGAGGTGAACGGATTGGTGGTGGACCAGCTGTTGCATTGAGTTCGGCCAGAAGGTCGTGTGAGTCCAGCATAACCGGCGAGTTGTCTGTCGCCGATGTTCTCTGTACGGAGGAAGCCGGCACAGAGTGTGTTCTGGTCGCAGGGAGAGAGGAGATGCCCCCGCTTTGCTCGTATTGCTGTACCAAGGTGGGAACAATAGAGCTTCTTCGTGACGGCGGCGACTGCGTCGGGCTGGCGGTCGGGCTGTGAGAAGGTGAAGCGACGACAGCCAGATATGTTGGCTTGGCAATCGCCAGCATTAATTTGGTGGAGGATGCGGCAGGTTTAGTTGAGGCCGCGGTAGCCGGAGGAACGAACACGACCATTGGGCGACGGGTGTCGCGCATGAAAGGAGCTTGTCCAGTGGACAAACTTCTGGCCAGAGCCCTTGTAAATGGCCGTGTGGCATGTGGAGGAGATGTCGGAGCGCGGAGGTTGGCCGGAGATGCAGCTGCTGGTCCGCGAGCTCCGGTGGTCGAGCTTGCAATCGCGGCGGGGCGCGGTTGAGCAGAACTCGAGGAGGCAGTCTGTTTGCCTTCGTTGCTGTTGTTGTTGTTGTTGCCGTTGTTGGCATTGCTGGCCATGACTGAGGTTGGGGATTTTTTTTTTGTTGGACGGAGAAGGAGATGAGAGGTAGGAAAGGTCCCACCGGGCGTGCCAAATCTGTTTCACCGAAAATCCGCCGGTCCGCGAAGAGGCGCGACCGAGAGATGTTTTCAATTACTTTAGAATAATTTTGAGTTTACAAGGTGTGTGAGTCAGGAAAAAAGCGAGTTCACTCTCCTAATAACCCTCTGATTCGATCTCCGTGTGGTTTGGGTGAAGTTAAAGCTTCTGGCGAGGTCGTCGTCGAGACTTCGAGTTACAGAAATGAACGTACACGATCTGGTGTGGCTTTTGTCGGTCGGACGGAAGTATTTGTGTTCCGTGTGTTTTGACTTGTGACGATGCCGGCGACGGTGTAGAATTGCTTCTGGTCGAACTGTAGAGCGACGAACTGCGAGTGTTGGACTTCTTTGCGATTCGAAAGAACCTACGTGCGTGAAGAACTCTTCTCGATGAAGGGTGTTTTGGACCTTCGATTTGAGAACGAGAGGATTTTTACGCTTAGGCCAAGAGAGCCTTCCGAGTATGATTTCTCCAACTTTTTCAATTTTTCCAACCAACCCCGGAGCGGGGGAACGCCCGCCTTTGTAGCCGGGTCTTTGTAGTTGTTGAGGATTTTTTTGCTGGGAAAGAGGATCACAATCCCCTTTACGCTCGTGAAGTTCAGGGAAGAGGGAGGAGGGAGACTAGGAGCTCCCCGTTGAGATCCCCTGAATGAGGATCATGGCTTCTTTTATAGGTTTTCATCTTCCTGTTTGAAATTGCTGACTGTATGCTGACTCATGCTGACGTGGCGATGACTCATCGAGTCGTTGCTGACTAACGATGACTCACTGAGTTGACGATGCGGCGAGACGGCTCGCTGTGTCGATGATGCGGCGAGACAGATGAGTTCGACGATGGGCTGCGTCGGATTACTTTGACAATTGTCGAGGCCTGTCCACGAACTTTGTTTGTTGGGTCAATGGACTCCTGGACCAGTTGAATTTGGGCCATCTACATTTTGGTGTATACAAGTATGTAACATATTATTATATTATACTTCTTGTTTCACCGAAAATCCGCCGGTCCACGAAGAGGCGCGATCGAGAGAATATTTTAATTACTTTAGAATAATTTGTGTTTACAATGAGGTGTGAATATCAGAAAATTGCGAGTCCAATTTCGTAGAATTCCTCTGATTCGATCTCCGTGTGAATTGTCGAAGTTTCGGCTTCTGGCGAGAACGTCGAAGTTTAGTTCTGGGAACGAGTGTACACGATCTGGTGTGGCTTTGGTCGGTCGGACGGAAGTATTTGTGTCCTGTGTGTTTCGACTTGTGACGCTGCCGGCGAACGTGTAGAGCTGCTCCAGTCAAACTGTTGAACGACGGTCTGCAAGTGCTGAACTTCTCTGGTTTTTACTGCTTCCGTGAGTGTATTTTCTTCTTGGCAAGAAGGCTGTCGATCTTCAAAATTTCCAACCCCTGGGACAGGGAACTTTTGACCTTTTGCAGCTAGTCTGTGTAGTTGTTGAAGAATTTTGCCAGGGAAAGGGGATCACGATCCCCTTTCTGCTGCTGTAGTTGAGATGGGAGGAGGACCAGGAGCTCCTCTATTGAGATCCCTTGAATGAGGATCGTACCCCTTTTTCTAGGTTTTTATCTCCACGTTTGAGGTAGATGACTGTATGCTGACTCATGCTGACGTGTCGATGACTCACCAAGTCGTTGCTGACTAGAAGATAACTCATTGAGTCGATGATGGATGTAAGATGACTCACTGTGTCGATAATGCGACGAGATGGGTGGCTCTGGCGATGGGTTGTGTCGGATGACCTTGAGAATCGTCGAGGCCTGTCCACGAACCTTGTTTGCTGGATTAGTGGACTCCTGGACTTGTTGAATTTGGGCCATGCACATTTTGGTGCATACAGATTGCCCCCTTCGAGACTTGTTCGTTCGGGAGGAACGAACAAGTTTCGAATGTGAAGATGAATGAACACAACTCACACACACTTTTATTTTGTTTTTTTTTTTTTCTTTGTTGATCCTCTTACTCTTTTAGGATCGTTTATCTTTTGTGTACGTATGCTCTTCTGTCCTCTTGCTTTTTTAGGACAATGTATATTTTCTCTACACTTTATAAACTCTTTTTTTTTTTTTCTATTCTTTTTTTTTGGCTCTCTTGCTGTTTTAGAGCTGTCTGTTTTTTTTTGTTTTTTTTTGTATACTCATACATGTGGAGTATGTACGGTATAGAGAGATGATGATTACCTGAGCAGAGATGTCGCCCAGGTTCGAGCAACAACGGTGAATTGGGGTTGAGATGTTGGCTACGGTCTGCTTCGAGTATTGTCGAAAGTTGTTTCGAAACCTCAGAGAAGGACGACGCGATAGACTTTGCGAACTTCTGCAAACCTCGGCGACTTTGGCCATCGCGCCGGGGAAGAGGTGTCACTCGCCGACTCAGGTAAGGCGGCCACACGGGTGAGAGGAGGCTTCAGAGCTTTGCTTCGGGCCACGGAGAAGAGAGCGGCCGCCAAGTTGGACTCCACATTGCATGGCGTTGACTGTTTTAGTGAAATTCCGCCGCAGAATTGGTTCTACACCGAGGAGGGGAGAGAGCGGGGCTGACTCATCTTGGGCTTAATTTCTGGCACTGCACTAATTATGTGCAGGAGGAAAGGAGGCAACGCAGGAAAGGGGAGGCAGCCGCGGGCCCCGCCCTATGTGGTCTTGCCGACCAAAGAGCCGAGTCTCCGCCGACAAAAATTGCTCCAATGCCAGGGGAGGAAGGAAGGCAGCGCCGTGGGCCCAGCCCAGCGTGGCGCTGACTCAGCAGCGAGCTCCGGCTTTGGCAGAATGGAATCTGCGCTGGGGAAGGGAGGAGGCAGAGCCGTGGGCCCCGCCCTGTGTGGCGCTGACTCATCAGCGAGCCTCCCCGCCTCGGACAGAATAGAATCTCTGGCCCGAGGAAGGGAGGAGGCAGTGCCTTGGGCCCCGCCCTTGTGGCGCTGACTCATCAGCGAGCTCCTGCTTCGGCAGAATGGAATTTGCGCTGGGAAAGGGAGGAGGCAGCGCCGTGGGCCCCGCCCAGCGTGGCGCTCACTCATCCGCGACCTTTGGCTTCGGCAGAGTTGCTCCAGCGCAGGGGAAAGAGGAGGCATTGCGGGCCCCGCCCTAGTTGGTCTGGCACCGACCTAGGGTTTTTTCTCAGGTTGTGCCTTCTCAATCAAGGTGTGTGGGTCCCGCCCTGATTGGATTGGCGCTGACCTAGGGCTTTTCCCAGGTCGTGCCTCCTTAATTAAGGGGTGTGGGCCCCACCCTAATTCTCCTCCTTGTTAACTTTTTGTCAATTAATTCCCATAACAGAGGAACTCATTGACTTCCCTTAATTTCTCCTGTGAAACTGCTCTAAAAAAATCCTCTTTTTCTTCTTGACTGTCTGCGACCTACCCCTTTTTGTCAGTCCACGATTTGACACTATCTGTGGTTTGACGTTTTCTGTCAGCCTACACTCTGTCTGCGACTCTACTCTGGGCGACAGTCTTTGGATTGACTGTTCTTGTCTGCGATTTTGGGAGGTTGCACGTTGGTCGTGTATTATCTTCTCTGATCCCCTAGCTTGTGTCAGAGTTCTCTGCGAATCCAATTCAAAGGTACTGTAAAGAAATTTGTATCCTGGCAGCCTCGGATTGAGTTCGAGTCAGCCAGAATTCCCACTTTCTTTTTTTTCTTCTCTCTTCCTTTTCCTTCTTCTTTTCCTTCTTCTTTTTCTCTCCTCTCATTTTCGACTCCTCCCTCAGTCTCTCTCTCTTTCTCTTTTTCCACGATTTTCTCTCTTTTTTTTTCGAATTTCCTCCTCTTTTTTTTTTTTTTTGACTTCTCTTTTCTCTTTTTCTTGCACTCTAAGTATTTGTCAATTTGTCTATGTGACAAAACTGACAGGTTTTGTGCCAAACGTTGTAAGTTTGTGTGGTGTCGGCTCATTACGAAGTCTTTGGGGTTGATTTGGGTCCTTTTTGGCTCTGTCGCTGGTGCTGGATTTAATTTTTGGTCGCGCGCGGGGACTCTGTCGCCAGGTGCTGAAAGTGATTTGGGTCGCATCTGGCTTTGTCGCCAGGTGCTGAACTTCTGTTGGCTGATCCGGCTTGGTCGCCAGGAGGTAGTATGTCTGCGCTAGCACACCTGTTTTGGACGCCGGGTGCAATTAGCAGTCTGGTCCAAGTCGACCAGACTTGGTTGCTAATGCGAGTTGTTCTGAGGTCGCAGCCGGCAAGGGTCGCCAGGTGCGAGTTGAGTTGAACCTCTTTCTGTTTCACTTCATGACTGCTTCTTTTTGTCGTAGCTCTTTTTTTTTTTTTTGGCGACGGCTTCTTTTTGTCGCAGCCTTTTTTTTTTTTTGTTTACATTTGCTTCTTTTTGTCGCTGCCTTTTTTTTTGTTTTTGTCCAGAGGTGAGTTACGTACCTAGTTATGTTGGTTGCGTCCGGGTTGGTTGCCAGTTGCAGGAATTTACTGCGCGACACACGAGTCGATCACCGGGTGTTGCAGTTTTTATTTTAAACTTGGCCAGCTCGGTCGCCGGGAGGTTAATCTTCTGTTTTGGCCATCGAGTGCCGAGGCTTTGGTTCGGCTGAGCTCGGCTAGGTCGCCAGGAGGCTGAATTCCAGTGTTGGCGCACCCGGCTCGGTCGTCAGGTACGAACTGCTGCGAGCTGCTGAGTGGTCGGCTATGGTTTGGTCGTCAACCACTTCTTTTCTTTTGCGACTGCTTCTTTTTGTCGGTGCATTTTTTTTGTTCTTTTGCGACAGCTCATTTTTGTCGCAGCTTTTTGTTCGGCGACGACTTCTTTTTGTCGCGGCCTTTTTCTTTCTCCCTTTTTTTTTTTGAGAAGATGGGTTGCGTACCTTGTTCTGTTGGCTACGTCCGGCTCGGTCGCCGGCCACAGGAGTTTGTAGTACAACACCCGACTCGATCGTCGGGTAGTGTCTCTGCATTTTTCTTCGCGTCCATTTTGTTGTTGGGCGCAGACTTTGAACTGTGCTTGGCTCGGTTGCCGGGCACTTGCTTGTTGTTTCATAGCATTCGTTTCCTGTCCAAATCGGTCGTCCGACACTGGGCTCGAATGTACGGCTTCTGGCTTTGTCACCATATGTTGAATCCTCCGTTTGGCTGTGTCCGAATTGTTTGCCGGGCACTAGGGAATTCGATTTTGTTCGCCTCCGATTTGGTGGCCGCGAGGCTGCATGCTTCGGTCGCGCTAAGCTCTATTACTATGCATGAGGCTTTGGGACTGTTCTCGGTTTGGGTCGCCGAGAACAGTGTTGTTGTTTTGGTCGCACCCGGCTCGATCATCGGGCGCGAGATTTGCTTCTCGCTTGGTTGGTCGAAGAGGATTGGTATACCTCTTCGGTTTGCCCACTCTCTTTGTTTCTCCATTTTCTTTTTTTGATTTATTTATTATTATTATTATTTTTTTTTTTTTTTTTTGTCGCTGGTTCCCCTTCTTCTTTTTTTATCTGCAACTCTGCTTTTGGTCGCAGGGGATGCATTTTTTTTTGAATTGAGGGAGAGGTGGATTGACGTACCTGTTTTGCTTTGTCGCAGATGTCTACTATCTCAGCTTCAGTTTCCCTCCTTGGTCTGACCTTCTCGGATGTCTCTGTTCTGTCTGACGGTGTTGCGCGATGCTGCCTGCGGGTTAGAGATTCGAACGGGCAAGAAAAGTCGATGTTGTTACCTCATGGCGAATCTGTTTTTGGAGGTCAATCCGCATCTGCACCTACGCCCTAGAGTATGCATGATTTGTGGAGCCGTCCAGTGGTCGAGGACGACTAGCTTTGTTACCTTCTGCGAAAAGCAGCGTTTCCTTCGCATCAGGCTAGGGGGAACGTTCTGTTGAGCCCTATGCATAAGTTAGCCGTGTACACAGCTCCCGAGCTATCAATTCATAGCACTCGGTTCGGCACTTGGGACGATTCACACCCTGCACCACCAGTTCGTCGACGTTTGGCTGAGGTTCGAGCTCGGCCTACCTTCACCGAACAGGAAGGACAAGAGATGTCTGACGCCCAAGCTGAAGTGATCCGACTGAGGGGACGACTTGCCGATTTTGAGCTTCCGCGACTTTGATATTATCTCACTCTTTCTTTTCCTTTGCATTTTTTTTTTGTTGCCTCGTTTTTTTTTGTGAGGCTTCTTCTCTTTCTCGCCTTTTGTTGCGAAGCTTGAAAGAAAAACTTTTTTTTTTCTGTGCCTCGCATTTTTGTTGCGAGATCTGCAGTGTTCCCATTACAAATTTTTTTTGCAATGAGAAGTCCGTACTCGTTTTTTTTTTCCCGAGGTTCACTTCTTCCTCTCTTTTTTTCTTTGCTGCTTTCTTCATGGGTAAAACCGTTTGAGGAATTTACAATTTGTTATCGGCAGCTCCGACCCATTTGCAGTGACGAGCTTGTATGCGCCATTCGTATAGGCTTCTTGCACGACGTAGGGTCCTTCCCATTTTGGCATAAATTTGCCCCGGTTTTGCTGGTGAAAAGCATCGGCCGTCTTTCTGCGAAAGCACGAGATCGCATCTTACGGAATGACCTGAGTCGTACCTTTTGTTGAAGGCTCACGGTCATGCGGGATTGATAGCTTTTCGAGGCGTTGTTGCGCCCGAAGTCGTTGTTCATCGAGACTCCAGTTCAGCGAGTCTCGGTTGGGCACATTCCTCCATCGTTAACCCTTCTCTTACTGCAATTCCACGGGGAAGGTAGTTGTACCGAGGGGAAGCACCGCTGCCGCCGTGAGACCCGTGACAATGGGGTTGATTGGGTCGGTGTCGAACCGGCGTTCAGTATGCCCATAACGCCGGGCAATTTTCGTCCCAACTCTTTTTCGTTGGTGTCGATGGTCTTCTTTAGGATTTTTGCGAGTGTTTTGTTGAAAGCTTCTGCAAGTCCGTTGGCTGCGGGATTGTAAGCCGTAGAGGTCCGTTGTTGTATGCGAAATTTTTTGCAGAAGCTGTCCATGACTTTGTTTTTGAATGGCGTGCCGTTGTCTGTCATTATGTATCGAGGGACTCCATATCGATAAATGATTTGAGTTCGAAAGAAGTCGACGACGGTGACAGCTTTCACTTCTCGGTAAGCAGCAGCTTCTGCCCATTTCGAGAAGTAGTCGGTGGTGGCCAAGATGTACTGCCGGTCGGAGTCGGATTTGGGACTGATGGGGTCAATGATGTCCATCCCCCAAGCTTCGAACGACCAAGATGCGACTGTTGGGTGTAGCGGTTCCGGTGCCTGATGTATGTAGTCGGCGTGGATTTGGCACTGTTTGCAAGTTCGAGCCATTTCAATGGCATCTCATAGCATAGTCGGCCAATAGTAACCCAGTCGTTTGACTTGCAAGTGAAGCTTCGGGCCGGCTTGATGTGCGCCGCAGATTCGACTGTGTATCTCTTTCAACACTTGTGACCCTTCTTCTTTGGACAAGCAGCGAAGGAGCAGACCTTCATATGACCGTCGGTAAAGTACGTCATTGATGAAGACATACTTCGGAGCTGCTCGGCGGATTTGGACTCGCTCTCGCAAATCGACCGGTAGTGTGCCGTGACGAAGGAAGTTAATGATAAGTTCGCGCCAATCCTCGGTTTGATTTTGGCTGGCCGAGATGGGAAGAGATTCTTCTATCTCTTCTGTTTGCTATTCTTCTATTTCTTCCTCGACTGGTGGAGGGATTACCCATCGCTCGCAAATGGGAATCTGGCTTGGTCATTGGTCGAATTGTGCTAGACTGGCTGCGATGCCGGCTAATGCGTCGGCTGGCCCATTCTATGAGCGAGGGACATGGTGGAGTGAAGCTTCCGGGATTTGGGCCAGAAGTTCACCGGCATGCCTCCAGAGTGGTTCGAGTTCAAGTTTCTTTACTTCGAACTCTCCAGTAAGCTGCTTGATGACCAGAGCCGAGTCGCCGTGGAGGTGTAACTGCGGCAGCTGTATTTCGACCGCTATGCCGAGTCCGAGTAATAAAGCTTGGTATTCTGCTTCCTTATTCGAGCAAATCTGGGTGAGCACGAATGAGTATGGCAACAAATCTTTCTTGGGTGAAACGAATAAGACTCTGGCGCCAGCTCCATTTTTTCGTGCGGCGCTGTCAAAATACATCTCCCAAGGTGGAAGCACTTCGACCGGGAATATTTCTTCGTCTGGGAATTCTTCTGTTAACTCCCATTCGGCCGGCACCGGGTGGTCGGCCAAGACATTTGCCAATGCTTGGCTTTAATCGCTCTTTGAGGAACGAAATTGATCTCGAATTCTGATAGGAGCAGAGCCCACTTAGCCAGTCGACCTGATAGAATTGGTCGCGACATAATGTATTTCAGCGGATCAGCTCGCAAGATGAGATTCGTCGAATGTCCCAGAAGGTAGTGCCGAAGCTTTTGAACTGCGAAGATGAGAGCCAGACAGGTCTTCTCGATTGGGGAGTAGTTGAGCTTGGCGTCCACCAATGTTCGGCTTAGGTAGTAGAGAGAACGCTCCTTGTTGTCCTCGTCGCATTGAGCTAGAAGAGCTCCCACTGATTTCTTTTGTGTTGCTATGTACAACAGCAGTGGTTTGTCGACGATCGGAGCTACGAGCACTGGCGGCTTGGTGAGATACGCCTTTATGTTGTTAAAGGCGTTCCGGCAAGAGTCGTCCCACTCGAACGGTGTGCCCTTCTTTAGCAGACGACTGAAAGGCTGGCACCTCCCGGCAAGGTTCGAGATGAAACGCCGAATGTACGCCAGGTGACCTTGGAAGCTTTTAAGCTCAGAGACGTTTCTGGGCTCTGGCATCTTTTGAATAGCGTCGATTTTTGACTGGTCGATTTCGATCGCTCTGTGATGGACGATGAATCCCAGGAACTTGCCTGAGGTGACGCCGAATGCACACTTCAACGGATTCATTTTGAGTTGAAACCGTCGAAGCCTCTCGAATACAGCTCTAAGGTCGAGGAGATGATCTGACCTTTGTTTCGTTTTCACCACCAGGTCATCGACGTAGCATTCGACTCGTTTATGAAGGAAGTCGTTGAAGATGTTCTGCATTGCTCTTTGGTAGGTCGCGCCAGCATTCTTGAGTCCGAATGGCATCACTTTGTAACAGAAGATGCCCTTTGGTGTGTGGAATGCAGTGAGCTCTTCATCTTTTGGGTCCATCCGGATTTGATTGTAACCGGAGGAACCATCCATGAAAGATAAGGCCTTGTGACCTGTCGTCGCATCGACCATGAGCTCGGTAATTGGCAAGAGGAAGTCGTCCTTCGGGCACGCCTTATTCAGGCCGCAAAAGTCGACGCAGACCCAAATTTGGCCAGTCTTCTTCTTGACAGGCGCGATGTTTGCGATCCAGGACGGGTACTTCACCTCCCTGATGAAATTTGCCGCGATTAACTTGTCGACCTCCTTTTCAATTTCTGGCACAAGTTCTGGTCGGAACCGTCGTTGCGACTGCCTGACTGGTCGAACAGAGGGATGAACCGCCAATTTATGGACTGCCACTCGTGGGTCGAGACCTGGCATCTCCATGTAGTTCCATGCGAAGATGTCTCGGTATTCATGGAGTAACGCCATATATTCAGCTTCTTCTTCAGCCCTCAGCGATTCACTGAGGAATGTCGGCCTCGGGTCTTCTATGGTACCCAAATCGACTTTCTTTAATTCGTCGACGGTCGACTGGCCTCCTTCTTCGAATTCAGTCGGAGCCTCCTTCAAGACGAATTCCTCATCTTCTTGTTCCTCGTCGATGATGGAAATGTGATTCACTGTGGCTGAGTCGTAGGCATAAGCTCGTGCAATGGCTGCCTTCAACGTATAGATGACGACTGGACCGCCGTCGTTCTTTGGCCGGCTTCGATTGATGGCGGCTTTGGTGTAAATAATCACCGGCTTTGAAGTATTTTGTTTCTCGGTTGGGATTTGGCCAACTGAGACTTAGTGCACATATGCTGATGACTTTCTGGTTATCTTGACCGGCTTTGTTTGGGTTGTATAGATCTTGATTGGTTTTGGTCTCTCATAGCCGAGGCCCAGGCGACCTTGACTGATGCGATGCCCTTCATTCTTCAATTTCTCCTATTCTGGAGTGAAGACGGGTAAGGTCACAGGAGGTTTTGCATGAATCTCGTCTTTTGTTTGATTGCCCCCTGCTCTGGCCATCAACCGGTAGGTGCTCGGGTCGAAGCCTTCATTTGAGCGTGTAGACGGCAACTGCTGTTGGCCCGGCAATTGATTCACGATACTTCGTTCCTCCAATTTTGGCAGAGGAAGCGTAACTTTTTTTGGCAAAGGGGTCGGCTGGATTTTGTTGCAGGGGACCAGGGGAGCTTCTCCTTTCTTCTTTTGCGACTGTGGAATGTATCGCAAGATGGGTATGTTGCGCTGATTTGGTGTAGGCGCGACTGTGGCCGGTTTACGGCCATGTGCCGACGGGCTATGGTGCGTCGACTGCTTTGGAGATACGACCTGCGTCGTGGTCTGTTTAGGAGATGCAACTTGCGTCAGAGTCTGTGGTTTTTTTTTAGGCTGCGACGACTGTTTGAGTGTTGCATCCTGCGCCGGTTGTTTGGATGATGCAGCCTGCGTCGGAGTGCTCTTGGCGTTTGCTGACTGGTTCGACTCTGGTGACAATTTAACTGTCGGCCTAGTCGTCAGATAGAATTTAGCATCTGCGAACGATGCCTCTGCTTCTGTGAATGGGCTTTCGTCGGCATACACGTCTTTTGCTCGCCGTTTTCCCAATACTTGAAGCATTGGTGAAGTGTGGATGGCACGACTCCGTTTGAATGAAGCCATGGTCGACCCAGGAGTAGATTGTAAGACGTCTTGGAGTCGATGACTTGAAGAGAAGTGTCGGCTACCATGTTCCCGATGTGCAACTTGAGATTCGTCATCCCGAGTGTTCTTTGGCCCTCCTGGTTGAAACCTTGAATGAGGAGAGAACTTGGAGAGAGGTCGCCAGCAGAGAGACCAATGTTCTTCATCGTGCGAATAGGCAGAATGTTGACTGCAGATCCACAGTCGATGAGGATACGGTTGATTTTGTGGTCTTTGATGTAGTCAGAGACGAACAACGGCCTGTTGTGATTTCTCATTCCCAATTGTGCATCTTCTTCCCGGAATGTGATGCACGGTGGGCATGTGACGGCTAGTGCTTCTTCTGACTTCACGAGATGCGCTTTGGTGTAAGCGTCTTCCTCCTCTTTTCGAAAAGGAGTTAACCCGATCTTTGCAGATCGTGCTTTCTCATCAGCAGCGTCTCAAGTTCAGCTTTGAGTTCCTCTGGTTTGGCGAGGATACAAATTAAGGCTTGTCTTGACCTGATGTCCAAGTCGAGATCGTCCTCTGTCTTATTGATGTGTGAAATTTGTTTGAGCGATGTCTCGAGGTCGTCTCATTCGACGACCGGTCTTTTGCCCTTCTCTTTCGTTGCTGTTTGCTCGGGAGGAGCTGTTGAGCAGGTCGCCACCATTGCAGGCGGCGAGAGGAACTCCTTCGGGAAGAACTCCGCCAATGTGATGGGTCTTCTTTTCTTTTGGCGCTTCGCGGCTTTGTTATTTGGCCGCTTTGCTTTTGTTTTGATGGTCACCGGTGCCAGTTCGATTTCGCGAATAGGCTTCTTTCTTCGAGTGACCAAGATTCACCCCTCTGCGTCGGCTGCAGCTTCTTCGTGGGGTGCCGGTTTTGGTGCGACCTTAGCCGGTGGTCGTCTGTTGTTATGAGGCCGGCTGGAGGAACCGGGCTTTGGTCGGTACTCCTTCTTCGTGGCCTGCTTCTTGTTTGGCCGAGTTAGCTGGTTTGACTCAGCTCGGATGGAGATGGTTTATGAGGAGGTTGTGTTTTTAGCTCCTTCGATTTTGATACGGCCTTGCGCCGCCAGCTCCATGATGCGGTCCTTCATGACGAAGCATTTCTTCGTCGAGTGCCCAACCAGTCGATGGTATTTGCAAAAATTTGGATCTTTGCTTTTGGATTGGTCGCCAGGCCTTTTGATTTATGGCAGCCTCAGTAGTCGATTGTCAAGCAGCTGATCGAGCATGATGGGAACGTCGGCGTCGGCAAAGGGATATGTCTTTGCCTGTCGTTCTTCCAGTGTCAGCTTCTTGAAGCCTCCCGTCAATTGTCGTGGGAGATAGGTCGGCTTGACCTTACTTCCGACCTTGATCGGTTCGACAGTATTTGTCGTGAAAGAGGATTTTGATTTCTCTTTCGTTTCTTTGGGCGCGGCCGCAGCAGGTGCCTTCCCCTTTTTGCGAGGGTCGGCGGAAGAGGATCCTTCTTCTCCTCGTTCTTCTATCAAGTTTTCCATATTGTGAGCTTCTGTTGCGAGCTCCTGGAAATCTTTCGGCCTTCGGCTCTGTATGTAGCAAAGGAGATTCCATCGCATTCCCCGTGAGCACATTTCTATTTCGGCTTTGAGAGATAGATTCGAGCTTTCTTTGCAATTGAGGCTCAGGTTCCTCCGTCGGTTGATGTAGTCGACCACTTTTTATGCTTTCTTCCGCTTTTTTAGATTGGCGATCTCGACTAGTGTTACAAAGTCGCCGGTATTGTAGAACCGACCGAGAATTAAGCTCTCCGGTTGCTCCCAACCGTCAATAGATTCTTAGGGTAGCTTCGATGTACCAATCAAAGGCATTTCCCTTCGATGACCGCCAAACCGCTTGACCAACAAGTCGCCGTCTGTGCCGGCGTTATTACACGTTTCAATGAAATGAGCGACATGCTGCTTTGGGTGGCCGTCGCCGTTAAATTGTTGAAACTTGGGAGGGTGATAGCTGATCGGCATTGGGATATTCTGGATCCTCTGTGTGTACGGTCTCTTGTAGGCGACTAATTTGTGGTCACCGGCGTTGTTTCGTACTGCACGGTTGATGAGCTCTATAATGGAATCAAGGGTAAGAGCAGACGGATCCACTTCTGGTCGGCCTCTGCGGATGGCCACTGGAGCGACGGGCGGCAGCTCGTCGTCGGAGGAGCGGTCTTCTTGCGGCAGCTCGGCTGAGGCGCTGGTGGTCGGCTGATTTCGGTCGACTTCTTGAGAGACGCCACCGGTGTTATTGGTGGTTGTTCCCATTTCAAGCCGTTCAAACATCTTCGCAATTTGATCATTACGAGCTGCTAGTTGAGCATCCCGGGCTGCGAGTTGCGCATCTTTTTTGCGTAGCTGTTCGCTTTGCTCCTTTATCGTGGCCTGCATTTCGGCAAGCTGTTCTTCAATAGTCTTGGTCGAAGTTGTTATTGCGGCCATCTTGACGGTTTGCGTCGGAGTAATTGTTCTTGACGCAACTTGGAGATATGAAGTCGTTGTCGGTGACTTCATTGGAGAGGTGGGGGAACGGTCAGAGGAACCAGTCGCAGGTTGATTGCGGAATGTGACTCTGGGAGGTGACTGGCTTGCGGTGGCGGCCACTGGTGAGAGTCGGCGAGATGGGATGAGCGATGCGGCAGCAGGGGAGATCGCTGACGTCTGTCGGCGAGGTGAGCGGAGGGGTGGTGGACCAGTTGCTGCGTTGAGAGCGGCTAGGAAGTCGTGTGAGACCAACATAACTGGCAAGTTGTCTGTCGATGATGTTCTCTGTACGGAGGAAGCCGGCACAGAGTGTGTTCTCGCAGCAGAGAGAGAGGAGATGCCCCTGCTTTGGTCGTATCGCTGCACCAAAGTGGGAACGATGGAACTTCTTCGTGATGGCGTCGACTGTGTCGGGCTGCGAGGAGGAGGAGAGGTGGCGATGGCCAAATATGTTGGCTTGGGCATCGTCGGCATCAATTTGGCCGCGGTTGGTTTGACTGAGGCCGCGGTAGCCTGAGGCACGAACACGGAAATTGGGCGACGTGTGTCGCGCATAAATGGAGCTTGTCCAGTGGACAAACTTCTGGCCATAGCCCTTGTAAGTGGGCGTGTGGCAGGTGGAGGAGATGTCGGAGCGCGGAGGTTGGCCGGAGATGCGGTTGTCGATCCGCGAGTTCCAATAGTTGAACCTGCGGTCGCGGCGGGGCTCGGTTGGGCAGAGCTCGAGGAGGCAGTTTGCTTGCCCCCATTGTTGTTGTTGTTGTTGCTGTTGTTGGCGTTGCTGGCCATAGCTGAGGTTGGAGTTTTTTTTTTGTTTGGTTGGACGGAGAAGGAGATAAGAGGTAGGAAAGGTCCCACCGAGTATGCCAAATCTGTTTCACCGAAAATCCACCGGTCCGCGAAGAGGCGCGACCGAGAGAATATTTCAATTACTTTAGAATAATTTGTGTTTACAATGAGGTGTGAATATCAGAAAATTGCGAGTCCAATTTCTTAGAATTCCTCTGATTCGATCTCTGTGTGAATTGTCGAAGTTTCGACTTCTAGCGAGAACGTCGAGGTTGAGTTCTGGGAACGAGTGTACACGATCTGGTGTGGCTTTGGTCGGTCGGACGGAAGTATTTGTGTCCCGTGTGTTTCGACTTGTGACGCTGTCGGCGAACGTGTAGAGCTGCTCTAGTCGAACTGTTGAACGACGGTCTGCGAGTGCTGAACTTCTCTGGTTTTTAGTGCTTCCGCGAGTGTATTTTCTTCTCGGCAAGAAGGCTGTCGATCTTCAAAATTTCCAACCCTTGGGACAGGGAACTTCTGGCCTTTTGTAGCCAGTCTGTGTAGTTGTTGAGGAATTTTGCCTGGGAAAGGGGATCACGATCCCCTTTCTGCTGCTGTAGTTGAGATGGGAGGAGGACCAGGAGCTCCTCTTTTGAGATCCCTTGAATGAGGATCGTACCCCTTTTTCTAGGTTTTTATCTCCACGTTTGAGGTAGATGACTGTATGCTGACTCATGCTGACGTGTTGATGACTCACCGAGTCATTGCTGACTAGACGATGACTCATTGAGTCGATGATGGATGTAAGATGACTCACTGTGTCGATAATGCGACGAGATGGGTGGCTCTGGCGATGGGTTGTGTCGGATGACCTTGAGAATCGTCGAGGCCTGTCCACGAACCTTGTTTGCTGGATTAGTGGACTCCTGGACTTGTTGAATTTGGGCCATGCACATTTTGGTGCATACACTTCTAAATAACATATATTAATTTATCATCATTCAATGGACTATAGCATACATATTTTTTAGAATAATATATTATTTAATGGTCTATAATATATTATTATATTATATTTAACTTGCAATCTAGTTTTTAAATAATGGGTTGGTTTTTAATAGGTTTAAAAATCGTGTAAACTGGTTCAATGGTAAGTGAGCGATATATTGGTCCTCTCATCATGATTTGATATTTTTCAGTTAGGTACTATAGTTAAGTGTTTAGAGATTACTAAAACATGTGTCATAATTCTCCCTAATCATAATTAGTGAATCATGATTTGTTAATGGCAAGGGAGAATTATGATTCATGTATAAAGAATTACTTAAATATCAAACTATATATATATTGATAAAATATTGTGTCATATATGTAGAGACAAAAATGTCCCTCACTTAATCCCTAAACCGGTATCGCTCTAAGAAACTGGCATAACATATTAATATGTTATACATAATCTATTTTCCTACTCTGCATAACACGCTAGTTAGAGTATTATAGACGCAAAATTTGTCACAATCAAAAAATACGGTCCAGATAAGCTCCGTAAGACCCGAGTCAACAAGTCAAGTATTGGCCCTCAGTCAGCAAACGAAATCAAGCCGTCAATCGAGCCAAATTGAATCAACGAACGAGGTCAAGATCGTTCCATTGACATGTCATCAGCCTTAGGGACGGTGATTGGGATAATTATAACCATGTCATTGGTCTACAAGGATGCCACATGGACTCATTTAAAGGCGTTTGCCCTTGTCCAAGGAAACCCCATATCTCACGGTGTTGTAACGTCAATAGCAGAATTGGTCTGGTGGAGTTGCAACTTCATTGGGAGAAACAGTCTAGACAGTTGAAGATTAGCAAGCCTATAAAACACCATGTTTTTCAGACAGAAAGAGACGAAAAAAGTACATAAAAAATCCTAGAGGAATTCCAAATCGCCACTTCAAATCAGTGAAAAGCAACAAGCATCTTTTCCGCTATTTCACAACCAATAACTATCAAAGCCACTTGGAATACCAATTTTTTTGTCAAGCTTAAGCAAAATTCAAATTTCTTCATTTGTTCGTAAAGAGACGTACGTTGGTCACTTGTGTCTATCCGGAGATTGAATCAAAGGAATTCTAAAAGTCGAACCTACACATCCACAACAAATTTATCAAATTCACCTTTTATTTTGTATATTGTACATCGGACGTTCATATCGCGGTCCACCCAATTGTACTCGTTTACAAATTTGGCACGCCCAGTGGGACCCTTCTACCTTTCATCTCTTTTTCCGTTCAAACTTATATCAATGGCCAGCAACAACGACAACAACAAAGCAACCACCAAGGCTCCCGCTGTCGGTTCCAACTCTTCACCGGCACCCAAGATGGCTGACCCCTTGGCAGCCTTTCCTTGCCATTCTCACACTCCAATAGCTGTTGTGCTGGTCAAGTCAGAGTGGTACGCCAGCACATGCCCCAGTGATTATTTGATCAGGGCCCGTTACTCGATCCGTAACAGGATCACTCCCTAGGCATTAGGTCATTCAAACTACTTTGACATGTCAAGCTCCGGCCAGCCCAGTAGCTTCACCGACCAGAGTGCATTCCTCGAGGAGCTACTCGTCGGTCTTGGTATCCTCACCACTGCCAAGCCTGATCATGAGTCCAGCCACGAGTCCTACTAAATGATCCGACCGGACTTCAAGCAAAGTCCTCGTATTGATCACTCACTTTGAGGGGAGGCACATCTTCTCCTCTCCCGTAGCTGCGTCACCCAGCCAAGCAGTCGCATCTCCAGACCGGGCTAGTCCCTCTCTTACTCCTCACGTCATCAGGGTTGTTGCCATGAAGACTCAGGCGAAAATCATTAAGGAACAATTACCAAAACTCTAAGTTGCCATGAAAGAAAGACATGAGCAATTCCGAGAAAGAGAATTGCAGATAGATCTTCAAATCGCTACCCTTCTATAGAAGTTCGAGCAAATCGTAGATCACCTAGGAGCTCCCTCCCAACAATGGAATAACAACAATTAGGCCAATCCCGACACGGCCGCCAATCCGATCTTTGTCAACCCTTCGCATGTGATCCATCTATCTGCATTAATTGAAGTCCAACAGGTGGCCCGAGAGCCACAACTCGAGGAACTTGGGGCGCTGTCCTACAACACCCTACAAGAAATAATCTTCAACGTCGTGGAGCAAAAGGTATAGGAGGAGGGAGTTCGTTCTTAGGCCTACACCAGGCCTTCCACCAGATGGATCCAGGCGCTCCAAATGCCAGACTCCTACCATCTGCCCAAATTTCAACAATTTAGTGGTGACGACAACCCAAGCAACATGTCGCCCATTTCATTGAGACCTGCAATAATGCAGGGACCGACAAATCTCCTCTTGAAGCAGTTTGGGTGATCCCTGAAGGGAATGCTTTTGACTGGTTCATTGAACTCCCGGTTGAATCAATCGATAGCTGAGAACAACTTGAACACGAGTTCCTTAGTCACTTCTACAACACGAAGTGCACGGTGACGCTGGTGGAGCTCACAAATTTAAAGCAACGTCAATGCGAAGAAGTGGTTGAGTACATCAATCGCTAGAGAAATTTAAGCCTCAACTACAAGGAAAGCACTTCCTTCTCCTCAAAAATAGCAATAGACATGTGTTGGTAGTTGGTGTGCTCCCTGCTAAAGAATCGATCAAAGACACCCTCGCCTCCAATATTGTTGAACCACTGAAAATCACCAAGGGCCAATGGTAGACGGCTAGAAGCTGAACAATGGTAGAAATAATGATGGTGTACCTCGCCAAAAGTTTAGTCTGAAGGATAGGCTGGGCAAGACCTACCCCTTGCCGAACTCTGATGTTCCAAGCATGCTCGAACAATTCCTGGAGAAAAGCATATTACAGCTCCCCGAGGCCAAAAGGCTTAAAAGATATTGGGAAAATCTCATACCCCAATTATTGCAAGTACCATCGATTGATGGGTCATCCCATAAACAAATGTTGTCTTAAAAGACAGAATACTAAAACTAGCAACGCAAGGTCGCATCATCCTGGAAATTGACAACAATGTCATGGCTTCCAACACCATTTTCGTCCGAGCGGATCCAAGCCCTAGAGCTAAAATAAATCCAACGTCACACAAGAAAGCCTTCATACTGCATGCCACTAGGCTCAAGTCACCGGTCGCTACAGGGGACGGAGAAGGGTAGATAGTGGCACCCACAAGAAAAAAACCACTTAAGGAAGCTCCTGTCAAGATCTTTATCAAGGGGTATCCAAAAAAGAAAGAAAAAATAAAATAAAATAAGAAAGGCTCAACGAAGAAGGACGACAAGAGACACAAACGCAAGGTCGTGCTTGTCAAAGCTCCCGAATAAGGAATCTATTAGAAGAAGCCAAAGCCAATTACCTTGGCGGATTTCTTCCCAGTGGACTTTTTGACTCCAACTCCAGCATTAGTAGCCACTTGCTCACCCCAAATGGTTGAGTATATAGATAAAGTAAAGACATCGACTGGATCTGTTGACAACATCCACACATCCTTACAGGATGGCTCGATCACTAATGCCTTGAATGACGATCTAGAGCTACCCATTTGGTCTAGAAACGCACTCATAAAGTTTCTCTCAGCCCTAGAAGATATGAAAGCTGAAATCAAGCAACTAAAAATGCAAAGGCATGACAAGCCTAAGGTTGGGCTATTGCTCAATGTAATGGAGGGAGAGCGGCATCGGGCCCACCACCAATTAAAGAGGTGTATTAAACTACCATTTCATTCAAGGAAACAAACCTGCTACTTGGTGAGAAATCGTATAACTGGCCTTTATTCGTTTCTGGATCCATAAGATATTGATGGGTCGCATACTCCTTGACATTGGATCGGCTATAAATATTCTGCCAATCAGAACAATGAAGAACATAGGTACGGTGGCCAACGACCTCCTAGCCAGCTCCTTGATGATTCAAGGTTTCAATTAGGAACAACAACGTGCAATTGGCATTGTTCGACTAGAACTCCAAATTGACGAAATGATCTCTCATAACATATTCCTCGTAATCAACACATGCACGTCTTAAAATTTGCTTATGGGAAGATTGTGGCTACAATCCAACAGAGTCGTGCCTTCAACCCTCCGTCTATGCTTCAAATATTATCAAGATGGAGAAGAAAAAATAGTATTCCCTGACATATGTCTGTTCACTGAGGCAGAAGCTTCGTTCGTAGTCGCCAAGTATTACTCGGAGCCACGAGTGTCAGCCTTGGTGCCTAAATCTACCCAATCTCCTCTAGAAGTGGTTGGACTGAGTGGAAAAATGCCACAAGCACCGACAAAAGAAGAAATTCAAAGATCTGCAAAATAACCAGTACTCAGATACATTCCTCAATCTCGCACGAAGAACGGAGATTCTCCCTTCACCATTTGCAAGGAGAAATCACCGGACCGTTTGAGAGTCTTAAAATAGATTGTTACGATGCCCCTGCCAAAACTCGACGACTAAGGCGTTGTCAAAGAAGAAGCCTACTGTCCATCGGAGCTTCCAACTATGCGAACACGTCAGGGGTTTGACCCTAATGCATACCAGTTGATGGCAAAAGCGGGGTCCCAGTTTACTCTGGAACATGGAAAGTGGTAATCGCCTTTCTAAACTTGTTGCCAGCCCAGAAGAAATTACTATCTCAAGGATATTCAATTCCTCCCAATCGCCATGGAGTCGGTTACCAGGAACCCGAACCAATTGTGATTTTAGGGAAAGCCAACACCATTCAAGTTATGACAAAAAGAAAGGCATATGAGAAAACTATCCAAGGAGAAATTCGATTGTCGTCGTTCAACAGAATTGGAGGCCCGAAGCCACGAGTGTCAGCCTTCGTTCGACTAGGTCAGGAAGAAACCAGACAACCTGATGTTTTCCAGAGATTGGGTAAAGCACCTGAATCCAAAGTCATGAAGGTCAGGCGAGAAAAAGAGCAAAAGGAAAATGCTCACCCGAATGTTTTCACCCGACTTGGTGATATAGAACCGACGAAAAAGAAACCTGGTGTTTTCCAAAGATTGGGAAAGCAGACGGTGCAAACCTTCGAGCATCAAAAGAATGTCTTCAAACGACTCAGTGCCACTACAAAGCCATCGGCCATGCGAATTCATATGACCCAAAGATTGGGAAAGATGAGTAGAAGTTCGACAAAAAGGATCAAGACAATACAGGACTTAAACATGATGATTCCTGTGGTGATTAATACACCTACCGTAATCTTCATTTCATCCAAGGAAGAGAGCACCGAAGAGGATGTACCCACTATCAGCCATATCTCGGTTGATGAAGGAGACACTCAGACTTCAGAAAAAGAGCTTGAAGAAGCGCTTGCTGCGTTTGAGGTGGGCGGACAAGCAACCGTCAATGAGTTGAAGAAGTCAACTTGGGCACAGATGAAGATCTGAAGCCGACCTTTCTAAGTGTTTCACTATCTATAAAAGAAGAAAAAGAGTACATTTCTTAACTATGTGAATACAAAGGCATTTTTGCTTGGTCGTATACAGAGATACCTGGGCTTGACTCAACAATTGCAGTTCACAAACTTGTAGTCAAGTCAGGAATTAAGCATGTGAAGCAAACTTAGAGACGGTTCTGGCCAAAGCTTGTCCTAGAAATCGAAAAGGAAGTCGATAAGCTCATAAAGGCTAACTTTATCCGAGAAGTCAAATATCCCAATTGGATAACCAACATTGTCCCAAACAAGAAAAACAATGGGGTATGAAGCATGCGCAAAAGACGACTTCCCGCTGCCCATCATCGAACTTATGGTGGATGCGACAATGGGGCATGAAGCATTGTCGTTCATGGACAGATCCTCTGGCTACAACCAAATCAGGATGGATCCGAAAGACGAAGAACTTACAGCCTTCCGCACTCCAAAAGGTATTTTCTGCTATAAAGTCATGTCTTTCGGCCTGAAAATGCAAGAGTGACATACTAGAGAGCGATGCAAAAGATCTTCGATGACATCCTACATAAATTCGTAGAATGCTACGTCGATGACCTCGTTATCAAAACTAAAGTAAGAGAAGACCATCTACGAGATCTGAGGACAGTCTTTGAGTGTCTATGGGTTTAGCAGCAACTTCGGTTGTTACAAAATAGGTTTAGCAGCAACTTCGGTTGTTACAAAATAGGTTTAGCAGCAACTCCGGTTGTTGCAAAACAGGTTTAGCAGCAACTTCAGTTGTTGCAAAACGGGTTTAGCAGCAACTTCAGTTGTTGCAAAATGGGTTTAGCAGCAACTTCGATTGTTGCAAAATGGGTTTAGCAGCAAGTTCGGTTGTTCCAAAACAGGTTTAGCAACAACTTCGGTTGTTGAAAAATGGGTTTAGTTTGCTAAACGGATTTTGCAACAACTTCGGTTGTTGCAAAACGGGTTAAGCAACAACATCAGTTGTTGGAAAATGGTTTAGCAACAATTTTGGTTGTTGCAAAACAGGTTTAGCAACAACATCGCTCTGCCAGGACAAAGGACTCCATTAACATCCTCTCCATGTGTATGAAAATAGACATTGAACCGAGAATACAAGTATGACCATTGAACGAGTGCATAAGTCTCACCAGCAAAGGCTTGTCCCAAGCCACGATATAAAGTGGCCAAAGATGGACCGGCTAAGGCGAATCGTACCCTTGTGGCCATGTAACTTGCAGCCTTAAAAACTGTGGGTCGTAGATCATCACCATTGCCCGAACGAAACACAGTTCGACATAGTCACAAGGATAGGAGTGCGGCCAAATGGACTTCAACTTCATTGCCAACGCTGAGCAAGCTAAAAACATTCTGCTCTGTAGCCATCGTTCCCACGAAGTAGCCGAGTCTTTCCCATAAGCATCATGCCAAGCTGTCCAAGGATCATAGACAGGAATGACGTCTTCACTAGT
This sequence comes from Aristolochia fimbriata, assembly GCA_019845555.1. NCBI lineage: Eukaryota > Viridiplantae > Streptophyta > Magnoliopsida > Piperales > Aristolochiaceae > Aristolochia > Aristolochia fimbriata. The sequence continues at coordinate 20,509,484 of CM034081.1, forward strand.
GTGAAACCAAAATGAAACCTGTGAGGTTTTAGGCAAAGGGGCTGTAGTGGGCTCTGACCGATATTGCCAGAGGCGATGGTATGCCAGAAACAAAAACTGGCAGCTGTGACATAACGCTGAGCTATGTACATCCTAAAATCAGCCACCGCCGGACAGACTTCATCATACAACTTCCCAGAGATAGGCAAGCTGAAAATTGGATCCATGTCAAATAAAGTGATGGAGAGCTCGCCCTGACCCCTAATTAAGGTATTCGTTTATGAACACCACATGTCAATAAAAGCTTAGACAACCGATGGATCACAACGGTAACAAAAGGAGGCCCAAAGTCTGTAATAGACAACTGCATCAAAAATCAAAATCAAGGTTTTGAAAAAAAAAAATTCGAAGAAACCTACATTACGAAGAGTACGACTACATCGACCGAGAATCAGTGTGGCCACTCGAAAAGAAAGCACAATGGTTCATCCAAATCCATGTTTCATAGGTGGGGGTTCCATGTAACCTCTCTGTCCAGAAAATGATCTGCAAGAGTCCGTGGTACAAGAGAGTGACTTGTTGCATGTAAAGCACTCTAAAGTGCAAATGCGTTCTCCAAGCCGCTATGTACTCACAAGAAGAATCGGAGCTAGGAATGAAGAAAATGTGTTCTCCAATGGCCAGGGGCTTACTCAGAGAGCCTTGAGAAGGCGAACGGTTCACAGGTGGGGGATGTTTAATGGCGTGACCACCAAAAATAAATTCCCCGCTAGGATAGTAGAGAGCCAAAGTCGAAAGTGGTTCGTCCCCAACTGTCACGGCATGATCAAAGGCACATAGCCCACAATGCAAAGTCACAGAGGTGGAAAAAGTAGTCATCTTCAAAACAGAACAAAGGGTCATCAGATCAAATTTCAAATTCCAAAATTAAAATTCCAAGTATGAGGTAAATTCAAATCCCAAAATTTAAATTCCAAGTATGAGGTAAATTCAAATTCCAAGTATGAGGTTCATTCAACTTCCAAGTTTGAGGTTCAAGTTCGAAGCACTTGTTTATCAAATCAAGGGATTACAAACCATATTCTATGACAAACCAATTGAAGTATTATGGGATTGACCCCTGCATTCGGGGAAGAACAGTCGATGGTCTAATTAGGGTTAGGGTAAGGCTAATCCAATGTTGGGCTATTCGAGTTTTCTTAAAGTTAAGGCCCGATGGGTTTGGCGAAGATAGGTTTGGCGAAGTTTATGCTTGTTAAGGCTTGGTTCAGAGAAGTCCATGTCTGTTAAGGCTCGGTTCTGGTTTGAATAAGTCATGCCTCTTAATGCCCGATTCTGGTTTGAAAAAGTCCATGCCTATTAAGGCCTAGTTTGAAGAAGTCATGCCTGTTAAGGTTCTGGTTTGAAGAAATGATGCCTGTTAAGGTTCTGGTTTAAGAAGTTGTTCCTGTTAAGGCCCGGTCTGGTTCGAAGAAGTCAATGCCTGTCAAGACCCGGTTCGGTTCAAAGAAGCCAATGCCTGTTAAGGCCCAGTTCTGGTCATATAAGCCCATGCCTGTTCAAAGAAGTCCATGCCAGTTATGGCTTGGTTCGGGTCTGAAGAAGTTTTTGCCTGTTAAAGCTCGTGCCTATTAAGGCTCGGTTCGGTTCAAAGAAACCCATGCTTGTTCAGGCTCGGTTCGGGTCTGAAGAAGTTTATGCCTATTAAGGCCCGGTTTGGTTCGAAGAAATTGGATAAGACTATGTCGTTCTTAAGGTTCAGGAAATAAATTAAATTTTATTAAGTTCCCTCTTTTTAAATTTTCATTTCAGAAATGCAAGGGAGAACCAGGTTGACCCTTGCCCCAGTTGACCCAATAGTAGAGGGTCAGAGGTCCCAGCCTGACCTCCCTCTTCTCCTTCCTTCGCTTGACGTGAGGGGAAAGGGAGACCATCGTAAGGGAGCTCCCCCACCCCACTCTACCACTGGCAACTACTGAAATGGGTAGTGATTTAGCCTGGCAGCAATGCCGAATCCCACAAGAGAAAAAAAAACAAAAGAGGAAGAAAGGGGAAGGACTCGCGACAAAATCTACGACCCATGAGTAGCTCTCCGACGATGGCCCACTGGTATAATCACGCCGAACAGAAGCGCCACCAGATCCGTCACCTCCGACACGCAACAGAGCCAAAAAAAACACCTGCTGCCGACAAGCCCCAAAATTAGGGTTTCGCAACGGGGGTCCAGCAGAAGCGTCGGGCACCCTTCGGCTGAGCCCCCTTTTGCCGTTCAGCCCCCCACCATGGTGACTCCGGCCAAGAAATTGCCGGAATTCCGACCATCTACAAGTGGAAGGAAGATAAGATACAAAATTAAGAGGGAAATCAGAATCTTATTATGATCCAATCACCCCAAACATAAACGTGGAGTCTATAAAACAGATCAAGGTTGTCGAGTCATGACTCGTTGACTCAGTCGGGCCACTCATTGGGCTGACTCAAGGACCAGGTTATAGTTCGGCCCGCTGACCCAGCCTTCAACTAATACAACTGGTGTAATTCGGTTTGGTTTGCTCAGCCCACCAAATCAAAAGACTTAATGCAGGTCCAGGCCCACATGTGTGTGGACCCACAAAAAAAAAAAAAAAAAAAGGATGGGAAGAGTTTCAAAATACACACATTTCATGTCTGTATACATCCAAATCATACACTCAATTGTGCATATTTTGAAGGGGGGATTTGTAGATGCAAATTTTGTCACACCCAAAAAATACGGTCCAGATTAGCTTCATAAGACCCGAGTCAACAAGTCAAACATTAACCCTATTCAGCAAATGAAAAGGTGTCAATCGAGCCAAATTGAATCAACGAACGAGATCAAGATCGTTTGACTCACACATCACCAGCCTACAGGGACGGTGATTGGGACAATTATAGCCACGTCATCGATCTACAAGGATGCCTCATGGACTAATTTAAAGGCGTTTGCCTTGGTTCAAGGAAACTCCACATCTCATGGTGGAGTTGTAATGTCAACGGCAGAATCGGTTTGGTGGAGTTGCAACTTTAGCGGCAAAACTTGTCTAGGCAGTTGAGGATTAACAAGCCTATAAAACACCATGCTTTTCAGCCAGAAAGAGACGAAAAAAGTACATAAAAAATCCTAGAAAAATTCCAAATCGCCACTTCAAATCAATGAAATAGCAACAAGCATCTTTTGCCAAATTCAAATTTCTTCATTTGTTCATGAAGAGACGTACATAGGTCATTTATGTCTATTCGGAGATCGAATCAAATGAATTCTAGAAGTCGCACCCACACATCCACTGCAAATCTACCAAATTCACCTTTTATTTTGAATACTTTACATCGGACGTGCAAATCGTAGTCCACCCAATTATACTCGTTTACATGTATAATTTCTCGTTGTTAAATGGGGTTGGCTATATGAAACTGGCATAACATATTAGTTAATGGTCTATAACATATTATTATATTATGCATAACATATTTTCCTCTTATGTATAACATTTTAGTTAATGTTAAGGGTGTTTGATCCTGTGAAGCTGATATAACATGTTAATCAGTGGTCTATAACATACTATTATGTTGTATATAACATATTTTTTCATTTTGTGTAACCTACTAGTAAATGGTGTAGTTTTTCATGGTTGAGAGGTGTTTAGTTTTATAAAGCTGACATAACATATAAGCTAATGGTATATAACATACTATTATGTTATACATAATATACATAATATACTTTTTCATTATTGATAACATACTATTAGTTCATTATTTTCTATATAAATAAATTCAAGGGTTTAGTGAGGGGTATTTTTGTCATCGTATCCATGACTCGATATTTTGCAAATATGCATCCATGGTTCTATATTTAGCCAACAATCGATCAATCAATTGTAATTCCCTCTCATCGCAATTTTTGACTCGTGGTTTGTGGCTCATTGGAGGATCTAAATGGGTATTTGGGCGGGCTTGCATATTTTGGGGCAAGCTTGGGTATTTTGGAGTAGGATTGGTTATTTGGTCGAACATGGGTATTTGGGCGGGTTTGGCCGCTTGGATATTTGGGCGGGTTTGGCCGCTTGGATATTTGGGCGGGTTTGGCCGCTTGGATATATGGGCGGGGTTGGGTACTTGGATGGACTTAAGTATTGAAGAAATGTGCTTTGGTATTTGGGTGGACAAGGGTATTTAAGAAATGGGCTTGGTTATATTGGCCTGACTTGGGTATTTGGACGGACTTGGGTATAACAAATAGACTTAGATTTGGGGTTGGCTTAGGTATAAAAAATGGGCTAAGATATTTGGGGTGGGCTTCGGTATAAGTAAATGGGTTAAGGAATTAGGAGCGGACTTGGGTATTAGAGAAATGGGATTGAGTATTATGGGTGGACTAGGGTAATTAGGAAATAGGCCTAAGTATTTAGAGGGCTTGGGTATTTGAGAAGGGCTTGGGTAGTTGGGCAGGCTTGGATATTTGGGCTGGTGTGGGTATTAGAAATGGGTAAATATTTAGGGCATGCTTGGATATGGGTTAGGGTACTAAGAGCAGACTTGGGTACTTCGAATAGGTTCTAGGGGACCCGGATCCGCTTGCCACAGCCATTTGTGGCCAGCGTACCCAGATCCATTGAACGAGCGCCCACGCACGGGATGCCCGTGCGGCGCTCGTTCTGGGAAGGACCGGTTCCCCGAGTGGTTCAGGTGAGAAAAAAACATGGACCGGGAAAAAAATAAAAACATGGACCAGGATAAACTTTTATTTTCCCGATTCGGGTTAAACTTTTATTTTCCCGCTTCTTCGTTCCCTCGTATCCCATCCCGCTTCAGCTTCCCTCCTGCCACCATCCCTCTTCCCTCCGGCGACGTTCCCTCCTCCTGCGACCATCCCTCTTCTTCCCTCCGGCCACGTTCCCTCCTCGTGCGACCATCCCTCCTCTTCCCTCCGGCGACGTTCCCTCCTCCTGCGACCATTCCTCTTCTCTTATTTTCTCTCATCTCGATTTTTCCCCTTCGACCTAAACCCTAAACCGAGAAGGAGTCGTCTTCTCTCCAGCAGCCGAAAAGACACGGACTTTCCGCCTGCGACCTTCCCTCTTCTTCTCTCCTGCGACCTTCTCATCCCTCTTCTTCTCTCTTCGTTCTCTTCTTCTCATCTCTCTTCTTATCTTCTCTTCCCAACAGTTCCACCCTCTCATCTTGTCTCACCTCCATCGGACGAGAAATTATGGCTACATCAGCGAAGGTATGAGTTTACGGTTTGTTATTTCTTTTATTTTTCTCTTTCGTGATTTGTTTTGTCTCTCTTTTCGATTTATCGAATAGCTGAGATCTATTTCATTGCTGATTGTTTTGTTCTCTTTTATTTTTTCTGCTTGATTTTTTTGTTTTGATTTGTTTTCTTGTTATTTTTTTGATCTCTTTCGTTATATTATTTGTCGCGTTCTGATTTGTCTGATCTATTCCATCGCTGATTGTTTGTTCGCTTTCGTTTTTTTGTTTTGCTTATGTTTTGAAGGTGCTAGTACCGTAGAGTCCTAGACAAACACTAGGATAATGAACTGATTACAAAATCTGGCAGCTAGATCTAAACTTACTTGGAAATTAAATAGGTTTGTATCTAGAGAACAAGTGGGATAGGCCTGACTCACAGGAGCGGCAGAATCAGTGTATGTTATCCAAGTGTTAGACGGTAACAATTTATTTGCTTGATGCTAAATAAATAACACTTAGTGACACAAAAAAATAGATGGCTAAGTAAGTGACTACATAACCAAAAAGCGTAGTGGGTGGGCCGTAAGTAGGAGATGCATAGCTGTTACCCAAGCATCTGATCCATGTTTGTACTACCCTTAGAGTTCTACTGCTTTTTTTTTTTGAGGAAAGTGGTAATTTTATTAATACTGAATTTTGGAATGCATTGATGTGTAAATACTGCAACCTCGCGATGAGGCTGATTTACATTATGGGGGGTGTGTTACTTCCAGAGATTGGAGATGGACTCCTTCTTTGGCCATGGTATCTGCTACTGAATTTGCAGAGTTGGACTTGTGGATCCAATCTAGTACGCAGTCCTGCATATTTACTTCTTAATAGGGTGTAAGGTAGCTTTATTTTGTCTTGCTTTTAGTCAGTTTCCTCTTACATTTGAAAGATCCTAACCAGAGGGTTGGTGGGTGCTTTCTGTTAAGTAGGAGAGAGAACGGGTCTAGTTTGATTTTACTGTATTTTGAATTTATTGCTTAAAGGATCGATCAATACTGAACTCAATTAATTATGTTAGAAAATTAGCTAAAGTGGTTTGATTTAATTGTACCTATTAAACTTTGTGGTTTATAGGCCCTTAGACTAAATTATTTTATTTGCTTTGTGCATTGACTTTAGTTAAAGAAAGCAATTTAGAAAATGATTTTTTTTATAAAAAATGCACAAACTAGATTATATTTTCTATCTGAAAATTATTCAACTTTGAGGTATTAAACTTTTAGCTTCTGTTTGTGCTAATGACAAAGATTAATAGCAGTGCAATATTAATATGAAAAATTCTGTGGTTAACGAATTCTGTGCTAAATTGATAGTTTTAAATCTTGTTCTAATGTGTCTTTCCTCTACTTTCTGCAGGCTGGAATTGTTGTGCAGTCAAGGTGCGTGCCACACAAGATTAAGGATATGTTCGATAGTGTGAACGTCGCACCACACTACATAGAGGCGCTTGACCGTACTCCATTTGGTCACCTTCAGCACCTCAAGGACATTACCATGGAGAGGCCTCTGCAGCACTTCATTGTCAGCAACTGGGACTGCACGGAATGCGGGGTCAAACTCAACGGTCGCATTCTCCCATTTAGGCCTATAGATGTATCATTAGTGTTAGGGATAAAGAACCACGGTATTCCCGTGGATATATACCATAACCCAGGTCCGACACAGGAATATGAGAGGTTGTTTGGGAGGTGTCGGGTGAAGGTCTCTTCGTTAGTCGAGGCCTTTAAGAGGCTGGTAGGGAGTGGGGGGGAAGTGAAAGATGTAGTTAGAGTGTTCATTTTGATAATGTTCACTGAGGTTTTATTTCCCCACGCAAACGGGGGACTAAAGAAACATTTCCTAGCACTAGTAGAAGATGTAGATGTGCTAGGTTCCTATGCCTAGGCTCGAGCTGTCCATTGATTCATGGTGGACGGCTTGAACAACACCGTGGAGAGGCTAGAAACATCGTCGTTCGTTGCGAACCACTACCTTGCCGGATGCACATTAGCTCTGGTGGTAAATATTAATTATCATGTCTATTTACTATTTATGTTCTTTGTTGTTTACAATGTGAATTGATATTGAATAGTTGGTTTGCCTAGGTATGGTTCAAAGAGTGAAAAAGTGTCATAGGAAGCGAAAGGTTTGCTTCAAGTACCTGTCACCGCCGCATGTCGGCATAAAACGCAGAAAGGTAAATAGCTAATTTCCAGTAGAGAGTTCAATCACATGACATGTTGACTAACACTATGATCTCAACTATGTGACACAGGCCGGTAGGTGGGTTAGTCAACTGCCCGTTGAGGAATCAAAGCTGGTGGCAGCGTCTTTGAAAGATGAAGCTACTTACGTGTAAGTGTTTGTCTCACGAGGTCCATATATATTTGCCAACTGCATGTTCAACGCATTCTGACTGTTCGTTCTATGGTGTTGTAGGGCAACGGTTGGATCGGAACCTCGCGTTCCATACAACTTGCTGTGCGACGTATTAAATGACGAATTCATCGGTGGGCTGGTAAGCAGTAACATTGTCGTTGTGCATGTACACTATCAATTGTTAAGGAATGTGAACGAAGCTTATTTATTTGTGTAACAGGTGATAGAGGCATACATCGATATGCTAGCGGCAAGACAAGAAAGCAGTACTGCCGAGTGTAGGAAATGTTGCTTTCTCAGCTCTTGGGTGCATTCATTTTTTACGGAGGTTTATTTCTGGAATTATCAATGTTTAATGATAACACAACAATGTTCATAATTTGATAAGTCTTTTTTCTGTGTTGTTGCAGAGAGACCATGAAGGGAACAAATAGTTGTATTAAGGATGGTAAAGACTTGTAACTAAACTTAGTACATAGTTGTTAAAGAACCAAATATAATACCGGAACAGTTGGTAAATAGTTATCCAAAGGATGGTATAAAGTTGGAACTATACGTAGTAAAGTGTTAGAGGATGATTAGAATTGTGTACCAACGTAGTATATAGTTGGAAAGATGGCACCACTGCGCCCCCAGATGGCACTACCTTAGGGCGCAGGCGCTGCACAATTGCCTTAGAATGGTATAAAAAAAAACTGAAATGGTAAATAGTTATCCAAAGGATGGTAAAGAGTTAATACCGAACATAGTACATAGTTGTTTGACAACAAAAAAAAATAACTCAAATGGTAAATAGTTGTCCAAAGGATGGTATAGAGTTAGTACCGAACGTAGTACATAGTTGTTTGACAACAAAAAAAAATAACTCAAATGGTAAATAGTTGTCCAAATGATGGTATAGAGTTAGTACCGAACGTAGTACATAGTTGCTAGACAACAAAAAATTCTATCTCTAATGGTATAAAGTTGTCCAAAGGATGGTACAGAGTTGTACCAAACGTAGTATAGAGTTGGTACCAAACATAGTTTTTTGTTGTCAAGCAACTATATACTACGTTCGGTACTAACTCTTTACCATTCTTTGGACAACTATATACCATTTGAGTTTTTTTTGTTGTCGAACAACTAGGTACTAAAAAAGGTACCTACTGCACCATCCTTTGCACAACTATACCATTTGAGTTTTTTTAGTTGGCTTAACAAGTATATACTACGTATGATGGTAACAACTCTGTACCATACTTTGGACAACTATATACCATTTGTGTTTATTTTTTTTGTAGTCAAACAACTATGTACTACGTTCGGTACCAACTCTATACCATCCTATGGACAAATGTATACCATTGGAGTTTTTTTTGTAGACGAACAAGTATATACTACGTTTGGTACCAACTCTTTACCATCCTTTGGACAACTATTTACCATCAGTGTTTTTTTTTTTTGTCATACAACTATGTACTACGTTCGGTATTAACTCTATTTCATCCTTTGGACAAGTATATGCCATTTGAGTTATTTTTTTTTGTTGTGAAACAACTATATACTACGTTCGGTATGAACTCTATACCATCCTTTGGATAACTATTTACCATTTCTGTTTTTTTTATACCATTCTAAGGCAACTGTGCAGCGCCTGCGCCCTAAGGTAGCGCCATCATTTTGGCTTGTAAGCCATCTGGGGCTAGATGTATTTCATCTTTCCAACTATATACTATGTTGGTACACAATTCTAATCATCCTCTAACACTCTACTACGTATAGTTCCAAATCTATACCATCCTTTGGATAACTATTTACCAACTGTTCAGGTATTATATTTGGTTCTTTGACAACTATGTACTAAGTTTAGTTACAAGTCTTTACCATCCTTAGTACAACTATTTACCATTACAATAAATGGGCCCACGATGATTACACTTTGGCCTTTGCCAATTCGAAGTCTTGGAACCTGTTTTGGATATTCGGTAAACCTATAAAAATCAATTAATCGACGATGATCTGTCTTGCAAGCAATTAAGTGGCCTTTGATGGGGGAGTACAATGTTTGCAAACAGTAAAGATTATTTATATATAACATTCAATGTCGAGTACATACATAAGTAAACCCAAGAAGACTGAATTTCTACATTCATGACCCTCCCCTGAAACTGGCAACAAAATGCGATAAAAAACCATTCTCCACCAGCAGCCCCAACTGAGTAGATATCTCCTAGCCAAGAATAGATGTGTTCCGATAAAAACTTGGCTACTGCTTGTCCCATAACCACCCGTTGTAGCACCTGAGTTCTTCAACAGAAAGCTTGGTCACCTAGTGAAGAATAATACCATGCATAAGATACAGAACACAGGTCCACGAAGGAAAAAAATGATGCTGCAATTTCTGAACAAGCCATGTTATGACCCACCTACTACCACAAGCAGAATAATCTAAGTCATGCCAATATAAAATTTAAAATTATTTAACACCTGCATGTCCAAATCTTTACATTGGTGTTTCCAAAAGTATGCACAAGGGTGGCCAGCAAATCCCACTAATGAATAACTGATTAAAATGAGTAGTACCAGGAGGATCAGCAAGCGGTAGTGACCCGCCAGCCGTCCTCTTCTGCCTTATCATGTCAACAAAAACAGCGGATGCTTCTCTGGCCCCAACTTGACCGACAAATCCAGCAGCCATATGTATTTCTTTACCACTTGGCTGCAATACACATGCGAATCATATCAAAATGTAGTAAAATGCAAAATTGTAAGATTGAAACAAATCATAAAGCAGAAAACATTGCAAGATCTGAATAAACTTTTTTACTGTCAAAGTGAAATATAAGGGAAGGGTCTATGTAGCCGTGAACCAGAGGTGGCTGCCTTAAATGAGTTACATGAGAATCCTGTTTTCAGGTATGTCTGCACTAATGGTATAGAGTTATCAACATTCTGGTACAAAGATAATACTTAACGTAGAATACGGTTGTCGATAACCAAATATCTTGTCACTCTTCAGCCTAAGTATCACAAGCTTAAAGAGCATCATGTGCAACGGTTAATAATTAGCAAGAACCACGAGAGCAAGATGGACTACGCATGACGAGACAACTCCCAGGTTTGGCTACACAGACTAATAATTACCACCCTCTATCCATTTTTGGTGCACATCCCTGTAATCAAAGTTTTTGTAATAACATGAGTTCAAAAAAGTTTTTGAACAAACACAAAGGCAACAATAGAAATTGACATAAGATATCTTTAATCGAACCAAAAACATGAAAATCTTATTAGAAAATCAGGACCACCTACAAAGCTACACCATGACTAAGTAAGGTGCAACTACTAAACAAGATAGGGGCAGAGAAATTGAAGACAAAAAATATGTATATCAGCAACTATAATTCAAGCAAAATTGTCTCAATAAAATTACCACTTTCCTAAAAAAAAAAAGAAGTAGAACTCTAAGGGTAGTACAAACATGGATCAGACGCTTGGGTAACAGCTATGCATCTCCTACTTACGGCCCACCCACTACGCTTTTTGGTTCTGTAGTCACTTACTTAGCCATCTATTTTTTTATGTCACTAAGTGTTATTTATTTAGCATCAAGCAAATGAATTGTTACTGTCTAACACTGGATAACATACAGTAGATTCTGCCGTTCCCAGGAGTTAGGCCTATCCCACTTGTTCTCTAGATACAAACCTATTTAATTTCCAAGTAAGTTTAGATCTAGCTACCAGATTTTGTAATCATTTCATTATCCTAGTGTTTGTCTAGGACTCTACGGTACTAGCACCTTCAAAACATAAGCAAAACAAAAAAACGAAAGCGAACAAACAATCAGCGATGGAATAGATCAGACAAATCAGAACGCGACACATAATATAACGAAAGAGATCAAAAAAATAACAAGAAAACAAATCAAAACAAAAAAATCAAGCAGAAACAATAAAAGAGAACAAAACAATCAGCAATGAAATAGATCTCAGCTATTCGATAAATCAAAAAGAGACAAAAACAAATCACGAAAGAGAAAAATAAAAGAAATAACAAACCGTAAACTCATACCTTCGCTGATGTAGCCATAATTTCTCGTCCGATGGAGGTGAGACAAGATGAGAGGGTGGAACTGTTGGGAAGAGAAGATAAGAAGAGAGATGAGAAGAAGAGAACGAAGAGAGAAGAAGAGGGATGAGAAGGTCGCAGAAGAGAAGAAGAGGGAAGGTCACAAAGCGGAAAGTCCGCGGTCTTTTCTACCGGGCTGGAGAGAAGACGACCCTTCTGGGTTTAGGGTTTAGGTTGAAGGGAAAAAATCGAGATGAGAGAAAATAAGAGAAGAGGAATGGTCAGGAGGAGGGAACGCCGCCGGAGGGAAGAGGAGGGATGGTCGCACGAGAGGGAGGGAAACGGGCCGGAGGGAAGAAGAGGGATGGTCGCAGGAGGAGGGAACGCCACGGAGGGAAGAGGGATGGTCGCAGGAGGGAAGCTGAAGCGGGATGGGATACAAGGGAACTAATAAGCGGGGAAAATAAAAGTTTAACCCGAATCGGAAAAAATAAAAGTTTATCCCGGTCCATGTTTTTATTTTTTTCCGGTCCATGTTTTTTTCTCACCGAACCTCTGGGAACCCGGGTCCTTCGTGAACGGCGCCGCGACGGGCATCCCGCGTGGGGCTCGCTCATTGGATCTGGGTACGCTGGCCACAAATGGCTGTGGCCAGCGGATCCGGGTCCGGTTTTAGGGTGGGCATGGGTATTTAAGGCGGGCTTGGGTATTTAGGGTGGGCTTAGGTATTTAGATAGAGCTTGGGTACTTGAGGCAGGCTAAGGTATTTGGCGCGGGCTTTGAATTTGGAGAAGCTTAGGAATTAAGAAATGGGCTTAGATTTTTTGGCGGGCTTGGGTATTCAGAAATGGATTTGGGTATTAGGGGCGGACTAGGGTATTTAGGAAATATGCCCGGGAATTTGAGAAGGGCTTGGGTATTTGGGCAGGCTTGAGTATCTAGACTGGAGTGGGTATTAGAAATGGGTAAATATTTGGGGCAGGCTTGGGTATAGTAAATGGGCTAAGGTATTGTGAGTGGACTTGGGTATTTCGAATAGGTTTCAGGTTGGGCTTGGGTATTTAGGGCGGGCTTAGGTATTTGGAGAGGGCTTCGGTATTTGGGGCAGCCAAGGGAATTCATAAATGGGCTTGGTTATTTGGGGCAGGCTTGGGTATTAGAAATTGGGCTATTTGGGGAGGACTTGGGTCTTACGAATTGGGCAACAGAATAGGGAAATGGGTGCTGCTTTTGGGGAGGACTTGGGTAATTATGGTCGACATAAATATTTGGGGCGGCCTGGGTATGTAGGGAGGGCTTGGGTTTTAGGGGCAGGCTTGGGTTTTAAGGGCAGGCTGGGGTTTTAAGGGCAGGCTTGGGTATTTTGAATTGGGCTATTTGGGGGGGCTTAGGTATTTGAAATGGACTTGTTTTGGGCACAGACTTATTGAAGCGGGCTTAGGTATTTGGGGTAGGCTTGGGTATTTAGGTGGGCTTAAGTATTTGGGGTGGACATGGGTGGGCGGACATGGGTATTAAGAAATGGACTAAGGTTTTTGGGAGGGCTTAGGTAATTTGGGCAGGCAAAGATACTACAAAATGGGCTTCGGTATTTAGGGCAGGCTTGAGTATTTAGATGTGGGATTCAATTTAATGCAGGCAAGAGTTTTGGGATTGGTCTTGAGTATTTGGGGCGGGGTTGGACATTTCGGGCTATTTTGGGTTTTTTTTTAGTTTTTTTATATGGAAATGCATATTATTTATAGATCAGAAATGTCGTGCGAGACTTAAGTCAGAACTCTCAAACATTTGTAATGCCGTTTGGAGACGTGATTTGATACGGTCCGTTGTAAAAGTATTTCTAAAGGATTGCGGAATGGCCCTGTGCCATATCTGTATATAAAAGGGGTTCGAAAGTGCCAGCTATGTACTAGTTCTGGCTAAGGCATCAGTTGTGAAGTTTGTTTCCCTGAGTTGATGACGTAGCTGAATCATCGAATACTGCTGCAGGAGTGTCTTGGTCTTTTGTAGGAGTGGACATAGTCTCCAAGGTCCCTGTAGCTCCTTTGTCATGCTGTTGATTATAATTTCGGAGTCACCTTCGATTGTCATATGATGTTGGGAGAACCATCGTTGCAAGATAGACAACCTAAGATACAATCCCTTAAGTTCGGCCTCATTGTTAATTCTATAATCAAGGGACCATGTTGCGGAGAGGATTAGATAACCATTGTGGTCTCGTAGGATGACACCACAGCCAGCACGACCCGAGTGGCTTGAGCCGTTGAAGGTTAGTTTGAGTAATGAAGGTGGAGGAGGGGTCTAGTTAAGGTCAAAGGGTCCGGATTGTGGATGTTTAATTGTGGTCTGCCTTTCTTTGTTGCAGGATGTGAGAAGCAACAATTTTAACGGCAACAACGAAGGGTGTTTGGGCTTGTTCTTTGAAAACTTGATTGTTTCTTTCCCTCTAGATTTCCCAGAGGCATGTGATTAGAAGAGTGTGGATAGGTGAGTTGTTCTGCCATGGCCGATGATGCAATCCCTTCTAATCATTATCAATGTATTACAGACTTAGGTTAAGTTCGCATATCGTCTTACAAGGACCAAGTCAGTAGCTAATTACTTTTTAGTTAAAAACTAAATTTTGAGTATCCTGATTTGAAAAACTTTGCAAAAACAGAAAATAAACTAAGCAGTTACTTAAAAAAAATTGAGAAAGAGCATTTGAGAAAATTCAGTAAGCAGGAAGGGCGTTAGAAATCCAATTCCCTCCCTAGACACTTCTTAGATTGAATGGAGATAAAGTTTTGGAAATCAATTTTTGACGAGCTTACGAAACCATAGTTACTTCCGCATCGGCATCACCCACTATCTCCTAGAGCAAACTAGCCGGCATGATCAAATCTACTCGATAACATAAATATAAAGCTCAGCGACCCTACCTATGGTCGGGAATCAGGTCTTATGCCATAGATATATCAATAAGATCAAAGGGTATTACTTTAAGGTCGAGGATTAACCTTAAGATAAGTCTGACTTACCTAGTGTATGAACTCAAAACGAACTTGTACATCCTATCAAAAATATCTTACCTTAAGCCAAACTTCACCTTTTAACTAGTACATCGTAAGACAACAACATGAATCAAGGAATTAACAGCTTATAGATACTCATTCATACACCAAATTGAAAACCAAAGTAATAGTAAAATTTATCAATCTCATTACATGTCTAGGGAGTTATGGACTCCCAACTAAGACGACTACTCATGCTGAAAGTAAAAAGACAAATCAAGGATTCAATTATAGCCATAAAAACCAAATTAAAACTAAGTACAAAAATCCTTTGGAAGACTGCTCCTAGTTATCACTTGCTCCTAAGCTGAAATCTCCACCTTTCTTCTCCAAAGTACCAAGAGGTCGTGCAATATTTCATCTGGACTTTCTCTCTTCTCAGGACTAAGTAAAACAATAGAAACTGAGGCTAAAGATTCGATGCCTAACACTTCTCCATAGACCCCTATTTATAGCTGAACTTATGTCCAAGCCTTGTAATTTGTTTTCTGTCCATGGGTTGAAAATAGGCTTCCCGACCTCATAATTGTATGAAATTACACTAGAACCTTCCGTCCATGGTCCTTGACGTGTTTACGAAATTTGGGTTTAATATGAATTGGGAAACTTGAGATATGATGTTGTGAAGTCAGGTTGGTTATGCTGCCAATTTCAGAACTGGTTCATCACTTTTGGAAATTTAAAACTCTAAAAGAATGACTTGAATTTGACATGATTTTTTGTGATATGCTTCTCTATCCTCTCAAAAGTCTATGGTCCAAATTCAGATTCAATTGGAAGTCGAAATCTTCAAATATGACCTCTTTAAAGTCGGACTATTAGTTTCTTTCTTTGGTAGTCCTCTGATCAGCATTGGACTTCAGCACTTGGAACTTGAAACCTCTTAGGATCCTCGTCAATTTCTTCTATAGTCTTCGTGGACACCTTCCTTATGTTCTTAGGACTATCTCCCAAGTTTGAGCTTGGTTGGTTTTTAGAATCCCGAGATTTTTGTGATTTTGTGTTGTTGAGTCACTAGCGCGGTCGCACCACAGATGTGTTTGATTTTGGCGTAGTAGCGCCAGTTGAGCAGAATCTTAGCTGCATTAGGAAACTTAATGGCGCAGTTGCGCCACTTTTTGCCTTGTTGTTGCGCAGTAGCGCCACAGAAATTTTGCCGAAGTCCCAAAGTGGCAACTCTGACTTTTGTAATAGGCAACTCTGTGGCACGATAGCGCCGTCTCTATGTGAGGTAGCGCCACCTAAAGGCACGGTCACGCCATTTCACATTCCCCAACTGTCCTCTTTCATGGCTGTTAAGCTGTTGAGCATTTTTATCTCTTTATTTGAATTTTTTCCCATTTTCCCGATGTGATTGGCGCGGGCGCGCCACACATCTTTTTGGCTTGTTTTGGTCATATTTCTTTAATTTTTTATCCGAATTCAGATTTTCTTCTTGCACCGAGTGCCTGAGAGACAAAACATGAATTTGAGTCATATTTTATTTTTTTATGCTACAAATTGACTCAAAATTGGAATTTTTAATCATTTTATATGCCTAAAATTATTGTCTTTAAGACACTTATCACAATCCCAGACTTAAATCTTTGCTCGTCCTCGAGCAATCTTAGAGAAAAACATATCAGATAAATTGGTAGAGATTATGAAAAATCAGTGGTTGTCCCTTTCAAAGTTTCAAGATAAATGATTCAATCCTTTCCTAGTGATGGTTCTTCTTGCTTAGTCAAAACAGAATACAAGTTATCTTTAATTTTCGAAGATACTCATTCTCATACAAGTGAGAAGTTTTAATTAAACTCCGTAAGCCAACCATTAGTCCACTCTCCACTAACCTGAAGGAGTTCATAATTCTAATCAATAGGACTTTATGGGTTGTAATGGGGCATGGATAATGGGTATGGTGAAATATTAAAGGTATGCCCTTTAGTGTCGATTCTCCTCCTCATATCCATATTCCATCTTTCTGAGCATGAACCAATTCTTTGGCTTTGTCTAGAGTCTAGCTTACCTCGCCGGTTGACTCAGAGACTCTAAGCTTGTTGAAGCCCAAGACCTGGTGCACACACGAAGTGGTCTTTCTCCTAACTCAGCCAATTTATTAGGATTTTTTTTTCTTCTTAATCATTCTTTCCTCTCCTTCTCAAAGAAAATTTTATACCCTTTATCCATCCCTTCTTATTTCTCATCTCTAGAATGGTCGCATTCCATCATGTAAGTGGCGCGAGTGCGCCAGTTAATTCCATAAAAATCACCATCCTGAATGCGAATTTTGAAATTTCCACTTTGAACGATGTAGTAACAGTTATAAGAAGATGTGGAATCAATTTTCAAAAATTTGCATTGAAAAAAAATCATTAGTTGCATGCTTTCAGTCAATTCTTTAGAGAGAAATAGTAATTTCAATAATATGAATAGAGATTGAGTACATATTAATGAAATATTTATAAAATATAACTCTCATACATCTGAAAAGGAAAACATCAAAGCAGAAACTCTAAAAGGAGTCACTCATAAGACAACAAGAAACTTAAAGAAAGAATGGCAAAATGCAAATAGAGCCTAGGTTCTCTACTCTTCTTCTTCTTCTTCAGTTCCTTCTCCTTCTTCCTCATAAGTGTCTCCAATAGGTAGCTGATTTTCTGGAATGCCTTCATGCTTAGCCCACAATGTCCACATTTTCTTATTGTAAGTGGCTAGCTTGCCCATCTTTTTTTCTAGTCCACTCATTCTCTCATGGAGGGCACTCAAGTCCTTCTCCTTAGATTTGCTAGCACCAACCACTAATTTATTAGGTGGGTGCTCTCTGATTATTTGTTTCATGGAATTGGCTGAAATACCTCTGGGGACTTTCTCTAATGGTTCAGCAAGGTCGAGTTCAATCCCATCTGGCAAACAGATACTAGTAATGAGAGATGGGAAGGGGAGTTTACCCTTAGTATGGTGTGTCATAGTCAAGATCTGACTATGAATAATGTTCCCCACATTGATGGGGATACCCTTGAAGAGATCTTTTAGGATGTAAGTTCTTTCAGGTGTGATCTCTGTTAGGTGTGATGTGGGGGTCAGGTTAGTAAACAAAAACATGCCCAAACCTTGGCATCTACATGCATGTCTTGTCTATGAAAGTGGAGGAGTGTGCCCCTCCTTGATTCCAACTTAGCTCCATTGGGGCATAGTCTGTTGGCAATATCAGTTGCACTTGCCTCTTCTCTCGGTATGTCAAGAGGTAGGGTGGGGACATCAGGAGTATTGAGGTATCCATTCAAATCATGAGAAAATAGTTGGATCCATTTACCTCTCACAAAGAAATGCCAATTCCTTGAATCCAGCAAGTTTGCATAGAATTCTTGAACCAATGGGACACTTGTTGGTAAAGGAGTCCCTACCCATTGGGTTCATCCCCTTTTTCTTTTATTAACTCATCCTTGATGTAGCCTCTTTCCATCTGGAGGTTGCACTTTGACAAAGTGTCATTGAACCTCTTGTGTGCCTCTGTTGTAACAAATCTTTCCTTGTCCCACACTTTTGGCACTTTGAATTTTCAACGTTGGTAAGTTTTTTGAGTGGCCATGTCACACATATTTCTATGCAAAACTTGAGTCCGAGCCTTTTTCATGAGTCTGACTCTCCTATGTAACTTATGTAACTTCTTACCTTTGGTTTTTGAGGTTTGATTAAGAGTTTCTCATAAATTGGCTCAGAATGTGCCTACTTCAAACTACCGTTCTGCCAGAATTCTACAAGTCGTCGTTTTCCTACGTGTTTCTAGTAGGTTTTTCGGCGAGATTTGGTTGTGGGGAGGATGAGTTTGAATGGACTGAAGTTTGGTATCTAGGGTTTACTGGTAGTTTGGGAGTGAAAGACACCCGAAAGGGTGTTTTAAGTTGCTCAAACTTAGCCTTGCATAAGTCGAACCAGCACTTCGACCCCACTCTTCGTGCCGATTCAGAGCTTAAGTTCTGAATTTCTTCGAAATGGCGCGGTCGCCAAAATCAGGCTCAGTCACACTAGTTACTATATTTTTTTTTTTTTTGTTTTGTAATTTTTTGGTTTCTGCCTATGGGAAGGTTAGACATTTTCAATCTAAAACTATTTCTAGCCTAGGTCTATCCTAAACATGTTGAATTCTTAATTTAAAAATCAAAACTTCAAAAAATCATGCAATAAACAATGTAACCCTATCCTAATGCTTGAAAATAAGCAATTAGTTCTGGTTTAAAGTCCCAGCTCGACTTAGTGACTCTTTTAGTCTGCTAAAACTGTGAAAATTATGTTCTGATGGTAATCTAGAGATATGTATCTTTTCAACCTCTGTCCATCACTACAAAGGTTAATTGATATTTTGGATTTCTGATTTCCAATGCCCCAAATTTTAAAACTCTTTCCACTGAAAAAGGACCAGTCCACTTCGATTTGAGCTTGCCAGGAAACAACCTAAGTTTTTTGTTGAGTAATAGGACAAGCTGAGCAGGATTGAATTTCTTGGTTAGTAACGTATTGGTGCCTTGGTGGAGGGTCTGACTCGGTTGTTAAACTGTAGGTGAGACCAGCCTGTAGGATGGAGTGCGACAGACTGCGCTCCGAAGTGGGTCCGACTCGATCGCCGAACTGCGAGATGCTCAGTGTTGAATCCGACTCACTCGATGAATTGTAGAGGTGTTGAGTCTGATTCTGTTACCGGACTGCAAGAGATTTGACGTCTTTCCATCACTTGCCAGTGCGGCACTAATGCGATGGAGTCAGACTTATGGTGGGCGATTTTTTTTTTTTTGCGCATGGAGTGTCGACGTTATTTTCGTAGCTCACCGGTGTGGCAGTGGTTCAACACAGTCAGATGGATCCTTTCTTTTTCGGCGCGAAGTACCAGTACCCTTTTCGTAGCTCGCCAGTATGGCAGTGGTGCGACAGAGTAAGACGGGTGGTTTTGGATGAATTCTTTCTTTACCGACGCGGAGTGTCGATACCCATTCCGTAGCTAGCCGGTGTGGCGGTCGTACGATGGAGTCGGATGGGTAATTTTGGACAAATCATCTCTTTGACGGCGCTGAGTGTCGGTGCCCTTTCCGTAGCTCGCAGGTGCAACTGCGGTGCAACGAAGTCGGACGGGTGGTTTCGGACGAATCCTTTCTTTACCAGTGCGGAATGCTGGTGCTCTTTTCGTAGCTCGCTGGTGTGGTGGTGGTGCGATGGAGTCAGACGAGTGATTTCAGACAAATCCTTTCTTTGTCAGTAGGGAGTGCCAGTATCCTTTTCGGAACTCACCAGTGTGGCGGTGGTGCAGCGGAGTCGGATGGGTGGTTTCAAACGAGTCCTTTCTTTTGTCGGCAAGAAGTATCAGTGCCCTTCCCGTAGTTCGCCGGTGTGGTGATGGTGCGACAGAGTCGAACTTGGTACAACGCAGTCAAACTTGGTGGTTTCGGACGAATCCATCATTTGTCGGCAAGGAGTGTCGGTGCCCTTTTCGTAGTTTGCCAGTGAGGTGGTGGTGCAATAGAGTCGAACATGGTGGTTTCGAACAAATCCATCTTTTGTCGCCAAGGAATGTCAGTGCCCTTTCCATAGCTCGTCGGTGCGTAGGGGGTGTGACGGAGTCGGACTTGGTGCGACAGAGTCGAACCTAGTGGCTTCGGACGAATCCTTCTTTTGTCGGCAAGGAGCTCGCCGGTTCGGCGGTGGTGCGACGGAGTCGGTCTTGGTGATTTGTTCTTCCAGGAGTTGTTGCAACTTGTCGGTGCAAGCGGCAACGCGACAAAGTCGATTGATTTATGCAGCAAATTTGTGGAATGCCATCGATTTTTTACCCGCTCTTTTTTTTTATTATTCTCCATTCTCATTTTCTTTTTTTTTGCGTGACTCAATTTTTTTTCTAGTCGCATTGAAATTATTTTTTTAATTTTTTTTAAATGGAGGAAATTTTGTTCCTGTTCTACCGTCGGCCGACAAATTCGGTATTTTGGCATTCTGTGGATGGCAATCATGACTTTCTCCTTTTAGGGGACGAAGGTTTTTGACGTATCGACTCCTTTAATGGTGATCAGAATTGTTTCTTGCGTCAACTCCACCTATTTCGCCGAGTGCGCATGATTTATGGAGTCGGCCTGTGGTGTTTGAGATGCATCACGGCGGGCTAGGAACGTTTGTGTCGCGGCGAGCAAGGATAAGGCGCGACGAGCAAGGATAAGGCGCGACGAGCAAGGATAAGGCGCGACGAGCTATGCCTTGCTTGGTCGACTTCCCCATGCGAATTCGGCTTGTCGGACAAATCATGAAGAGTTGGTCCTTTCCATAACTCATTGGTGCGGCAGTGATGCGACGGAGTCGGACGATGTGACCTCTCCTTTCTGGGGACTCATAGAGAGTCAATGTTCTTTCCATAGCTCGTCGTGCAGCAGTGCTGCAACAGATTTGAACAACTCGAATTTCAACGAAGCCCCCCGTCAAATTCGGCTTGGCAGCTGAATTGCAAAAATCTGTCTACCAACTAATAGAGAGTCGTTGTCCTATTGAAGTACTCTCTTTTCTGTGATGGCAATGCCTTCTCTTCTTGATCGATTCAAAGGTATGTCATTACCTCTTCTTTTTGTTTTTGTACAATGTGTGAGGCAATGTTTTATCGCTTGAGGCTGCTCCGGCCATCTCGATCATTGATGTGTCGACTTCGACTCCCATCGCGACTACTCAGCCTACACAGGCTGTTCTATTGCGCAATCTGAGTGATGATGATGACAGCGACAGAGTGGACCCTCGGCGCAAGCGAAAGCAGGCCGTACCCAGCAAGGCAAAGGCGGTGCCACAACAACCTTGGCCGAGGAGGCTTCTAATTTTTTGGTTGTTCTTTCGTTTTCAGCTTCACGCGCTACGACTGCGACTGCTAAGAAGAAGAAGACAGCACCTGCGAAGGGTTCTGCCAGGGTGACTCCTTTTAAAGTTTTGGCTCCGACAAAACATAAACCGATGGTTTTGAAGAATTACTATCCTCCCTCGGTAGTCGCAAAGCTACGCAGAAGCGGTCTGCCGATGCAGCCCCAGTGTACCGCAATTGTCCCTGTAAATACAAGCATGTGGGTTAGCTATTTATGACCAAAACACTTTCCACGTGATGGGTTTCTGATTGACTTACCGGAAAGGAAGTTGGTTGTCAACAGAATACAAAGATTGTCAGAATCCCTTAATTTCAGGTGACTGCCATAAGTGGTTGGGTTTTACGTGGAAGTTTGTGTTGAATTAGGAAACCAGCTAATATTTAAGTTGGAAGTTTGGGTTGGAACAGGAAACTAGAACGAAGCTGGGTTCCTTGATTAGAGGCTGAGATAATTAGAAGAGGGACAGGAATGTAAAAGGGTAATATAACCCTAAACGTATAAAGTGTTATCTCTGAGGTGGATTAGGGTTACACAGTGGTTAAACAGAAACAACGAAGGATTGGTTGAGGGGGAGTCTCTTCAGGCTTATGATCGTGAAGTAACCAGATTGAAGATCCACATTTGTGCTGAAAAGAAGAACGTTGTGGCTTTGATGAAGCCGTGGGCAAACCGAGCAGTCTTTCATACGGTGAAGTTTGCGTGAAGACAACCCTCGAGGGAGGGATCACATTAAGGGGGAGAGCCTTAGTGTGAGGGGTATCCAGGAGCTTCTGTTGTATGTGGAAATAGGAAGCTACAAGACTAGGAGAGTTTTGTTCGAATCCTGAAGGAGGAGAACTTGTAAGTGTTTTATACACAGTTACTGTTGTAATACTCTCTAGTGGATTTCTGGTACCCAGGGCCGAGTGCCCCGCAGAGTAAGAACAATTGGTTCCGAACTGCGATAACATTCTCTGGTGTTCTGTGTGTTTTTAAGTTTTTAACGACAAGTGTACCTACGCCAGTCATCGGGTGTAAGTACACTCCTGCGTACACGCGAAGCTTAATACGTTTTTCAGTCCCTGTGCAAGAGGCCCCGGACTTCACTCGTCACTTTCAGTTCTCTTTCAGAGGTTCCTATTACTGTTCCTACTTTTGCGCTTCCTCTGTCGAGCTTGACTTTTAGATGCGCCGATTGATCTCTTCGGCTTGGAGCTTCTTGGCGACTTGGGGCTGCTTCTGGGGATCATGTCACCTTAGAAGAGCTTACGCAAATGGAAATTTAACGGCTATCCCCCTGTCTGGGCTGTAGGAACTCAGACTCTCATCGAGCTCCTACCGGTGGAAGTCCTGCAATTGCCCCTGACGATGAGCCATCATGTCCTGATGGATAGAACTTAACGGTTGCCCCCAGTGGCGAGTTGTCCCCTACTGTGGCGACGCCTCTGTTGAATTGGAGTCTCTCTTTGACTTCGCAAGAGCTTTCATCTCAATCGTTGTGGAGATTTTTACATTGTGGTTTGTGCTAGCTCAATGAGTCAATATTTTCAAGATAGAATTTCTATTCGTTGCGGATCCCGGTGCACTGGAAGTGATAGATGATGTGCGCCTTTACCTCAACAAATTAATGGAGGTAGGCTACGACATCACTCCACACGAGTAGTTGGTCGACGATATCTCGAGGGGGGCCGAGGGTCTGCAGAGATTGAGTGACTTCGTCTTGTAGACAAGCTAACCGAAAAAGGCGAAGTTGCAAAACCGGTTTGGCTTCAAGCAGCCGCGCGACCATCAGACAGCTGGTTTTGACAGTGATTTGGCAGAGTGTACATCAGCTGAGGAAGAGGAAAAGAAGCTTCATGATCGGCTCGTGTTGGTCTTGCCCCATCTTTTATCCTTCAATCAGAAAATTGCAGCCACCAAGAAGGACCTCAACGCCGATGATGAAGAATTTTTTGTGCATAAGCGGAAATTGGCGGGGATCTATGCGCAACCCACTGTTACGAGAGGAGGAAAATATGTTGGCTGCCTTTCGTGCCGACATCTCCTGAAGCGGGTCGTCGTCGACTTCGAGCTACCTCCGCCCTGATCTTTTGTACATCTTTTTTTTGTTTTCTTTCTCCACATAAAGGGAGACTTACTGTATCTTTCTTTCTTTTTTTTTTTCACTGGAATGGACTTCGACCCTTCATTTATTCACTACTTCGATCTTCTTCCATTTTTCTTTTCTACTTTTTTTTTTTTTTTTTTTTTTACGAGAATCCACATCTAGCAGAGTGGATGGGCTTCGGTCAGGCGTGTGACAGAATGACATTGTTTCGACTACTATGTCCTTTGGCCATGTAAGGTTGCTCACACAAGTCTTCTTGTACTCGATGTTGGTACGGACTTTTTTGCAGCCTTGATGACTACATCTGCGTGCTTGGAGGGGGATGGACGGATTTACGGTGGAAATGCCGATCGTCCCAAGTTATCCTCCTTTGAGAACACTCCTTGCCCCTAGAGTTTGGTGTTTGACGAACTTTTTTTCGAGGATAACATTCTGCCCCCGAGGTTTCGTTTTTCGAGCAACTTTCTTTCGAGGGCAATTTTTTGCCCCCTAGAGTTCCACTCTTGAGAGAGCTTGTCGACTCCATGTTTTGATTTTGAAGAGCTGCCCCTGTTGAACTTTTTGTTCTCTTCAGACTTTTGCCTCCTGGATTCGAATGAAGCTTGAAGATTTAGTGGAGTTCATCCTCAAGCTTTTGCGTACGGATGGAGTCCCTATGGTAGAGTGAACTTGGTTTGAATTGGAGGCGCCGAAAGACATGCTTCAAGATATTTTGACATGATTTCTCTGAATATGTTGGTGTGCGTTTTGTTGTTTGTGTTGCTAGTGAAGTTGCAGCTGATTTCGAGCGACTTGCGATTTTCCACCATGACCAAGTTGAAGCTCCCGAACATAATTTGGAAGGGATTAGTTTTTCGAGAGCTCGTTCCCATCAACGAATTCTTTGGCCTCCATTCATATTTGGCTTTTAGTCGAGGTGAGCCTTTTGGCTTTCGAGCAGTTCCATGTGGCCTTCGCCTTTGCCGTTTTAGCTGTTTTTCAGTTTGGGAGTTGACGTCGAGCAAGTGGCCACCATCACAGGAGGTGGTGCAAAGAATTCTTTGGGGAAGAACTTTGCCAGTGTGATAGGTCTTCTTTTTCTTTTGTTCGTTCCTTGGACCGAATTCTTTGGGGATTTGTTTTGGCACTTCATGGCTCTTTTTTTCGACTGCTTCACCTTTGTCTTGATGATCACCGGCGGTTCGACCTCTCGGATCAGTTTCTTCCGTCGGGTGACCAAGATCCACCCCTCCACGTCTGCTATAATAGTTTCTTGGGGCGTCAGCTCCGATGCAATTTTTGTCGGTGGTTTGTTAGGTGGGCCGAATTTAGGACGATACTCCTTCACGACCCGAGGCTTGTTGAGCCTAGTTCTCAGACTAGACTCGGCCTGGACGAAAATAAGTTTGGTTGATGTGGCATTTTATTTTTTGTCGATCACGATGCAACCGTGCGTCGCAAGCTCCAGTATTTTGTCCTTTAGGACGAAGCATTTCTCGGTGGAGTGCCCGAGCAATCAATGATATTTGCAGCAGTTGGCATCTCTAGATTTCCCAACTTCCTCTGGTCTCTTCGCCTCCGGTAGCTGGAGCAAGTTGGCTTCGAGCAAATGCTCGAGCATTATTTTCATGTCAGATTCTGGGAAGGAATATTTCTTATCCATCTTTTCCTGTAGATCCTTTAACCTTTGTTTGTAGAAGGTTCCAGTGGGTGGCTTGTTGCTTGGCTTCTGCTTTCACCCGACCTTGACTGGCTCAAAGGTGTCTATCACATAGGAACCCTTTGTCTTCTTTTTAAGCTCTTGCGTGACAGCCCTCCCCTTTTTGGTTGGGTTAGGGATCGGGGCGACGCCGCCATCGCCAACTTGTTCCATGATGATCTCCATGTTGTGGGTTTCCGTCACGAGCTCCTGGAAGTCTTTCGGCTCTGACATTGGAGGAAGTACAGAAGCCCCCAGTTCATGCCTCAAACACACATTTCGATTTCCATTTGGGTGGTGAGGTTTGTGCTCTCCTTACAGTTGAGGCAGAGATTCCTCCACCGGTTGATGTACTTGATAACTTTCTCGCCTTTCTTTTGTTTCAAATTGGCGATTTCGACCATAGTTATGGTGCACTGGGTGTTGTAGAACCGGCTGAGGAACTCGTGCTCGAGCTGCTCCCAGCGATCGATCGACTCCTATGATAGCTCGACGTACCAGTCGAAGGAGTTACCCTTCAACGAACTACCAAACTGCTTGACCATCAAGTCACTATCGGTACCGGCGTTGTTGCAGGTCTCGATAAAGTGTACGATGTGTTGCTTCGGATGGCCGTCGCCGTTGAATTGTTGGAATTTTGGTAGAAGGTAGCTGAACGGCATGGGGATGCATTGGATCCTCTGAGTGTACGGCCTTCTCTAGGCCACTGATTTTTTTTCACTGACGTTGTTGCAAAAGGTGTAGTTGATCATCTCGTTCACCACATCGAATGTAAGGGAGGCCGGCTCCTCGAGTCGATGCCCTCAGGTGGCCGCTAGAGCTTTGGGTTGCGGCTCTTCGAGGTGAGGTTTGATCGACGCACGCCAAGTTACGGTTGACCTCCTGCGGGACATCTCCCATGTTCGCAGTGAGAAACTCCAACTTCTCCATTTCACGTGGATTTGTTTGCTCTGTTCCTTAAGCATGGCTTGCATTTCGACAAGTTGCTCCTAGACTGTCTTGGCGGATGTCACCATGGCGGCAACTCTAATGACCACGTTCAAGGAGGTAGTCCCCGTCGTTAATCAGAGGTGAGAGATCATGTTCGATGACCATGTTGAAGCGTAACTAGTGTGAGTTGGCTTGTCGTAGTTCTCTTGGAAGAACTATTGTAACATTCTGTAACATTCCTCGTATTTTCACACTATTTCTGACACTGTTGCGGGGCTCGGGGTACAATGAGCACTTTTTGATGACATGTCAGCATAAAGTTCTTCCTCAGCTGCAGAAGTTTTTGCTTTAGGGATGGTGATCCGACGCCTGATCTCCGAGGCGCACTTTGAGCTCGAGTCAGAGCTTACGATCTTAAAATAATCGACCTCCTTTGCAGCTTGATATACCATTTAGCTGGAGGATTGATTTTTTTTTTTTCAAAGAAAGAGATGAGAGGTAGTAGATGTCCCACTGGGCGTGCCAAATCTATAGCAACGAAAATCCTCCGGTCAGCAAAGCGTCACGATCGATTGATTAAATTGACTGAATTATAGAGGAAATTACAATTTTGTATTTGTGAATTGGGAAATTGAATGGGTGCAATCTCCTATACTTCCTATGATTCGATCTCCATAGGTTGGTTGACGAAGTTGCTGCTTCCAGCAAGTTGACGACAAATTTTGAGCCTCTGAATGAGTGTGCACAAACGACGATGCATGTAGTCGGTCGGATGGAAGAGTTTGTGTTCCATATTTTTGGCGTATTGACGTCACCGGTGAACTTGTAGAGCTTCTTCGTACGACTGTGTGAACTCAGACGAACTGAAAATAGTTGGAACTTCTAGAGCGATAAGGCTTCTTCTTTCGAGAAAACTTTTTTTATGACAATTTTTGAACCGACTTCTTTTTCAGGTAGAAGGTAAGGCTTCTCGACGATCCTCGACAAATCACAAACCTTCGAGATAGTGCACACGAGTTGCGACGGATTTAGTCGGCTGGATGGAAGTAATGTTCCGTGTGTTTCGGCTCGTTTATGTTACTGAAGTCGTGTAGAGCTCCTCAACAGGTCGAGTGCGACCGGAAGGTTCTTCAGGTTGCTTGAGCGGAAGAAAAATTTTTGCCAGTTAAATTTCTTCTTCTGCCTTGGAGGTGCTCTGGCTATTTGTAGCCAGAGCTGGAGTCGGAGCTGGAGTCGATCCTTGGAATAAGGATCGAGATCCTGTTCCCCAAGAATGGGAGTGGCGACTTGGCAATTTCCTCTTGTTTCTCCTCCACCAATCCTCATGAAGGGGATCGAGGAGACTTTCCTTTTCCTTCTCCTGTGGTTCAGCCAGACCAGGACTTTGTCATCCTAGTGGCAGACAGGTGGTCTGCTGATTTGGTGCTGACGACGACGACGACAATGTGGCGACGAACTGGACCCGAAAATGAGCTGCTGAATGATGGCTCCAAGAATTGGTGGACAGGCTGTTGGTAAGCCTGCAATGAGCGGGCGACGGGTTGATGGACCAATGGGCTTACCGTAGATGGGTCATACAAATTTTGGCATCTACAATACCTCTATTACAAAAAAAAAAGTGGAAGGCCCAAATATGTACTCGGGAATTGCCCCACCAAACACCATAAGATACTCGCTCAGTTCATCTCCCCAGAGTTCTGATTAATGTCAAAAATTGATGATTTCCCCCAGTTTATACGCTGGCCTGAGCTTAACTCAAAATCATAAATAAAACACTTAATAGCTTCTGGCCTAGGAGTTCTATCTTTAGGCATGATTTTAATTATGTGCTCGATCTCCACCATATGAAAAGGCTGAGTGGGGAAAGCTTTATCCGCATCTAACAATGTTTTGAAAGGCAATCCTTGCATGTTTGGCGTCTTGACCCTGTCACGTGAAAAAAGTTTATTAAAAAAATTAGTGACATGCGTCACTATCGTCTATTTATCATCAATGATTTGGTCACCAATCATGAGACTTTAATTTTGTTTGTTCTTCATTGCGCAGATGCAATACTATGGAAAAACCTTTTATTTGCATCATTTTCCTTTAGCCATTTAACTGCGCCCGATGTTTCCATTTTATACATGCCTCCAATGTCTTAATCTGCAACTCCTTTCAGATCATTCTTCTTGTAGTCATCCCCATAGGTTTCAACCAATCCTTAATTTTCCCTTTTAACTTTTGCACCTTTGTTAGAAGGTTTAATCCTGGGATGTATGACCATCCTCGACAACCCACCAGCTTTGCAACACGGTAAAAAAATCACCATGTTGTAGTCATGCATTTTCGAAGTTAAATTGGCTCTTATCCCATACTTTTATTTTCGTGTCAACTAAAATAGGCCAATAGTCAGAAATATGCTTATTAAGAACCATGCCTTGTAACATCTTTGTACATGTGTAACCACCCAAGCGAAGCCAGAAAATGGTCTAATTTAGACAAAATTAGTTTGGACTTATTATTTGACCATGAGAATTTTTTCCCACTCATGGATATTTCTTCTAGCTCAAGTGCCCCAATGACATCATTAAACTTCCTCATAGATGTTGTTATATGCCTGGCGCACGACTTCTTCTCATTTCTAAATCTAATTTGACCAAAATTTCCACCAAACAAACACGAATCCGACCATTTAACATTGCCCAGAATTGTTCCCGTTCACTATATCGCAAAGGCCCATAAACACCTGCCAATACCCATGATTTATCTTCACTATAATTTTTTACTTTAACTCTCACAACAAATCCTCTGATTTCCTGATCTTCAAAAGCCACATAACGCGGGTCTCCCGCTATTATAATACCCCAAGAATGTCCGCTTACATCGACTTGAACTAAAATTGGATTAGCAAAAGGAAATAAAGTTCTTGTATTCACATCCGATACAACCGACAATTTGGATTCTTGTAATACTACCAACTGTGCTCCGCATCTCCTAATGACCTCCCAAATATTCAAGACTTTCGACATTGAATTTAAACCCCTAACATTCCACGATAGGATCTTCATAAACAAAAATTTTTGCTAGTACAAATAGAGACACAATATCCGCCCATCTAATAAACAAGAGTTTCGGCATTCGCCACCTCCTTGCCCTTTCTTCCCTTCCTAGGAGGTCCATTTGAGAGTGTCTTGAACCTCCTATGTTTAGTTCTATTCGCCTCCTCTCGTCGTTTAGCTTCCTGCTCCACAGCCGCATCAAGCTCCTCCATCATGTCGTGCATCCTTTCATACACATCCAGCGAGATGCAGATATGGTCCGCCTCAAAGACCACCAACCAGGTTCCCCACTTTGGAGCCCGGGTGTGACAACGACAGTACTTGCAAGGGAGGATCTTGCAAGAATAAAAAGGCAGACAGGTCTCACGGAGTCTGGGGAGTGGACGCACATCCTAGAGAGACCAATGTACATGACCAGGGATGTATGGGATGCATGCGAGTCAAAGCATGTACATGTATAAGGGAGCTTATGCATGAGGGCACTAGCGAGGATGGGTGTCCTGATACGGGTCACAGTGTCGAATGGTGCGGATCTGCAGACGCACAACACAAGTGCACGAGGGTTGCACTGGGCGCTGTTTAAGCCGCCAGGAGTTTATGCGCGACGCCGTCGACCGCATCAATCGTAACGGGAGATACGGGCTGGCAGCCACGCTGGAGATGGGACCACGCGAGATGCTGCGGGGCACCTGCAAAATGTACGCCGGGGGCTGATACGCCGAAAGGCCACAACAGCCAAGCCGGGGCGGGCCAGCAGCCGCGATAAGACCGACGCGGGCTGACCATCGCCGGGCGATAATGCGATGCGCATGCTGGCTGGATTACCACACATGGGCTGGCAACCAAATGAACGGCTGGAGCCGCAACAAGATGGGGCTGACAGCGCGGCACGGGGCTGGATGCGAATACTACGGCGTTGAACCCTAATGGGTATGCCAGGTGGGCGCTAAGGGTGAGGATAACGTCAGGCCAGGAAGCCTTTAGCAGCCGCGAGCAGATAGATGCCAAGGCATCAGCCCCACGGCACGTGCATGCACCCAACTGATACAGTGCACCTGGTCATGGCGGCTGGGACTTGAAGTGAACAGACACCTTGTGTGAACAGGGTTCAGGTTTCAGTGGTTGGGGGATGTATTGGGATAGGATACATGTATGTGTAAATTACACTTAGGGGTAGTGTAATTAAGGGGTTTTAATCCGGGTTTATGTATAAATAGAGGGTCATTCCTCTCATCTTGTAAGTTAGTTTCCTCAACATAAATCCAAGAAAGGTTTCCCCTTTATCTCTCTCTCTCTCTCTCTCCCTATCGATACTTCTCTTCCTTGGCGAAGTTCGGGCAGCAAGTGTGGAGGTCTTGGGCGGAATTTTGGCTTACTACAAGCGACGGACTACCTTGTAGGCCAGCGACGGTGCTGCACCTTTGGCTACAGTTCTAAAGGAGTAAGGCCGGCGTTTCATTGGTATCAGAGTGATCCCACATTGTGCTACGAGGAGAGAGGAGAACTGTGGAAGGTTAGAGAACCATGTCGGGTAAGGAACCTTCTTTTTCTATTGAGGAACTAACCCAGGGCTTTGAGGCTTGGAAGGCTGAGATTTATGAAGAATTTCGGTCCGATCCCCCACCATGGGCGATCGAGTTGGAGGCTAACGTTTATGATGCAGCAACTACAATGCGTGCAAGGGCTGACGAGTGCATGGAGGCACTAGAGGCCATACGCACAAGGGTAGCGAACATCGTGAACTTGCTGGCTGCAAGTCCCGTCATGAAGGACTTCTCTTTGGCAAAAGAGGAACAAAGGAGGGACGTTGGTGTTAGTGAAGATGTCACAACAGTAGAGGCTGTAAACACCCAGCCGAGGGAGCCTCAACAAACCAAGCCAATACGAGTCAAAGTGCCAGAACCAAAGGTGTACGATGGCGTCCGAGATGCAAAGGTGATTGACAATTTCCTTTGGCAGGTGGAGCAACACTTGATGGCTTCTTGCGTGAGGGAAGAGGCTAGGAAGGTGAGTGCTGCTACTCTCTATCTCTCGGGGGACGCACTCCTATGGTGGAGGAGACATACACTAGAGGAAGAGGCTGGCGCACCTTCAATTCAGACCTGGAAGGAGTTCAAGGCTGAGTTGAGGAAACGATTTTATCCTGCCAACGTTGAGCATGAGGCTCGTAAGAAGTTACGATCGCTCAAGCATGGTGGGAGAATCCGTGAGTATATCTCCCAATTCACTTCTTTGATGTTGTGTATTTCTGATATGTCCGATGCGGATAGGCTTTTCTCCTTTCTTGATGGTCTTAAACCATGGGCGGAGCAAGAAGTTAGGAGAAGGGATGTTAAGACCCTTGCCGAAGCTTTGTCCGTTGCTGAAAAGCTTCCTGAATTTGAAAAGAGGCCAGAGGGCCAAAGTTCAGATTCAAGAGGTAAAGGGAAGTCAAATGAGCAAAAGACCAAAGAGGACTCGGGAGGAGAAAACAAGGACAATGCGTAGCAGAAAGGAAAGAAGTGGGGAGGTAGGGACAGGAAGGGGAAAGGTCTAAAAAGGACCTGCTTCATCTGTGATGGAGATCACTTGATGAGGGACTGTCCCAAGAGACACGCATTGAACATGCTCCTCAAGGAGGAGTCGGCTGGGCAAATTGCCTCACTAAGGAGGTATGAGGCCACAGAGGCTCGGGAGGACTATTCAGGTATGTCTCTTATCACTGCAAATGGCGGTGAAGTGTCGGACGTGGAGGACGTTTTGGCAGGTGCTTGGGGCCGGAGGGCCCTGCGCCAACCACAAGCACGCAGAAGGGAGCGTAGGGCGCCTACAAGACGGTAGCAAACAACAAGACACAAGAAGCGGGCGCCAAGAGCGCCAGAAGGCCGCGAGGAGGTTTGCCCGGGCGGCAGGCGCTAGCTCCATGCATGGGCGCTACGGCAGCGTGGAGGCGCACGACCGCAACGCGGAGGGCGCGTTGGAACTTTTGGTGCACGGACGTCACGACAGCGCGGAGGCGCATGGCCACATTGCGAGAGGCGCATTGGAACAATCGGCGCGACCGCGCCACATCGGCGCGGTAGCGCCAAATCGCAACAGGAGTGTTGTGATCAGCGAAGCGGCGCGGCTGTGCCACTTGGGCGTGGAGGCACCAAAACCAGACTTGAGGTACGTTTATCCAGAAGCACAAACTTACTACCTAGGGGCCATGAGGGGTTCCAAGGCAGGGATGGACAAGACAAGAGGTCTCATACAATGCAATTCTATAGCAAAGACGGGTGATCAACAGGTGGCTGAATCTTCTCACCCACGGCCATTCTTGAGTGCTGTTTCTCAACCAGACAGCCCTCTCACACAAAAGATTCGGGAAGCTATGAAGCATGATCTGGATGTGCTCAAGCTCACAAAGGCGATTTCTCTTGGAGAGACAAAACGTTTTTGGTTGCAGGATGATCTTTTGTGCACGAAGGGAGGTCGGGTCTATGTGCCAAGGCATGGAGGGCTGCGCAAGGAGATCATGAAGGAGTGCCATGACACCTTATGGGCTGGACATCCAGGCCAGAAGCGCACCATTGCTTTGGTAGGTGAAAAATTCTATTGGTCGGGGCTAGCTATGGACGTGGAGGCTTATGTACAAACGTGTCTTGTTTGCCAACAGGACAAGGCTGAACGAAGGCGACCAGGGGGATTGCTTCAACCGTTGCCTATTGCTGAGAGACCATGGGATTCGGTCTCAATGGATTTCATCCTCGCCATCTCAAAGAAATGTACTGCGTCGAAAGTGGCTAAGATTTTCTTTTCTAATGTTGTAAAGTACTAGAGAGTACCCTCTAGTATCATTTCTGATAGGGACTCTAAGTTTACAAGTCGGTTTTGGACTGAGCTATTTGGGATGTTGGGAACATCTCTCAACATGTCTTCTAGCTTTCACCCCCAAACCGATGGACAGACAGAGAGGGTCAATCAGATCCTAGAGGACTATTTGAGACACTTTGTTGCAGCCAACCAGAGGGATTGGCCGAACTTGATGGACATTGCTCAATTTAGTTTCAACCTTCAGAAAAGTGAAGCCACAGGACACAGCCCATTTGAGATCGTGTTGGGAAGACAACCTTCTCTTCCAGTGGAGGTACTGCCTAAACAGTCCAAGAGGAGTGCACCTGCTCACTTCATGCTTAAGAGGTGGAAGGAGACTGAGGACCTTGCAAGGGTCTATTTGCATAAAGCAACACGAAGGATGAAGAAGGCGGTAGACCAACATAGGAGACCAATCTCGTTTCAAGTTGGAGACCAAGTTATGCTCAGGATACGACCCAAGCAATTTTCAATGCTCAAGGCGAGGAAGCAGGGGCTGATTCGTCGGTACGAGGGACCATTCAGAGTATTGAAAAAGGTAGGAGAACTTGCATATAAGTTGCAGCTGCCGGCATCTTGGAAGGTACACGATGTTTTCCATGTAAGCCTACTGAAGCCATATCACAGTGATCCCGATCCTAACCGGGCATCCACTTCTCGAGGGACCATCCTAACGTCAGACCAGGAGCCAAGTCCAGAGTTGGACTACATCATTACTCATAGAGAAATGGTGAGTAATAGTGGTCGAGGGACTATGAGACAATATCTTGTCAAATGGAAGGGCGAACCCGAGGAGGAGGCAACTTGGGAGGACAAGCCTGAGTTGTACCGTTGGAAGATGCAGATGATGGACTACGACCAGAAGTTGACGAGGGCGTCAACATGATCGGTGTGGGAGAATGTGACGGCGACAGTACTTGCAAGGGAGGATCTTGCAAGAATAAAAAGGCAGATAGGTCTCACGGAGTCTAGGGAGTGGACGCACATCCTAGAGAGACCAATGCACATGACCAGGGGTGGGTTATGTAATTTAGTACAAGGGAGCTTGTACTACCCTTGCAGGGTAATGTAAGGGATGCATGCGAGTCAAAGCATGTACATGTATAAGGGAGCTTATCCATGAGGGCACTAGCGAGGATGGGTGTCCCGACCACGGGTCACAAAGTGTCGAATGGTGCTGGATCCCGCAGACGCACGCGACATCGCGCACGAGGGGTTGCACCCTTGCGCCAGTGCAAAGTAGGCAGAGGCCACGGACGCCAAGACCGCCAGGCTTAATTAACGCCGCGACCGGAGAGGCTGGCCGCAAACCACGCTGGAGAGGGTTAACGCAGTCACGTGCTAACGTCGGCACAAAGCCCATGCGGGGCCGAGGGCAAGCAAAGGCATTGGGGCACAACGGCACAAAGAGCCATGAGGGCCGGAAGCCGAGCTGGCTGGAGCCGCCGCGATGGATGGAACCAGCCGCTATTTTCAGGAGCCACAAGATCTGGCGGAGTAGCCGCCACAGACCCGCCACAAGATACGCCACGGCATCATTAAGTCCTGTGCAATGCTGGTGGGGGCTGGGTGGGCAGGACGCTGGCCATACAGGCCAGAAATACAGGCCGCAAAGAGGGCGACATCGGCATCAACCCCTCTCAAGACATGCATGCACCCAACCGATACAAATTGCACTTGGTCATGGCGGCTAGGACTTGAAGTGAACAGACACCTTGTGTGAACAGGGTTCAGGTTTCTGGGGCTGGGGGATGTATTGGGATAGGATACATGTATGTGTAAATTACACTTAGGGGTAGTGTAATTAAGGGGTTTTAATCCGAGTTTATGTATAAATAGAGGGTCATTCCTCTCATCTTGTAAGTTAGTTTCCTCAACATAAATCCAAGAAAGGTTTCCCCTTTATCTCTCTCTCCCAATCCATACTTATCTTCCTTGGCGAAGTTCGGGAGCAAGTGTGGAGATCTTGGGCGGAGTTTTGGCTTACTACAAGCGACGGACTGCCTTGTAGGCCAGCGACGGTGCTGAACCTTTTGCTACAGTTCTAAAGGAGAAAGGCCGGCGTTTCACCGGGCCTCCATAATTTCAAAGTTGTCCACCACCTGCAACTCATTCGTACGACCATTGCGAGTCCGGAGAGATTGTTTTATGAACTCTTATTCCGCTCGTAACTTCTCAAAAGACTTTCGTAGAGGATCAATAGTAGACATGCTGCTTAAAGGCTCCGTAGCCTTTGGACTTGGGGACTCGAGGGAGAAGCTCTGAATAGGTATTGGCTGAAAGATTGAGTGGTCTTTTGGGTGTGAGTATGGAGGGGTGGTGGTGGTATCCTTTTGTACTTGGGCGTGGGATAGGGGGGGTCAGAGAAAGGTGGTTGGAATTATTAACACAACTGTCTGGTGGATTTAAAGATGAGTTAAGAGATTTTTTGGGAGAAGTTAAAGCTAATTTTTTGGGGTTTGAGAGGGTCATTATATCATTTCCTAAAACTGCCGGTTGTGACGGGAGGTCCGGTGGTCGATTCAAATCCGCCATCATACCCGCCCCTGCATTTAATGTTTGTGATTTAACACTTCATTTTAAGAATTAAAGGTCACTCTTAAATTGGTAGACTTTTGAATTATCAAAGTTAATCAAACATGCTCAACTTAATTTAATATTTAACTACATAGTCGATACGCTTATAAATTACACGAAGTTATTAACATCCGTGTTTTTTAAAAGCTAACTTCCAATAGGAAGCTTACGTGATTGTACAATTATTATATAGACGTCTGAATAATTGGAATAACATAATTCATTATCATCTCGAAGCCAATCGGAATGACAATGCAATGGCACTGTATTTGCCCTGGATTTGTACTAGGAATTAGATTACCCCATCTCCTTTTCAATCACGATTCACGAGGTGGTAACACTGCAACATTTTATGTTTGATCGATTTTGTAGTGGGTTGAAGGGGCAATTATCATGAGAAGAATTCTTTTGTTGAGGGATGAAATATGAAACGACCCCTAACAAAGTGCTTATTTAATCTCTCTCTTCGAACAGTACGACTCGGGTCGACGCGAAGATGAGTTCGGGTGCGGCACCGACGACGTCGCTTCTTCTGAGACTACTGGTGAGTTGCCGTAGAATCACAGCGCAGGTGACAAACCCCAAGACGGCCGCGATCGTGGCCATGGCTTCTTCCTCGGAGCAGGAATTTTTGCCTGAATACAGAGCAAGACTCAACCGAATCCCCCGGTCTCACAATTTCTGGGACCCCAAAACCGCGTCGAGGGTAGGAGAAAAACTAGGGTTTCGTCTCAGAGAAATCGGAGTCCGCGGCGTCGAAATCGATGTTGAGGAGGAGCTCTCGAGGCCATTGCATTACAGGAGGAGCATCATCTCCCTGTTCGATTCCGTCGAAAGATCCGGTGTTCGAGTCGCCGGCGCCGAGAATTTGCGGTAGGGTTTCGAATCGAAGATCCGGTAATTCCCTCGTCTGGACCGGAGTTATTTAACCGAATACTGTCCTTAGAATGTCTTTTGTGCTGTTTTACCATTCGATATTTTCTGAATAATGAAGAATGGACAACAGACCTTCCAAGCTCTAAGTTCAAATCCTTGTTCTGTAATAAAGTGTAAATGATATCCCTCCCCCGCCCTGATTCGCTTTGAAGCTATTCAATGGCTCCCTTCCATGAATGTGAATCCAATTGTAGACTTTCATTAACCTCACCAAACATAAATAAACAAACAATAAACAACAAAAGTAGGCATAGTTATTAAAAGCGGTCGAATAAAGCAACAACATTTCTTCTCACAGATAATGGAACTGGAGGCCTCTAACAAATTAGCTCACAGTTTTATGATATTAGTTGAGAAAAGCTTGGCAGGAACGAAGTTTCAACTAACTAAACCTGGGACACGAGCCCCCCCCCCGTCAGTGGCTGGAACCTGGTATAAGATATTGTGACCTGAGAGATCTACTACCCATTACCGGTTCGTTGACAAAGGAAGAACCGGGCATGATTTCTGGAAAGAGACACCATTGGCCCATGATCGGCCCCAGGCCTTGCACGGGGACGGCAATTCGGAAAAGGGAATATGGCGTGATATTAACATTGAAAAAGTTAAAAGAATTCCACCCTTTGGGTCCGGGCTATGGTGGCGTAGCTGCATTATCTACTTTTATGTTGCCTCTCTTTCTCTGTATATTGTCTGCAGTTGTACATTGAACAAAAATTTAGTTGTGGATACAGCCGCGTTGACGACCATTATGATGGTAGAACGTGGGTTCCGGAAGCTAGCTGCAGCGCCGTGAACATGATGAGACTGAATGAATCGACTGGTGTACGGTCCATCCAATATTTGATCATCTCAGAACCCGGCCGGGGAGAGACCACTGTGCAAGCACCCGTTCGTGTACGTAGTAATAATCAAGCCTGTGCAAGAGGAGAAGAGATGCGCGCACGCAATTAAATGAGAGAAAAATACGAGGGAATTCGATGTCATGTCGTGTTTGACGATTGACTCTTCTCTTCGCGTGCCCTCCTCCCCCTTTGTTTGTTCTGTAGAAGAAAGTTCTCTGCGTGTTTTTGTTTTTTGTTTTTTGTTTTTTTTTTTGGCAGGTAACTCGGTAGAGAAAAACGGGTCCTGTCTTTACGGGACGGGAGGGCGTACAGACTTAGAGAGTCCAGACAAATCTTCCTTGATTTACTCTCAGAAAAGGGTCCACTTCTCTTTTTTTGCCTGCCGCGTTCTGCAATTATGCGGGAGGCGGCCAATATTGCTCTTCTTGTTTTTACGCCTTTCCCACCTTTGACATTGTAAACTCTTCGCGCTGTTACAAGATAAAAAAAATTCTTCTTCTTTTTGTACTTGAAATCTAGTTAAAAGCTAAAAGCAAAATTAAAGGAAAAAAAAAGGGCTTAATAACGCATGCTTGCTTGGACTAATGGACTAGGAGTATTGGTCCTCTTGGAGTCAGTCGAAAGTCTAAAATTAGGAGGAAAAAAAAAAAAAAAAAAGAGGTTTGTAATGTATGGGAATTGGAATTGATTGAGATGGTTAGTTGATCGTCCGCTTTGAAATAAATACATTCGAATTTATTGTTAGACATGTCTTTTTTTTGTGAAAATTAATTGGAGCGTGTAGTGGCGTTAATGTGGAACGACCTACCATGAGGCCGCGGAACCAGTCTGCTATTAATAATTTAATTTTATTTTTTCTTGTTCTGAATTAAATAATACAAGTCACCGCACATGAAGCATAAAAATAAACAAATGCATCTCTGAATTGCCCTCGAATTTTAGAATATTGTTCTAAGGCCCTCTAAGGTTGGGGTATTGCCAGATCCGAACGGACTTTGAGTTTGTTGTCGACCACTAGAATCTTGAAGAAATTTGTCGACTGGGAATACATCATATTTGACTTAAAATGATTATTCGCCCGTATCTATTTATTGATGGTGTTATTGTAGATTAAAGAAACAAGAAACGCTTGAGAGAATTCATGCCTCCGCTCCTCTACGGCAGTTATAAGCGGGGGTACGTTTCTGTCGGATTTGTCGTTGAGCTTACAAAT
Source organism: Aristolochia fimbriata (assembly GCA_019845555.1). Lineage (NCBI taxonomy): Eukaryota > Viridiplantae > Streptophyta > Magnoliopsida > Piperales > Aristolochiaceae > Aristolochia > Aristolochia fimbriata. Next base: position 20,548,198 of record CM034081.1, read on the forward strand.
TCTCACTGGATCAATCGAATTATAATTGAAGTGTGCATTTTGTGAAGTCGCCTGCCTAATTCACTAAAGTTGTTCGTTTTTCATTTCGTTGTTCAAGCCTTTTTTGCCTTGCTCTTCACAGAAAGAGGTTGGAATTTTGTTGCCGTCCTTTCTTTTGTGTTTTGTGTTTTGTTTTTTTTCTTCTTTTTCTTTTGAATTTTTATTATTAATAGCCATGTAGTTCGGTTCCGGTGTTGGTTTGCTTTTCTGCTGGTTGATTCAGATCAACGGAGACGAAGATTGAGTCGCAAAATGTACTTCATATATATATGAATTTTAAGCCTCTCCCTGGTTTCTGAGACTCTCTGGCATCTATAAATTTTGTCGTTTCCTGAATTTTTCTTCCAACTTGTTTACTCGGGAGCTGAGCGCGTGGAAGCTCTTCACAGAACTCCTGCCGGACATAGCCTTTTTCGTTTCTTTATATCCAACTTGCATCTCTGGTGATTCTAAAATTTAACCTTTTCTTAATAATCACTGGATTTTCTCCTCCCAAATTTTCAGGGAAGGGGGGTTTGACTCGGTGCAGAAATGGGGGTTATGTCAAGACGGGTGTTGCCCGTCTGTGGTAACCTCTGTTTCTTCTGTCCTTCAATGCGTGCTCGATCCAGGCAACCTGTCAAAAGGTACAAGAAGCTCCTTGCCGAGATATTTCCCAAATCTCAGGTGAATGTTTTCCCACCCTATGAACTTACCTAACTCAGTAGTTTATTTCAATGTGACCAAGAACTCTGTTTTTTGAAGCAAAGTCTACCCGAAAGTTTCTACTTTTAGTTTTGAATTTATCATCATAGGACTATTCTAGCCTTACTGCTAAATTATTGTTATACTGATGGTGTCAAATCAGGATTATGATCATTATTTGTTGAATATCGTGTCAAATTATTTTCTAAATTTTGCGAAGCACCCAATTTGTGTATGAGGCTAGAGGTTGCTTGGCTTCTACTTGCCCGCTGTCACATGGAGCTAAACTGAACCCTGTTAAACAAGTGCATACGTTTTGTATAGTGATCAGGGAACTTGAAAATTTATCTTTGGAAGTTCAACCTTTTACCTTGTGAATGTGGCACTCGAAGTTCATCAAAATCTTCAGTTTCAAATCAGTCTACTGTTCGACTTTTTAAACATTTGCCAATAGCACGCATATCATACCTATGCAATTAAGTGAAAATCCAATTGGTGCCGGCTTAAACATCTAAATGAAAATCAACTCTAGTCACTTGAACATCTAGATCACTTTGTGTTGGATAAATGAGCTTTTATTTTTATTATTATTTTTTTTTTAATGACAAAATAGGATAGTTGACAAGTCTTCGATTAAGCAAATTTTGGGGAACATGCTTATTTTTAATTGCATTTTTTTGTTTGTTTAAAAGTTAATTAGCAGTCATTTCCAGCTAGTGACTTCTCTCTCGCTCTCTCTCAATCTCTCCTTTAATTTTTTTTTTTTTTTTTTTTTTCTTTTTTTTAGGAAGGTGAGCCAAATGATAGGAAGATATGCAAGCTTTGCGAGTATGCTTCCAAGAATGCAATTCGTATCCCAAAGGTATTGTTGGATTTGTTGTGTTTTTATGAAGATAGTAATATTAAATAGAAGGAAGACAGGTAACAAGGAAAGAAAGGCATGATACGTAAAAAACAGACCGAAGAAATGTAATAGTAAGCAAAATCAATAGGTGGATTGTCATTTCTAAATTTGACTAAAAGTCCATCGACCTATTGGTCTAGTTCAATGGCAGTTGATATTCAGCTTTACATCTATTTCTTGTGAAATAAATAAAATGAGAAACTCAATTTCGTTGAGCTGAGTATTTACCAACTTTATCTTTTCTACCTGAGTATTCACCGGTTATGTATGACATTAATGGCTCTTCTGCTCCACTTAGGATCAGTCATGCAGCAAATGAGGAAAGGATAGGGTGATCAATGTTTAGGCTTCCTTTTGCAATTTTAGTTTCTCTGACATGACTATTGAATTGAAAATAAAAACATATTTTAGGTCAATTTTATGGCTTATAAAGCCTTAGGAATTATATCTGTTAAAGTGGGGTCATATCCATCCGAAGATGAATAGTGAAAATTAGGTATTTCACAAGTAATATCAAAAGAGTTTTGGTGACTTTACCTTTTGATTATTCTCATGAGCTTTCGTCCTCTCATCTTGACCAAAGAAAATAGACAATGGACGTGAGGCACTGGTATGTTATGTGTACAAACTAAAAATGCACAAACTAAGCGCAATAGAACAAGCATCCTACTGGTTCTTTCCTAAACTGTCTGGCCAAAGTTAGGAGATTATGTTTTCATCAAAAGACAAAGTTAGTAGTTTTTTTCCCAGCTAGTCACTTTTTTGTTTGTTCCACATCCTACTGGTTCTTTCCTAAACTGTCTGGCCAAAGTTAGGAGATTATGTTTTCATCAAAAGACAAAGTTAGTAGTTTTTTTCCCAGCTAGTCACTTTTTTGTTTGTTCCACATCCCTTTTTGTGACTCCTTTGTGACCTTGTCCATTTTTAAATCAAAGAATCTCATTTTTAAAAAACTATTCTAATTATTAGTAATAGATAAGGGTTTTTGAAATGCTCTTAATTTACACTTGTCAACATTACCTTTGGTCTTGATTAGGTACTTGACAATGACATAAGTGTAGATTGATAACATTTAAGCAGTTAGCAACTTAAACTGAGTGAAAATAATCATACTGTTCTTTTAGTCACATTCTGCTCAGTCCTGCCTGGACAGTGTCAATATTATGTGTATACATCACAAGTTGTTTAAGCTGACACTGACATATTTCTGACATCATTGTACTCCAAAACATTCTGTACCGAATCATGTGTCTTATTATTTTGTATTATATTTGCTGAATCATGTTTCTTATCATTTTTAATAATTTATGTGCCTTTCTTTTTGGTCTTTCTGCAGATAACACAAACTTTAGAACAGAGATGTTTTAAGGATCTTCGAAATGAGCACTTCCACCAAGCCAAAATTGTTGTTTGCATTTATAGGAAACTGTTAGCTACATGTAAGGAGCAGATGTAAGTTAAGCAAATATTAGGCCTTTTATTTTTGCTCCATTTCAGGTTGATTTTCATACTGGAAATTCATTAATACATATGCTCACTATCTTTTTATTCTTTTTATTTTAAAAGCATATATCAACTTCAAGATTTTTAATCCTTTTACACTTTATGAACTGATAAAGGCCTAAAAGATCTATAGTCTTAAATTTCTAATACCTAAAAAAGTTTAAAATTTATGCTATTTCCAAAATAATTGTTTAATGATTGTAACACTTGCTGAAGCGTATTCATGATGGTGTCATCTGCTTAATTTATAAAGATGGTGGTTGTTAATGTTATTAGACATCTCAACCACCAGTCCACTTAAAGGGAACAATGCAGAAGCAAATTTTTACAATCAATTGTCCAAACCTGGCCTCTCTTTTTTTTGAGAATGTTGATGACTTTTTATTGATATAGAATTAAAAAATAGTACAACACTGTTTCCAGGACTATATAGTACTAATGGTTTAATCAGTGGTGGCTGGAAATTCATTACAAGTTGTTGTCTTTGTGTTCCTTCCTTTGCAAGCTTGGCAGCCAATGAGTTAGCTGATCTGGGGATTTTTGACCATGCAATTCGCCATTCTGAAATGCTATCTGAGATCCCATCATAGAAGCTTTTTAGGGTCCAAGGAAGCTTTGATTTGAGGCTGACCCATTTTATGACCAATTCTGAGTCTCCTTCTATGATGATGTTACTCAACTGCAGTGTCTGTAAGGCCTTTACACCAGTAAGAAGAGCTTGTGTCTCTGCCTCATCGGATGTGCAATACCCTGCTGGTCCAGAGAAGGCATAGAGAATCTGACCACTGTCATTTCAAAAGACTCCTCCCACCCCTCCTAGTCCTGGATTACCCAAAGATGATCCATCAAAATTTAATTTTACCCATCCTGGTGGGGGTGGCTTCCATTCTACATTTGTTGGGCATTTGTACAACCTCAGCTTGATAATTTCTTTCTGGCATCTTCTGATAAAGGCGGCATGTTTCTCAAGTTGGCTGTCCATATCTGTGCACTATGCATTACCTTCTCTGCCACTATTTCTGCTGAGCAAGCTTTGTTGCTAAATGTTCTGCTATTGCGCTCTATCCATAGTTGCCATGGTATTGCTGCCATTACTGCAGCCCATAGGATTTTTCATAGAGAGTGAGAGGTGGGAGTGCCATTGGTGCATAAGTGATTCCATACATTTCGGCATGATGAAGGGAACTTCAAATTTCTGCAAGAAGGCATTCCATTTTGCTCTGCTAAATGGACAATGCAGCAACACATGGTCACCATTCTCTTCAACTTCTCCACACATTTTACAGAGGGAGTCAATAATAATCTGCCCTCTCTCTTACTCAGCTCGTCACATGTTAGTATTTTAGAATGAACAGCTGCCCAAAGAAAGTGTTGAACTGATTTTGGGGCTGGCATGTTCCATACTATGTTTGTTGGATGTGCAATATCCCTGGTGACATGGTGAGTAGCATAGAAGGAGGAAACAGAGAAAATTGCAGAGCTACAAGGCTTTCATATTATCTCGTCTTCACCCTCATGTGCCATATAGTGAGAATCTAGGATTGCTAATAGCCTTGCTGCTTCATCAATCTCACAATCCCTCTGATTCCTTCTCAGGTTGAGGTTCCAAGATCTACTTAGGAGGTCTCTTGAGTCAGAAACTGTTATTCTTTTTTCTCTTGCAAGATTGTAGATTTCTGGAAAAGAGTTTTTCAGAGGCTCATTTCCATTCAAGCAGTCCTGCCACAACAGGACTTTAGATCCTTCTCTCGGGTGGAGCTTGATGAAGGGAAGAAAGTGAACCATTTCTACTATAATTGCCCTTCAAACTGTCGAAGTATCCTGCATTTTAGTATTTGGGAGCCAGATATGAGAGCCACTTCCATAAGACGTATGATATACTATTTTCTTCGAAGTGCACGTGGGTCATGTACCACATTAAATGCATATGTGAACTCATGAGAGACACATTATGGTTAACCACTATTTGTCCAAGAACCTTTCTTTTGAATGAACTACCAATATGATACATTGTAATATTTTCTTGAAAATGCAATTGGGTCATGTATCACATAAGACATCATGTGTGAACTCATGGGAGACACAGTAGGTTAACAACATTTGTGAATCAGTCTGATCTTGTGCGGAGAGAGATATGCTACAGTTGAGAACCGTACGTGTTCTATTGGGGGTGCGTAGAACATAGATTCGTTATACACAGTTTAGGAAAGTTACATTTGTGTCTGTGTTTAATTAGTGTTGTTCTAAGGTGTCACTGGCATGAGGTAGCTGCCTTCGGTAATTGCACAAATGCTAGAATATGCTGCTGGCAACCATTCGACTAGGGTAGTTCAAAGGTTGAATTTTGAGGCAGGTTGTTACCTGTTTGGAGCAGGTTGTTCAATTATACTCTGCACCCTTTGAAGAATATAACTCCACTAATGTAAAATCTTGTCGTAGTTATGCTGGTTGAAGATTTTTGAAGCAGAGTTCTGGTTCTCCTCTTGTGATAGAGGGTGATTCTGCTGTCATGATTTGGTGGTATGTATGAGGCCTTAAGTTTCCCTCGAGATTTTGACATGTACATGAAGAGATTTTTGATTTATGTCAAAATCACAATTTTACAAATATGGTATTGATGGTGATCTTCCATTGTTTCTTTGTTTGGTTTTATGTATTTTCCTTTCTCTTTGTTAGTGGAATCTTGTCCTCAACCAACCTTGCTTAGGGAGGGAAACCTGATTTTATCAACCAACTGATATTGGAAATTTGAAGGCACCTCTCCGTAACAATCGCTGCTCAAGTGTCTTAGTTATGTTTACAACACTTGTTGGATGCTTAAATATCTAGAGATTGTAATATTTAGGCACTCCAAAGTTGATTTTACAAGTTTGAATGAACTTCTTTAATAAAATTTTTCCTTTTCTTAGTCAAGAGCTGTTAAGCAAAATTCTTGAGAATGGAGACCTTTTAAGCTTTGGAAGGCAGGTTGGCTGTAAGTAGAAGTGTTAAGCTGGTGGCAGGGAGATGGGCCTAGTAGCAGCTAGAAATCTGTCCGAATGCTGTCAAGATTGTCTTCAGGCACATAGGCTCCATATGTAGTTGACTTTGACCAGTTTTTGTCTGCCTGGAGTTATTTATGAATGGAAGTTAGATGGCCTTCCAGTTTGCTCACCCAACACTTGCAGAAACTTAAGGTACTGGAAGGTTTTGAAAAAGAAAAAAAATGAAGCACTGGGATTCTCTTATAAGCCTTATCCCCTATTATAAGCAGCCAAGAGCTCCTGTTTTCCCTCTAGGAAGGAGATACCCCAGTTGCACCAACTAAGATAAAGAGCAAAGAGTAAAGGGAGGCAGTTCTCTTGGCAGGATTTCCAGAATGTTAAAGTAGTTGTGTGTGGTCCTGTTTACCACAATTAAAAAGTATGCTGATAACATGCAACTACCTTCTCCATATCTTCTCCAACCCTATTTGGGTCATGATGACTCCAGATCTTCTCTTCTCGAAGTAGTTGAAGATCTCATGGGCAGATAAATGCAACTTCAAGAATTTACCTTCCTCACAGAAATACTCTTGGGGGATATATACGATGCACTTTGAAAGTTTGACAAGGAAGAAAAGGGGAGGAGCAATTACTGCTCTGGAGTGTGTTAAGGAGCAACTACTGCTCTGGTTATTTTCCTTCGTCTACTAGGGGAGTTGATTTTGGTGAGTTTCCTACTGTTCTATCTAATTTCATTTGTCTATTTCTGGACTGATTACTCAGTAGGCTATCAGTATTTCTGTCTCAAGCAAACAGAATGGTTCAAGAACAAATGCATGCAACCCCAAAGCCTTTGTTTTGTATAGGGAGTATACATTCCTAACTAGGACAAATTTTCAAGGAGCCTGGAGATCAAGTGTTCACAGAACAATATCAAAAGAAAAACTAACATAGGGTCTTGGGCATTAGCTCAGTGGTCCCATGGGAGTTATTGCTGCGGGAGGTCTTGGGTTCGGGCCTCCACAGCAGCATTGGGAGTAAAACTTGTAATTGGGAGTAAAATGTATTCACTTTCCTCAAAAAAAAAAAGTTTGGCATCTCATTTCAATTTTCAAAAAAAAGTTTGACATCTCATTTTGAAAAGCATCATCTTAAAATATCGTGTGGAGTCCACCTTTTAAGAATATCAAGCTTGGAGAAATATTTTTATTACTTTTAAGAGTTTTAAATTTGTCTCAGTTAAGTTCTAAGCTTCTCACATGCCAGAGTATCCCTAGAAGTATGTGTTTAGCTTGAGGAGTAGGATTGAATATTCCACAGTATAGAAAATCAGTTTAGTGTTGGTTAAAGAGGGATATGCTATAATGTGAAGAAGATAAATCTGAATCCTGGGAGGATAACCTGAGAAATTATATGAATATTACTTTTTTCTTCTTTCTCAAAAAAAAAAAAAAAAAGCTTCTTCTTCTTTGTATCAAAACTATGTTAAGCTTGTTCTTTTTAAGTTATTTATGTTATTTTCTTGAAGAGTCAATAGAGGGAAGAATCTAATACAGGCGTAGATACTTCATGATAATTTATTATGATATCACGTGTGGTCAAAGCATTTTCCTTTTCTTTTCTGACAAGATTTTTAATTGTTTCAGGCCTTTATATGCTAGTAGCTTGTTGTGCATTGTAAGAACTCTTTTAGAACAAACCCGACAAGATGAAATGCGTATTCTGGGTTGTCAGATCCTTGTTGACTTTGTAAATAACCAGGTATAAACTCTTGTGTCCAACACATTAACTATTAAATGACCTATTGCTGTAAAATACCTTTCCAATCAATTGCATTTCTGTAAACTGTTGTCCTCAGTCTAAAAGATCATTTGAATTCAAAATGATTGGTCTGTGATTTTTTGAAAACTGATTCACTATGCCTTCAAAGTAGACAGATAGCACATATATGTTCAATTTAGAGGGCCTCATCCCAAAACTTTGTCAACTGGCTCAAGAGACAGGAGAAGATGAGAAAGCACTCCGACTGCGTTCATCAGGGTTGCAAGCTCTTGCTTCCATGGTAAGCATTTATTATTTTCTGTAATTACTTATCTATTTGTTTCCCTCAATGCTGCCTCTAGAGTTTAAGTTCATCTGTTTCTCCACTGAATGATTTGAGTTCTCATCCAAATTCATCAACTGCACTCCAGGTTTGGTTTATGGGCGAGTACTCCCACATAACTGTGGATTTTGATGATGTAAGTCTTTTCTTCTGTCCTCCATACATTTCGTTTATCTGGACTTTGATGTACTGTTTGGTTCTTCTGGATTTTGATGATGTACTTTTCTTTGTCTGTAATATTTTGTATTAAAGTTCTCTCAAAAATTATTTTGCTTATAATCTTTGGAGTATGGATGCCTTTTCTCCTGTCTTCTATAATATATTATACATATTCTTTTAGTTGCTTGTGTGAATTGAAACAAATGTAGTCGTTTGGTTTTATTCTTCTACTGGTTGTTGTTTTTAGCTTGTGTATATTTTGTGGAAAGTTTTTAGGACTTATTTTGGAGTTGTAGCTTTCCCTTGTTGTTTTAGAGTTATATGGTTGTAAGGTTAAACGTCATGTTGTCCTGAAGTATATGTATCAATTTTTTCTTTAGTTGTTCCTGTTTTAGGACTTATTTGCAAGGTGGGTTGTTGATTGTGTTCTGGCTTTTAGAAACCTGACCTTGAACTTACCAATTACCATCATTATATTTTTTTCAACCAAGAGAAAATAAGCTAAAATCCAATACCACTGCTACAACTAGTAAGTTTGTAGTTGCGTTTGGTTTAGTTTCCCTACCTCAAGTCTTCTTCTTATTTTTTGTATGTCCATGGTTTGAACGAAGATGGTACATTGTATGATCACTACTTCTCTCAGTAAGATAGGCAAATTTATTATTATCTTGTCTTGGACGCAGATTATCTCAGCCACATTGGACAACTATGATGGCTTCCAAATGAACTCTGGAATTATTGCTCAGGATGTTGATTTGGCTGTTGTAAATACCAAAATGGAACTGGATGCTACAATGTGGGGCCTCTAATTCAGAAAGAACCACACTCACTCTCTCTTTCTTTCTCTTAGAAACATATAAGCCACAAAAAAATTGTAAACATCTTATTCACTTCTTCCAGCAATTCTGCAGAGATACTTCCAAGTGCCCTTCATACTGGTCAAGGATCTGCCTGCAAAATATGGCAGCACTGGCAAAGGAGGCAACGACTATTCGTCGGGTTCTGGAGCCTGCATTCCGTTACCTTGATTCAGGGAATCACTGGTCCTCAGAGAGAGGGTTGGCACGTTCAGTATTACAGGAGTTGCAACTATTGATGGAGAAGGCTGGTTTGTCAGATCTTTATTCTAGAGGACTACTTTACAGTAAAAGTGGTATCTTTTTTGGACAGTTCTTAATTTGCAAGGGATTTACCTGCAGGAGAAAATACACACTTGCTGTTATCTATTTTGGTGAAACACTTGGAACACAAAAATGTCATTAAACGGCCAAATATGCAGATTGATATAGTTAAAGTGACAGCATATCTTGCACAATATTCGAAGCTGCAGTCTTCAGTAGCTATCATAGGTGCAATAAGTGACATTATGAAACTGCTGCGGAAGTGCATGCAGTGTTCTATTGAAACAGCAGATGTTGGGGATGATGCGATGAAGCTGAATTCTGAACTGCACTCTGCATTGGAGGAATGCCTTCTTCGGCTTTCAATAAAGGTTTTTTGCCTCCTTTATTATTACTTAATCTTTTTCTTAATTCAATAAAATTATATATTTATGCTTTGTTACTAATTTTGTGATCAAATGGTTATTTCCATTAAGTAAGGAAGATTTCCAAAAGAATATCTTACATAAATTCTTTTGTGGTTGCTTATGTACGTATATGGGGGAACATGAATTACTGACTTATTATTGACAGGTTGGGGACGTTGGACCTATACTTGATCTGATGGCAGTATTGCTTGAGAATATTACTGCATCTCCTGTAGTTGCACGAACAACAATTTCTTCTGTTTATCATACTGCACAAATTGTTGCTACCATGCCCAATGTATCGTACAATAAGAAGGCAAGTTTATTTTCTTGTTTGATGCTCTGCATCTCACTCTCTTAGTCCCTTCCTTTTTGTTTTTATGGAACATGTCACTTTATTGGGCCAAATGGACCATTTTAAGTTGAGTCTCATTACAAGGAGCCCTTGCTGCCAATTTATCAGCAAGGCCATTGGCAGACCTATGTACATGAATCCAAGAATGACCCTCCGTACTCTCTTACTTCTGTATATGTGTGTCTCATTAATTTAAACACTAACTGGAAAGATTTTTCTTTATCTTTCAGGCATTCCCAGAAGCTCTATTTCTTCAGTTGCTCCTTGCAATGACTCACCCAGATCATGAGACACGTGTTGGGGCCCACCGTGTCCTTTCTGCTGTGCTGGTGCCATCACTTATTTGTCCATGGTCTAGTTTGAGCTCTCATGTCACTGCATCAGGGTTGGGTCAGAACGATTTGGAGGTAAAACTCAAGTGTGTCCATCACTAGGCTCTTTTTATTCCAATATTTTTTGATTGAGAGACTTCTTTGCATTTTATAAGGTGTTCTAGCATATTCATTATGCTTCCTCTTTAAAATATGACGTACCTACATGCAATCTCCAGGAGCAAACTTCCCTACGATTGAGCAGTCATCAAGTGGGCCTCTTGCTTTCATCAATTTGGGCTCAGGCAACATCTTCTGAAAACAGTCCTGCAAATTTTGAGGCACTGGCTCACACATTTAATATTGTTTTAATGTTTTCGCGGACAAAGGTAAGATCTTCTATAATGTTTGTTGATCTTGCGGGCATTTACAAATTTTTTTTGGAGAACTGTATATTTCTCCTGCCCAATGTGGAATCACTAGTCACTTCAAACACTTAGAGGGGAAAAAATCAATGCCTTAAGTGTCCACCTCTCTTATGAAAGCTTGAATAAAATCTCACTACTTTTTGAAATGGCGAATAGGGGCTGTGAGGATCCGAAGCCAAAACCTCTCACAGTATAACTCCTTATGAGACCACTGAAAATCTCACTACTTTTCAAGAAAGAAAAAAGTGTCCACCTTTAGTTGAGAAGCTAAGGATAACAAGATGCTTTAGTTATCACTGGTTATGCTCCAAAGAAATTAACCCCAAAGTAGTATTGGGCTTAAAAGACGATAAGCAATGTAGAAAACAAATGAAATATGATAGAATCCAGTGCGAGTTCATGTGGTGCTAAATGTTGGACTGCCGATTTCTCTTGCATACTGTATGCCTTCCAGATTTCAGGATTTTCTTTTCAGGATCTGTCATGTGTGAAATCTTTTTAGGTAGAGCAGGACATTGATGACCTGTCAATTAGTTTGGATAGCCAGATCAGCCATCAGCCAACTCTGTGGCTGATTTTCTTGCCAGAGAAGGGGTCTTTAACCAACAATATACTGTGAGAGACTTCTTGGACGGCCAATGATTGTACTAAATTCATTAATGAATTGGATGTTCAATCATTTTCTTAACAAAAAAATAAAAATAAGGACCAGTCAATTAGTCGTTTGTGGTGAACTGTCATAATTGATAGACAGAAACCATGACTATCTTTTGAATTTAGATTCCCTTTGGTGGTGTTATGGGTTGCGCGGCTCAATAACCACATATAAGATGGCAACGTTGAAGATGGAGTTCAATTGGTAATTGTGCCTTATCTCATGTAGATTCAGACTTTCGCTTAGTGGCCACATAGGGGAGTTTCTTATATAAAGTTAGGCCTAATGCGATAGGGGAAAGGTTGTGTAGTGTGTGTGTTTACTCATCATGAAAATAAATCATGCCTTAAGTTACCAACAATGGTAATTGAATTTCTGCAGGGAGCAACTAGAGCTTCCTGCAAATGAATTGCTGCTAGTGATGCCACAATGCTGGCAGTTTGAAATCCATTTTGGAAGCTTTTGATGTATATTCCACTTATTATGTGTGGAACATGTATTGGACTTGTGTTATTATCTTATATGCTGTAAATGAAGCACCTTCCTAGAAAAATCTTATATGCTGTAAAATTTATAATTGTCTTTTTGGGCACATAAGTTAGCAAACCTGGAGCCATTTCATTACAGATTGTCTGGTGGTTCTTGGGGATGGTCATCTTTCTCTAACCCATTTCCACTCTTTATTCCGACAAAGTCCATCATTTGAGCGAAAATGATTTTGGCTAAATCCCGTTCCATTTTGTATCAGGATTAAGACTTCTCAATATCCAAAGAAGTATTTGCACTACCTCGTCATTTAAGTAGCTTTATCATTGATACCTAAGTTTACTGATAGATCAGCAAATAGTGTTGCTGATTATCTTGCTAAAGAGGGTTTTCCTTGTATACCTCATAGAAAAAGTTCCCTCTTTAATTTATTTGGCCATTTATTTTTGAGCCTTAACAAAATCTCTGTCTAAAAGAAAAATACTGTTAATATTGTGTTGTTCTTCTATAGTTTATTGATAATTTACTTTCAATTTACCAGTAAGTGTTAGACATCTTACCAAATGTTGCTCTGTAGAACTGTAACATAAATCGCCAATATTATCGTACCTTCTTTTTGGCTCATTGTAGTGCTTTGTGTTTATGGCAGAGCTCTGGTCATGTGGCACTGGTTCGGTCTTTGCAGCTTGCATTTTCTCTTAGGAGTATTTCTCTTCAAGAGAATGGTGAGTTACTTGCAGTAACTAAAAAATGTCTAACTAAAAAATGTCAAAGTGAAGACTATGCCCCAGTACTAGTACCCATTTCTCTTGATATTTGGGCAAGTCAATATTGACTATTGACAAGTTCAAAAGGTGCATTTAAGAAGAAATACCACAAACAGAATGAAAAAGTTCTAATGTAAAATGCAGAAGAAAGCTAAAGTTTTCTCCTTGTTGAAAAAGCTCTTTTGATTCAATCTTTCTTGCATTTGAAGGTAGTTTGAAGCCATCCTGCCGAAGATCACTGTTCTCTTTGGCATCTTACATGCTTATATTTTCAGCAAAAGCAGGCAGTCTTCACCACCTAATTCCTCTGATCAAGGAACCACTGACAGATAAAACGGTGAGTTTCAATTTTTTTATGACCAATTATCATAAAATTATACAATTCAACCTTTTTAAGTGTGAAGGCGTGTGACAGGTTGATCCCTTTCTTCATTTGATTGAAGAGAGTAGAGTAGAAGCTGTTTACAATATATCTGAAGGTAAGAATTCAACATATGGGTCACCAGATGACGAAGCTTCCGCATTGAAATCTCTTTCTGCAATCGAAATGGACAATGGACGTCTAAGAGAAACTATAATATCTGACTTTATGCAAGCTTGTGGAAACTTATCAGAGGTACCATCTCCTTTTCCAGTGTCACATGCCTTATCTTGTAAATACTACTTGTGTTCATCATAAGGAGAAGAATCCTTCAAATAACTGAAAAAACTAGTTTCCATTTATTCCATGAGTGTATCTGCAGCCTGTAAAATGAAGGTACAATAATCATGAATACTAGACCATAATTTGTTTTTTGTACAATGTCAGACATGTTTTTCACATTAAGATGTGGACACTTTGTCTTCGCTGTTGTTTTTGAAGACTATGACCTGATTTTCGTTACTGCTATATGTGGAGTTTGAGTTTATTGGTTTTTTATTTACTTTTTATGATCAAGAAGTTATCATTGTTCACTGGCAGGAGGAGTTATCAGGAATAAAACAACAGCTCATGCAGGAATTTTCACCTGATGATGCATATCCACTAGGTGGTCCATTGTTCATGGAGACACCTCGCCCATGTTCTCCTCTTCCACATAAGGATTTCTCATCATTTGATGAGGTTGTACCAGTGCTTAACCTGAATCTTAAATGTATCTTATGATCCTTGTTGGTGAATCTTGTTGTGACTGATGGCGAAGGGTTAATCTGATGAATTTGAAAATTTCCTTTCCAGATCATCCCTCTGGCTTCCTTGACTGACGATGAAATCCTGACAGAAGTATTTGGAAGTCAATCAGATCGTAAAGCATCTGTCGTGGGAAATACGACTGACATTATCAGTGTCAATCAACTTATTAATTCGGTATGCCTGGTTGTTTCTTTAAGTATGCTAAATTTATTCTTTGGTTTAGCTGTGATTTTGATTGTGTTGAATGTGGAAAGCTGTTGTAGTTTATGTTTGGATTTCATTTGAAGGGTCTTAGCTGAACTGATGGCTGATATCTGTCAATCCATATTCCTGGCATTATTTGTTTTATCAGTGACCTTCTAGTAGGTTATAAGAACTGTACAAGTATTGAAGTACTCAGTGTGTTTTATTTTATTGGTTCCTTTGAATTAATCCTAACGAGCAACCTCTGCCACCAGGTCCTAGAAACAGCCCGACAAGTTGCTAGCTTTCCAGTTTCCATGACTCCTGTGCCTTATGACCAAATGAAAAGCCAGTGTGAGGCTCTAGTAATAGGAAAGCAACAGAAAATGTCGGCACTTCTAAGTCTTAAGCATCAAAATGAGCCTCTGAGCTATGAGAACGGTCTGCCTTCTTCACCTGAGGTAAGCCATATTGTGTTTTATATTACATGTTTGTCAAATATCTTCTGGAATTTATATTATAACAAGATAGAATAATATTTGGTAATTGTTATGCTTTTGAATTGTCATGGTTATTTTTCCTGTTGGCTTTTGCAAGATGATGGAGCTGCCAGACCCACATCCAAAACTACTCGACCCGGACGAAGTCCAAGTTGGTGGGACTCTTATGTGTTCGAGTGAGTATGAGCAGTCATTCAGGCTACCACCTTCAAGCCCTTATGACAAATTCTTGAAAGCCGCCGGATGCTGAGTAAGTACACCAACATGTTACACGCTGCTGGAAACAGAAGTCTTCCACGCAATTTTTATGTGCTATTTTTTAATTCTTTATTTTTAGAAGTTATGTTATATATGTCATAATTAATGAGTGAAAATGTCATCTGGGTTTGAGTTCACAGTCTGAATTCTTCAGCCAGATGGCTGATGATTGGGCTAAAGGGGGTTAAGGGACGGTTATTTCCAGAAGAGAAGGCATTTCGAGCCATTAAATATACTCCTACATTTGTATATGATGATAAGATTTATATTGGATACATTGCACAATCTTTTATAAAATTTGTTGTTTTTATGTTGTTATGTTCTTCCCTCTCAAGAGGCTTTTATTGCGGTGATTATTATTTTTTTTTCCGCTAGGAAACTATGAATGCTAGTTCCATCATTTTAACCACAGCATTATTTAAAATCCCAATATCAATTGAGTTTTTTAGCTCATGATCTTGCTTTAATGTTGACAGCCAAATAGAGAGTTTCTGCAACATCACTTGTTTTATGTTTTTAAAGCAGAAGCAATTGTCAATTTAGCAGAGTCAGATAATAGATGATCGGAGAGTAGCCGTTGTTCCTATACTAATGGAGGGAAATACGACTTTTTTTTTTTTTTTTTTTTTTGGATCGAAGAGAGAAAGATGACTTTCTAAACTGTTTGCCCGGAATTCTAGTGCTAGAAACAATTCAGCGAAATTGGAAAAATGGCATCCTCTTATTGTCCGAGTCCTTGAAGTGTCCTCTGCAATGCTACAAGGTTCGTGGAATCTAATCAATTATGCTGCAGTTTAAATATGCTTCGGTGATGAATTTTGTATGTATTTCCAATTTTTGACGATGTGCCATTGTGTATTTCCACATTCACGTTGGTGGGGTGGTGGTGCCATTGTGTAGCTAACCATTGCCATGTAACGGTTTGCTAAGAACTTTTCCTTCTACCAGCGTCATGAGAGGGTTTTAGAGGAGGAGATTAAATAACAAAAATAAGTTTCTACTTGTATGCACCAAAATGTGCATAGCCCAATTTCGACGAGCCCAGAAACCCATTGGTCCATCAAACAACGATCATGGGTATATTTCGTCGATTCCCGAAGCCCATCGTCGCAGCCCATCGTCGCAGCCCATCGCGAGATCCGTCTCCACCGCCGCATCATCAACACAGTTGACACTCTCGTCAGCAGAAATCGTTGAGTCAGCATGCCTCTTCAGATCAAGATCCAAATCAGCGTTCCCGTTCTTTAACTGAAAGAGGGAAAAGAGGCCGCGATCTGGGTCTTCCTCTTCCCCTCTTCTTCCTCAACTTCACCAGCAGAAAGAGGATCACGATCCCCTTTCCCAGGAAATGTTCTCAACAGCTATAGAGATAGGCTACAAAAAGCCATAGATTCCCTGTCCCAGGGGTTGGAAAAATTCAAGTTCGAAGGCCTTCACTGAGAAGAAACTCCACTCGCGGAAGCTCTCGAACCAGAGAAGTCAAGCAACTCGCCGTTCGTCGTCTAACAATTCAACCGGAGCAGCTCTACACGTTCGCCAGCAACGTCACAAGTCGAAACACACGGAACACAAATACTTCCGTCCGACCGACCAAAGCTATACCAGATCGTGCACACTCCAGAACTCAAACTTCGACGTTCTCGCCAGAAGCCGAAACTTCGACAATTCTCACGGAGATCGAACCAGAGGAAGTTTAGGAGATTGAACTCGCTTTTTCCTGACTCACACACATTGTAAACACAAATTATTCTAAAGTAATTGAAATATTCTCTGGGTCGCATCTTTTCGCGGACCGGCGGATTTTCGGTGAAACAGATTTGGCATACCCGGTGGGACATTTCCTACCTCTCATCTCCTTCTCTATCCAACCAAAAAAAAAAAACTCAACCATAGCCATGGCGAACAACGCCAACAACGGGAACAACAATAACAACAACAACAACAACAGAGGCAAACAAATTGCCTCCTCGAGCTATGCTCACCCGCGCCCCGCCGCGATCGCAAGCTCGATTGCAGGAGCTCGCAGATCCACTATCGCAGCTCCGTCCAACCTCCGCGTTCCTACCTCTCCACCACCGGCCACTCGCCCAGTTACAAGGGCTCTGGCCAGGAGTTTGTCCATCGGACAGGCTCCCTTCATGCGCGACGCGCCCCGTCCAAGCGCCGTCTTCGTGCCACAGGCTGCCGCGGCCTCCGCCAAATTGATGCCAGTGATGGCTAAGCCAACATATTTGGCCGTCGCTGCATCTCCTCCTCCTCGCAGCCCGACTGTTAGCCCAGCTCAATCGCCACCTTCACGAAGAAGCTCGATCGTCCCCACTTTGTTGCAGCGGTATGAGCAACACGTGGGCGTCTCCTCCTCCGCGACAAGAATACACTCATCGGCGGCCTCCTTCGTATAGAGAGCGACGGCTACAGATACCTCGCCGGTCGTGTTGGTCTCACACGACCTCTTGGCTGCACTTAATGCAGCGGCAGGGCCACCACCTATCCGCTCACCGCGTCGACCTCCCCTGCCACCACATAGCCCATCCCATTTCGTCGACTCTCGCCGGTGGCTGCCGCCGCTAGCCAGTCACCTCTCAGAGTCACTCTTCGCAATCAACCCGCGACCGGCTCTCTCGAACGGTCGCCCACGGCAATCTCCTCTCCGACGCCGACTGCGATATCTCCGATGCGGTCGCCGGCAGTAACATCATCACTCTGAGCCTCGCCGAAAACAACCTCTTCGACACGAACTGTAAAATGGCCGCGATGACTACTTCGGCCAAGATAGTCGAAGATCAACTGGCCGAATTGTAGGCTGCGCTCAAAGAGCAAAGTGAGCACTTGCAGCCCGTGATCTCCAGATCACGAGAATGTTAGAGCGGCTCGAAATGGGCATGGTCGCAAACAACACTGGCAGCGTGTCTCAAGAAGTCGACCGAAATCGGGCGACTACCAGTGGCCCAGCGGAACCACTGCCAGAAGATCCTTCATCCGACGATGAGCTGTCACCTGTCGCACCAGTAACCATTCACAGAGGCCGAGCCGAAGCGGACCCGACTGCTCTCACTATCGACGCAGTCAACGAGCTAATAAACCATGTTGTGCGGAACAGCTCCGGCGACAACAAATCTGTCGCCTACCGGAGGCCCTACACGCAGAGGATCCAAAACATTCCTATGCCGGTTGGGTATCATCCTCCAAAATTCGAACAATTCAATGGCGACGGGCACCCAAAGCAGCATGTCGCTCACTTCATAGAGACCTGCAACAACGCCGGCACCGACGGCGATTTGTTGGTGAAGCAATTCGGCCGGTCATTGAAGGGAAATGTCTTTGACTGGTATATTGAGCTACCCCAGGAGTCTATCGACAGTTGGGAACAATTGAGCGCGAGTTCCTCAGTCGTTTCTACAGCACGCGGCGCACTGTAACACTGGTCGAGATCGCCAATCTCAAGCAGAAGAAAGGCGAGAAGGTAGTCGACTATATCAACCGGCGGAGGAACTTGAGCTTAAACTGCAAAGAAAGCTCGAACCTCTCCCTCGAAGCCGAAATAGAGATGTGCTCACGAGGAATGGACTGGGAACTCCTACGGTACATCCGCAGTCGGAGGCCAAATGATTTCCAAGAGTTGGCGATAGAAGCTCACAATATGGAAAATCTGATAGAAGAACGAGGAGAAGGATCCTCTTCGGCCGACCCTCACAAAAAGGGGGAGGCACCAGCCGCGACTGCGCCCAAAGACGCAAAGGAGAAAACAAAAGCTTCCTTTGCAACGAACACTTTCGAGCCTATCAAGGTCGGAAGCAAGATCAAGGCTACATACCTCCCACGACAACTAACCGGGAGCACCTACCAGAAGCTGTCAGTGGAGGAACGACAGACAAAGACATATCCCTTTGCCGACGCAGACGTTCATATTATGCTCGACCAACTCCTTGACAACTAGCTGCTGAGGCTGCCAGAAATCAAAAGACTTGGTGACCAATCCAAGAGCAAGGATCTGAACTTTTGCAAATATCATCGACTGGTTGGGCACCCGACGGAGAAATGCTTCATCTTAAAAGATTGCATCATGGAACTGGCGGCTCAAGGCCGCATCGAAATCGAAGGAGCTGAAAATACAGTCTCCTCACATGCTATCTCCATCCAAGCTGAGCCAAACCGGCGAACTCGGCTACACCAGCAGAAGGTCACAAAGAGGGAGTACCGTCCAAAATCCGGTCCCTCCAATCGACCGCAAAACCACAAACGACTACCGGCTAAGGTCGCGCCAAAACCGGCACCCCGTGAACTAGCTGCAACCGACGCAGAGGGGTGGATCCTGGTTACCCAGAAAAAGAAGCCAGTTCGTGAACTCGACCGACGCCGGCGAACACCAGAACAAAGGCGAAGCGGCCAAATAAAAAAGCTGCGAAGCACCAAAGAAAAGCTCCTAGGACTAACGTCCAGGGGGCAAGCAAAAAGAAGCGAAGACCCGTCACATTGGTGGAGTTCTTCCCGAAGGAGTTTTTCGCGCCTCCAGCAATGGTGGCGACCTGCTCAACAGCTCCTCCCGAGCACGCATCAACCAAAAACAAAGGCAAACGATCGGTCATCTAATGCGACGATCTCGAGACGTCACTGAAGCAAATCTCGCCACTTAACGAGATAGAAGACAATCTCGACTTGGCCATTCGATCAAGGCAAGCTTAATTCAGGTCCTCGACAAACCAGAGGAACTCAAAGCCGAACTCGAGATGCTGCTAATGAGAAAGCACGACTTGCCGAAAGTCGGGCTGACTCCACCCCACAGAAAGGAGGAAGAAGATGCACTGTCCTCCCCACAACTTGCAAAGTCGGAACAAGTACTTGCCATCACATGCCCATTGTGCATTACATTTCGAGAGGAGGATGCACAATTGGGGACGAAAAATCACAACAGACCATTGTTCGTCTCCGACTACATTCGAGACCACAAAATTAACCGTGTCCTCGTCGACTGTGGATCTGCAGTTAACATCCTACCGATTCGCACGATGAAGAACGTCAGTCTCTCTGCTGGCGACCTCTCTCGAAGTTCTCTTCTCATCCAAGGTTTCAACCAGCAAGGCCAGAGAACACTCGGCATGACGAACCTCAAGCTGCACATTGGAGACATGGTGGCCGACACTCCTTTCCAAGTCATTGATTCCAGGACCTCTTACAACCTGCTCTTGGGTCGACTGTGGCTTCACGCAAATGGAGTTGTACCATCCACACTGCACCAATTCTTCAAGTATTGGGAAAACGGCAAACAAAAGACGGTGTACGCGGACGAAAGTCCATTCACGGAGGCTGAGGCATCGTTCGCAGACGCAAAGTTTTATCTGACGACCAGACCGACAGTCAAATTGTCACCTTGGTCGAACCAGGCAGAGAACGCTAAGAACACTCCGACACAAGCTGCATCGTCCAAACAACTGACGCAGGCCGTGGCACCCAAACAGCCATCGCAAGCCACATCTTCAAAACAAACTCTGACGCAAGTTGCGTCTCTCAAACCGACCACGACGCAAGTCGTGTCTCCAAAGCAGCCGGCGCACAACAGCCAGTCAGCACACGACCACAAATCGGCCGCAGTCACTCCAACATCAAAACAGAGCAACATACCCATCTTGCGATACATCCCACAGTCGTAAAGGAAGAAAGGAGAAGCTCCTCTGGTCGCCTGCCACAAAATCCAGCCGATCCCTTTGCCAGAAGAAGTCACTCTTCCTTTGCCAATTTTGGAGGAACGAAGCATCGTGAAGCAGTTCCCGAGCCAACAGCAGTTGTCGGCTACACGCTCAAATGAAGGTTTCGACCCGAACGCCTACCGACTGATGGCCAGAGCTGGGGGTAACCATACAAAAGAGGAAATTCATGCAAAACCACCCGTTACGCTACCGGTTCTCACTCCAGAACAGGAGAAATTGAGAAACGAAGGCCATTGGATCAACGAGAGTTGCCTAGGCCTCGGCTATGAGAAGCAGAAGCCGATTAAAATCTACACTAGCCAGAAATCAAAATAACCAGAAAGGTTTCGGCAGATGTACATCACGTTTCAGTCGGCCAAACTCTGACGGAAAAGAAAGACGCGCCGAAATCGGTGGTTATTTACACTTTGAAAGCTGCAATCGCACTAGCTCGCGCTTATGATTTGGTTATGGTGAACCACATCTCCATCACCGACGATAACCAAGAGGAAGAGGAATTCGTCTTGAAGGAAGCTCCAGCCGAATTCGAAGAAGGAGGCCAGGCGACTGTCGACGAATTAAAGAAAGTCGACTTGGGAACAGCAGAGGACCCGAGGCTGACATTCCTCAGTGCTTCATTGACGGCCGGAGAAGAGGTCGAATACATGGCTTTGCTTCGTGAATATTGCGACATCTTCGCCTGGAACTATACGGAGATGCCCGGACTCGACCCGTGAGTTACAATTCACAAATTGGCAGTTCATCCCTCTGTTCGACTAGTCAAGCAGTCGCAGCGACGATTTCGACCAGAATTGGTGCCAAAAATCGAAAAGGAGGTTGACAAATTGATAGCGGCAAATTTCATCAGAGAGGTGAAGTACCCGTCCTGGATCGAAAACATCGTGCTTGTCAAGAAGAAGACTGGCCAAATCCGGGTTTGTGTCGATTTTCGCGACCTGAATAAGACGTGCCTGAAACACGACTTCCCCCTGCCGATAACCGAGCTCATGGTTGACGCAACGACGGGTCACGAGGCTCTATCCTTCATGGATGGTTCCTCCGGCTACAATCAAATCCTGATGGACCCAAAGGATGAGGAGCTCACTGCGTTCTGCACGCCCAAAGGCATCTTTTGTTACAAAGTGATGTCATTCGGACTCAAGAACGGTGGTGCGACCTACCAGGGAGAAATGTAGAACATTTTCGATGACTTCTTGCACAAGAGCGTCGAATGTTATGCCGACGACCTGGTGGTGAAAACGAAACAAAGATCGGACCATCTTCTCGACCTCAGGGCAGTGTTCGAGCGACTGCGATTGTTTCAGCTCAAAATGAATCTGTTAAAGTGTGCATTCGGCGTCACTTCGGGCAAGTTCCTGGGATTTGTAGTCCATCACAGAGGGATCGAAATCGACCAGTCGAAAATCGACGCCATCCAAAAGATGTCGAAGCCCTGAAACGTCTCCGAGCTTAAAAGTTTCCAAGGCCACTTGGCGTATATTCGGCGTTTCATTTCGAATCTAGCCGGGAGATGCCAACCTTTCTGCCGTCTGCTTAAGAAGGATACACCGTTCGAGTGGGACGAGTCATGTCAGAACGCCTTTAACAACATAAAGGCATATCTCACTAAGCCGTCAGTGCTCGTAGCTCCAATTGTCGACAGACCGTTGTTGCTGTACATCGCAACACAGGAAAAATCGGTGGGAGCTCTCTTGGCTCAATGCGACGAGAACAACAAAGAACGTTCTCTATACTATCTAAGCCGAACACTGGTGGGTGGTGGGTGCCGAAATAAACTATACACCGATCGAGAAGACCTGTCTGGCTCTCATTTTTGCAGTTCAAAAGCTTCGGCACTACCTCCTGGAGCATACGACGAATCTCATCTCGAGAGCCGATCCACTGAAATACATTATGTCGCGACCAATTCTCTCTAGTCGACTAGCAAAATGGACACTGCTCCTTTCCGAGTTCGAGATCAATTTCGTGCCGCAACGCGCAATCAAAGGCCAAACCCAGGCGAACTTCCTGGCCGAACTTCGAGGAAATATTTTTGGTTGAAGTGCTCCCTCCTTGGGAGATGTACTTCGACGGCGCCGCGTGAAGGAATGGAGCTGGCACCAGAGTCCTGTTCGTCTCACCAAGGAAAGATTTGTTGCCATACTCGTTCGTGCTCACCCAAATATGCTCGAACAATGAAGCAGAGTACCAAGCTCTCCTCCTCGGACTCGACATAGCGGTAAAAATGCAGTTGCCGCAGTTAAACATCTACGACGACTCGGCTCTGGTCATCAAGCAGCTCACAGGAGAGTTCGAAGTAAAGAAACTTGAACTCGAACCACTCTGGAGACATGCCGGTGAACTTCTGGCCCAAATCTCGGAAGCTTCACTCCACTACGTCCCTCAATCCGAGAATGGGCCAGCCGACGCATTAGCCGGAATCGCAGCCAGTTTAGCATTGTTCGACCAGCGGCCAAGCCAGGTTCCCATTTGCGAGCGATGGGTAATCCCTCCACCGGCCGAGGAAGAACCAAAAGAAGAGCAAATAAAAGAGATAAAAGAATCTCTTCCTATCTCGGCCAGTCAAAATCAAACCGAAGATTGGAGGGAGGCTATCACAAATTTTCTTCGCCACGGCACACTCCCTGTCGACTTACGAGAGAGAGTCCAGATTAGGCGAGCAGCTCCAAAGTACGTTTTCATCCACGACGTACTCTACCGGAGGTCATATGAAGGTTTGCTCCTCCGTTGCCTGTCAAAAGAAGAGGGGCCGTAAGCGTTACAAGAAACACAATGGGATTTGCGACGCGCACCAAGCTGGCCCGAAGCTCCATCTACAGGTCAAGCGACTGGGCTATTATCGGCCGTCGATGCTCAGAGACGCCATCGAAATGGCTAGATCGTGCAAACAATGTCAACTCCATGCCGATTATATACACCAGGCGCCGGAGCCGCTTCACCCAACGGTCGCATCTTGGTCATTTGAAGCTTGGGGGATGGACATCATTGGCCCTATCTCTCCCAAATCCGACCCCAAAAGGCAATACATCTTGGCTGCCACCGACTATTTCTCGAAGTGGGCCGAAGTGGCCGCCTACCGAGAAGTGAAGGCCGTCACTGTCATCGACTTCATTCGAACACAAATCATCTATCGATATGGAGTTCCCCGATACATAATGATGGACAACGGTACGCCATTCAAAAACAGAGTCATGGACTGTTTATGCGAGAAATTTCGCATACAACAGCGGACCTCAACGGATTACAATCCGGCAGCCAACGGACTCGCAGAAGCTTTTAACAAGATGCTCTGCAAAATCCTAAAGAAGACCATCGGCGCCAACAGAAGGAGTTGGGACGAGAAACTTGGTGAAGCCTTATGGGCATATAGGACGTCGTTCCGAACACCGACCCAGTCGACTCCATTTTCGCTGGTCTACGGCACCGAAGCAGTACTCCCTCTCGAAGTACAACTCCCTTCCCTGCGAATTGCAATGAGAGAAGGACTTACAACGGAGGAATGTGCTCAACTACGATTGGCAGAACTCGAGTCACTCGATGAACAGCGACTCGAGGCACAACAACGCCTCGAATGCTATCAGTCTCGCATGACCTGAGCCTTCAACAAAAAAGTACGGCTCAGGTCATTCCAAAAGGGCAACCTCATACTCGTAGTCCGACGGCCAATGCTCTTCACCAGTAAAATCGGGGGCAAATTTGCGCCGAAGTGGGAAGGACCTTACATGGTGCAGGAGGCCTACACAAATGGTGCCTATAAGCTCGTCACCTCAAACGGTTTGGAGCTGCCAATAACGAATGGTAAATTCCTCAAACGATTTTACCCATGAAGGCAGCGAAAAAAAAAAAGAGAAACAAAGAGATGGAAGTCGAATAAAGAATACTTCTCATTGCAAAAGAATGTGTGTGTGATGAAAGTATTACAAGCCCCTCAATAAAAAAAGAAGGGGTATGAAGTCTCGAAAAAAAAATGAGACGACAAAAAAAAAAAAACAAAAAAAATTATACATCAGAGAGAGGATAGCTCGAAGTCAACGTTTCCGCAGACGCGGTACTTCAGAACAGACTTCAGCCAATTCCCGCGCCTCAGATGCGTCAAGAACAGGGCGTGCGAGAACAGAGGCGAGTCTACCCTCAAGCGCCGAAACCTCCACTTTAGCAGCGTCAAGTCCCCAACGAATGGTTACAAGTTCAGCATTGAGGGAGTCAAGCCGAGAAGAGAGAGACGCCAGGCGGTCGCGAAGAGCCGTTTGCTCAGTCTCCACAACCTCACGCTCAGCCTCCACAACCTCACGCTCAGCCTGATGCTGGTCTAAGCTCGCAGTCAAGTCGTCACGTTGACGCTTCACCTGCCGGATGGACCGCGCGAGTTTAGCTCCGGTAATTCGACGTTCGGCCAAACTAAGCCTCTCGCCCAAAGAACCGCGTAGTCACTGAAAGCGCGCTGCCTCCATGGCGAAGTCTTCCACCCATTGTTCTAGCACCGAAATATTGACTCCGGCCCTCCTCAAATGCTCCAGGAAGGCACGAGTGTCTGCCACAAGCTCAGGAGAACAGGGATCGTCGGCAGGTGCCAAGACCGACTTGACAAACCCAGCCCATAGGTCCAGCGCGGACTGTTGCATAAATAGCCTCGACTTCGCTGAAAGCAGGAGGGTCGACTTTTTTTTGGTAACAAAAAAAAAACCAGAGAGTGAGAAGGAAGCCCAAAAAAAAAAAAAGAGACAAAAAGGAAGCGAGAAGAGGTAACAAAGACTCACCGACACGGGCCGTGAAGTCGACGAACCCTCACTGACGGCCTGGTGACCCGAACCCGGAGCTCCCTCTCTCGCCGCAGAAGTTGCTTCCTCGCTACTAGGCGGAAACGTCACAAAAGGTGGCGCGACAGCAGAATGGCCCCGTCTTGGAACAGGGCGCTGTTTGTTGACCCCGGCTGCTCCAACTGAAGGCTGGAGGGACGCCCCACTACCACTCCAGATAGTCACGGGACGCCCAGCCTCGCCGGTCATAAATCCACCGGCAACGGAACCAGAGGGCGCCCCCTCTCCAGTCTGCTCCAAATGCCGGGAACCCTCCAAACTAGCGAGACCGAACGAGCCGTCCGGTCGGAAGATAGGCTGGTTTGTGGAGGGTGCGAGGATGACCGCAAGCGCATCGGAAGGCAAAACCACGGGATCCTCAGCAGCCAGAGACCCGACCAAGGATACTTGCGCAGGCACCAGCTCCGGCTCTGCAGCGACCTCTCCATCCGACATAGGAACCTCGGGAGGAGGAACAACAGACCCGTCGATAGGTCTCATCTCTTCATCCTTCTCTCTTTCCTCCGACGTGGGAACCTCCGGAGGATGAACAATAGGAAGGGGAGTCGAAGCTCTCCGCAAGCCAGTCCGCAACCGCTTCTTGAAAAGAGGTGGAGCGTAAATGAATGGCTCCGATCGCGGGGCCGCCTTCTTCTTCTTCTTAGAAGCAGCCTTCTCCGGTGAAGCCAACGATTCAACAATCCCCTTCCCTTTGTCCAGAGGCGCGCCCTCAGCCGCCAAAGAGGCCACAACGGGCCGGGTATCATCGTCTGACGGAGGGGTCTCTCTGATCATGACCCCCTTGGCCGGGGCTGCCGGTTATGAAGTGGCCAATTTTTTCTTTGCGGCCGTTGGCTTCGGCGCTCTCTTCTTGGCAACAACTTTCTTCTTGGCAGCAGCTTTCTTCTTGGCAGTAGCTCTTTTCGGCAAAGTCTTCTTCGGCATGGACGCGCCAGTGAATTTCCTCCACGCTCTCTGAATAAGAGAGAAGAACGGATGAAGTCAAAATACAAGAAGAGAAACACGAAAGGGAGAAAGAAGGAAGATGCTAAAAGAAACGAAGGAGAAATCCTCACCTCGAAGAAGGGGACGATCGCCTCGAGCCAAGACTCTCGGAAAAGAGTAGTCACGCCCGGATCAGCACTGGCGCTCACAAAGGGAGGCACTTCCACAGTGCCAAGAGGACAAACATTCCCGGTCTGCCAGATTTCCACGAACGCATCAACTGAAGCCGCCCTCCGCTGGTCGGCGATCAAAACACCTGGCAGATCCTAGCAGAACCCAAACTGGTGAGCGAACCGGTGCGGACTGTAAGGTTCCACGATAAGAAGATCGCGCTGCCACAAAACAAGACAGGTCGCTCACAAGCAACGGAAATACTCCACCTCGATCCGGGAAGCATAGTGACCGGTTCTGTCAACCATAGGGTCGGGAGGAAGAGCTTGGGACGGATACCAGCATTGCACCCCGCTGCGCCAAAACAGCGACCGAGCCTCTTCCTGAGTGTAGGGGCGGAAATGATCCGGGTTGCGATACACCATCATCAAGGGTCTATCGCCTTCCGAGGAGTCAGTCCCGTGTACCCCAAAACGTTGGGCGAGCCACACATAGACAAACGACCAAGGAATCCGCCCCAACGAGGAACTGTTGAGTCCCTGATATAGGTTGACCAAAGCTGCGACAGCCAAGTTGCACTTCTTGCCGCTGCCTAAATAGCATGCCATCTTGAAGATGGTGAGCCTCAACATATTGCCCGGCAAAGGAAGGACGAAGCGGCAAAGCCACAAAGATAAGAAGGTAACCAAATATACTTCGTCCGCGAGTGCATCATGGACTCCAAGCTCGACCAGAGGTTGGTTCAGCAAGGCCGACCTGTCGCAGCTGAGAAGACCAGACATCTTCTCCCGATCAGCCCACGGGTCTTCTATAGGCTGTGCACCCTTTTTGGCGCGAAACCAAAAGGACGCCCAATCAGACATAGTGACTCCAAAGAATTCGTTCATCTCTGAAGACCGAGAGCGATGGAGGAGGCGGTAGTAAGCAAGGATCAGATATCCAATGCTTTCCGACAGAGGAAGGAAGCGGTTAAGGATGAAATCCTCAACGGACGGGGTCACTTCGTCGAAGAGGCTCCCAGAAAGGGGCAATCCCTCGAGTCGATGCATGTCCCACAAGGAGATCGACAGCTCCCCCTCGCGGGTAAAGATGGAGTTGGTAGAAGAGCACCAGACCTCCATAAAAGCGTGGACGACATTGCTGCAGCACCGGTAGGAAAATGCCGAAGCTCGGATGGCGTGGAAGAGATCAACCGCGACCAACGGCTTAGGACAGGTGCGGAGGACGACGTCTGCCCACTCGAAGTAGAAAGGTTCATGCTCGGGGCTCACGCGCTCTGTCGACTCGGTGTCCCAAGGACCGAATCGATTGCTGTCTATAAAAAGTTCCGGCTCTGAAAAGCAAACCAGATTGTCGTGCATAGGACTCAGCAGGATAGTGCCTGTAGCCTGATGTGGGGACGATGAATTCTCGTCGACTCCCGGGAGGTAAAAAACATGGTCATCCTCATCGACGACAGGACGACTCAAAAGGTCGTAGATGGCCTTAACCAAAGGCACAGTCACGTTGCAACCACCAAAAGCCGATGGCCTCCAAAGAGGTAACAACAGCTGCTTCTGCTTTTCTATAGAGTCACAGATTCGCAAACAGTCCCAGAGAGTACCCTTCAGTGGCCTTGACGTTCATAACAATTAGACCGAGGAAGGAGAATGAATCCAACGGAGAAGACATCTGCAACAAAGTGTCAAAATCATCACCGGTTGAAATTAGGTACCCAATCCAACTCTATCTCAATCAAAAAAAAAAAAAAAAAAAAGGAAATAGACACACCAAAAAAAAAAAAGCAAAGTCGCGAAAAAAAAAAGGGGAGCGACAAAAAGAACCGGTCGCTGATAGAAAAAGAGAAAGGAGAACAAAAAAAAAGGAGAGTGGGCAAACCATAGAGGCACACCAATTCTCCTCTGTTCAGCAAGCAAACCTTCGCGTCAGGCGGCCAAGCCAGATGCGACCAAAAGAAATTCATGACACTCGGCGACCGAGCCGAGTGCAATCGAAGCAGAAGTGTTACACTCGGCAACCCAGTCGAGCACAAACAACCACCGCACACGGCGACAGAGCCCAACGCGACAAAAATAGCCTCGCGGCCAACAAACTGGAGGCGAACAAAATCGAGCTCTCCACTGTCCGGCGTTTAAGCTAAGCACAACAAAACGGAGAATTCAGCATCTGGCGACAATACCAGACGCCGCACATCCGAATCTCAGTGCCGGACGACCGAGTTGGACGGGATACAAATGCTGCAAAACAAAAAAACAGGTGCCCGTCGACCAAGCCGAGCACCCTTCGAAGTTCCGCGACCAACCAAATACTGGCCGCAAACAAAAAATAGGTGCTCGGCGACCGAGCCGAGCACCCTTCGAAGCTCCGCGACCAACCAAATACTGGCCGCAAACAAAAACCAAGTGCCTGACGACCGAGCTGAGCACCCTTCGAAGCTCCGCGACCAACCAAATACTGGCCGCAAACAAAAAATAGGTGCTCAGCGATCGAGCCGAGCACCCTTCGAAGCTCTGCGACCAACCACACAACTGGCCGCGATCAAAACAAATGCCCGGCGGCTGAGCCGAGCATAACCCAAAGTCTCGCGACTAGCCAAAACAGTCGGCCGCGATCAAATCAGCAAAGTCACAGACCCGGGCGACCGAGCTGAACACAGCTCAAAAGCCGCGCCCAAGCAACAAAACGGGACGCATAACAAAAAAATAGAACAGAAAGCGCTGCCCGGCGACCGAAGCCGGACACAACCAATCGGAGCCAGGTATGTAACTCTCCAAAAAAAAAAAAAAGAGGTTGGCGACAAAAACTAGCCGTCGCAAGGGAAAAGCAAGCGAAAAAAAGTAGCAGTCGAAAACAAAAAAAATGAGCTGCAACAAAAAGGAGCCGTCGCAACAAAAAAAAAGGGGTTTTGTGACAAAGGGGGTTGTCACAAAAAGGGCAAACAGTCGATACAACTTCTGCGGCAATCAAGGCCAGCCGCGATCACGCGGGTACCGAGACTTGGCGACCAAGCCAAAGACTTTGGTGCAAAATCAAGCCTTCTGACAAACCAATCAAACTCAGTCGAATCAAAACTTTGACGTTCGACAGCCAAAACAAAAGTTTATCTCCCGGCGACCGAGCCGGCTGAAACTAAAACAACAACAGTGTCCGGCGACCGAGCCAGACGCAACATACACTCCCCGGCCAGCCAGATGGAAGTCGTGGGAAGGAACTCAACGTCCTAGCGACCTAACTAGGATCACTCGAAGCAAGTTCTGGCACCTGCGATAGAGCCAGATTCACCTTTGGGCCAGACAACGCGCGGAAAAATGCTAGTCCGTCACATCAACAAGTTAACGGAGACCAAGAGCGCATAAGGAAACCAGTTCCAGAAAAAGGTAAGAAAAAAAAAGACAAAAAGAGAAAAGACGAAAAGCAAAAAGAGAGAATAAAAAAAAAAAGAGAGAGAAAGAGACTGAGGGAGAAGTCGAAAAGTGAGGAGAGAAAAAGAAGAAGAAAGAGGGAGGAAGAGGGAGGAAGAGAAGAAGAAATAAAAGAACGTGGGACCCCAGCTAACTCGAACTCAATCCGAGGTTGCCGAGAGAGAAAAAAAAAAGGGAAGAAAACTTTACAGTACCTTTCAATCCTAGTTCGTGGAAGCTTTTTGACACCAACAGGGAAGAAACAAAAGCCAAAGTTACAGTTGCGATCGTCGACGGTCTCTCTCTCTCAAGTTGTGGACGCTTTCAACTGGCGGTCGGGGACAAACTGAGAAGAACGAGGAAGGAGGTATGAGGTTACTAGGTTTCAAAGGAGGGGAGTCGAAGAGTTTCTCTCAAAGAAGGAAACTGATTAGCGTTCCCAGAGGTGTACCGGAACTTATAAAGCCCCAAGGCGGACGTTTGTTCAAATTAAAAATCAGTTTGGGATATCCGCGGAGAAAAGGGTGCCAATGAGAAAAGTGGGGCCCACATCTTCTAAAACCCTACTTAACTCATCGATTTTCATCAGTTGGAGCGAAGGGACTTGAAGGTTAGTTCGGGGAAAGGAAATAAATAGCGTTTCGAGAAGGAGGACGCAAAATCATCTTCTGTGGCTTTCCTCCCTTCTCTCTTTTCCCCTTCCGGCAGCAGCTGCAGCCATGTCGACAGCCGCCTCGAAATCTTCAATAGCCTTGGTGGTCGAGACCGTTCTCCGTTCCGGTACCCCGACACTCAAATCGAACCTAATGATCGTGTGCGAGAAGACGGGCCACCCACGGCAACCCCTTCGCCGACGCCGAAGGTCATCTCTCCAGTACAATCGTCGGCAACAGTTTTACCACACTGCAATTCAACGGAATCCTCAGATTGTCTAATAGCAAAGTTCAATCTAGTTAAAATAGAAGGGTCGCGGCTTTTCTCAACACCTCTCCCCTGCGCGACATCCAAAATCGCAGGATTTACAGTTGACACTCTCGTCAGCAGAAATCGTTGAGTCAGCATGCCTCTTCAGATCAAGATCCAAATCAGCGTCCCCATTCTTTAACTAAAAGAGGGAAAAGAGGCCACGATCCGGGTCTTCCTCTTCCCCTCTTCTTCCTCAACTTCACCAACAGAAAGAGGATCACGATCCCCTTTCCCAGGAAATGTTCTCAACAGCTATAGAGAGAGGCTACAAAAAGCCATAGATTCCCTGTCCTAGGGGTTGGAAAAATTCAAGTTCGAAGGCCTTCATTGAGAAGAAACTCCACTCGCGGAAGCTCTCGAACCAAATAAGTCAAGCAACTCGCCGTTCGTCGTCTAACAGTTCAACCGGAGCAGCTCTACACGTTCGTCGACAACGTTACAAGTCGAAACACACGGAACACAAATACTTCCGTCCGACCGACCAAAGCCATACCAGATCGTGCACACTCGTTCCTAGAACTCAAACTTTGACGTTCTCGCCAGAAGCCGAAACTTCAACAATTCACACGGAGATCGAATCAGAGGAAGTTTAGGAGATTGAACTCGCTTTTTCCTGACTCACACACATTGTAAACACAAATTATTCTAAAGTAATTGAAATATTTTCTCGGTCGCGCCTCTTCGTGGGCCGGCGGATTTTCGGTAAAACACTACTATTTTTGAGTTTTCTCACTTGAATTTAGTAAAATCTTTTGGACTCGGACCAACTTTCGATTTGAATAGCCAGAATGTCAAGTTTTCGAAAGAGACTAAATAAAAAACAAATATTATAAACTTTTTTTATCGTTAGTGGGGTAATTAATTCTTTTTAAAAAGAATTGAATGTTGCTAATATATGTAGGTTAAGGTGTTGTCAAACTTAAAATCTACAAACAAGTTAGTTTTTATATCCTATTTGAGGAATATTGCCCATTTCTCAAAAATTATTTTTAACAATAACTTTAAATATCTTGAGCCTTTAGTGATAACTCAAGTGGTCTCACCCGGGTCATCATTGCGGAGGTCTTAAATTCGAGTTTTTATGACAGTGATAGGAGTCCTTGATAGGAGCTAGCATATAATGTATGATATGACATGGTCGGGAGTCTGTGATAAGGAGCCAACACATAATGCATCATAGACGGTCACATAGCGAAAGTGAGACAGTGAGATAGTTTCAGGAAGTCAACTCCTAGACCTGTAAAACAATAATTGTAAATATAATTACCATTTCAAAAAATAATTTCAAATATCTTATATCTTTAACTTTGGTATTTGTCCCAGGCCAGAGCCCAGAGGGCGTGTCTAGGAATTCTTCCTCCAAATACCTACCAATTAAATTCTCCTCGTATGTTCCACTTTGGTATCGTTTTGTGGGTCCCACAATGGGACCCATAGTAGAGCTCACAAAGAGGAACATTTTTTTTAGGATCTTTTACGGATCATATATCCACTTTAATTTAAATGTTGAGCCAAATATCCAATCTTTATTTTGATTGATTGATATATTTCGGACATTTTTACCCCTTTCTAAACCTTGCAACTGAGACTGGGTCAAAACAAATAAAAATAAAAAATAATTAAAACGGGTCTGCGACTCGAAACCCTATTCATATTTTTCCTCTGTCCCGACTCCTCTTCGTTTCGCTTTCGCCTTCACGAGTCTAAGAGGTTTTCAGAATCCAAGCTTCAATCTTTTTCACTCCTTTCTCTCAGGAGTTGCCACTGCCATCGGTTGCCTCTGTTTGTCGCTGCCTTCCATCTGCTGCTCTCCATTCTGCATATTCTTGCTAAAGTAAGTCCCTAACTCTTTCCTTCTATCCACTCTCTCTGTCTCACTCACTCACTGTCAGATTTTTAGTAAATTGTGTTTAATCATATTTAATAAATAAATTTTGACAAAGCGATTGATGGGTAATGGTATTTCAATGAAGTTTGAGGCAGAAAACCTCTAAGTTGTCCAGTGTTTAATCTTTTAATATTGAATTATGAAAAGTTCCTTTAAAAAAAAGGTAAAAAATTCCTTTGTTTAGTTGCAAAGCAGTAAAGCATAATATTCAGATATCTGTCATGGTTTGTAATTTTTTTGTTGTACTGCATGTATATATGGTGCCCTTTTTCTTCATTTCAAGTGGAATGGCCTCCTTCTGGAGTTGTTTTTGTGGAGTTGTTTTTTAGATTTGTCACTTTATTTGTTGTTGAGTAATGTTGCTTATACTACTTCGAATGAGCATGTGTTGTAGGATAGAAATATCATCATTCTAGCGCAGGGCGCTAAGTAAAGTTATAACAAATTGATAAACTATGCTTTTAATTCTCAAGCATGTTAGGATGATGTTAATACCAGAAATGAAGTCCAAACCATTTCTTTAAATAATCATGCTGGATTTGATAGTGTGCACCAGATATTTGATATATTTATACTTATCTTATGAAATAGGGGTCCTGTGCACGATAAGCATTTCAAAGAATTTGTCCCAATTTGAAGGATCAGTCCTAGTTTTATAAGCCCAATTCAATCCTAGTTTGCAAAGTCCTAGTGAGTAGCTGTTTGATTTTATTCTAATTCTTAAACTTCTTATGGATTCCATCTATAAGATCTATTATAATTGGTTGATTTGTTTTCTTTTAATCCACTATGAATCAATCTTAAGCTCTTAGCTGATGATAGTATATTTACAAGTTTATAGAATATCGACAATTTTTATGCACCCATTAATTGGGTTTTAGGAATCTATACATAAGAAAGAGTTCACTAGATGATTGTGTGACGTCCTGATGTTTAATGCGTCATAGTTTAATGGAGTACCTTGTGATGAATGCATGAAGTGCCTTGTGATGAATGCATGAAGTACCTTGTGATGAACGTATGGAGTACCTTGTTATAAATGCATGAAGTACCTTGTTATGAATGCATAGAGTACCTTGTGATGGATACATGAAATATCTTGTTATGAATGCATGAAGTACCTTGTGATGAATACATGAAGTACCTTGTGATGAATACATGAAGTACCCGGTTAATTATGCATGCAGTACCTTATTATGAATGCATGAAATACCTAGTTAAATATGCATGCAACACCTTGTTAAAATATGCATGCAGTACCTTGTTAAATATGCATGCAGTACCTTGTTAAATATGCATGCAGTACCTTAGTAAATATGCATGTGGTACCGTGTTAAAGTTTGAACGTGCCAGATCTTGTCGAGCCATAGGTCAACATAGATTCAACTGTGGACTGTGATCAACCCCTTTAGCTGATGGATTCGGGTAAGAATTTCTGAAATCACAGGTTAGATTCCAAATATTTTACAAGCAACGGTACAATATAATATTTTGTTTTCTTTAGCTTTTTATTTATCCATGTTGTTTTCATTCTAAAGTCATTGTTATTTGAATGTGCTCTTTTTGTTTTGTGCTTTCTGTATGTTCTGTGGTTATATAATTGCTACAATGTTCTTTCTTTAATGCTCATTTGTTTGTTCTGTAAGTTTATTGACGGTGTTCTTGCTTGTGAAGAATTTGTTGTTCTCTTAGTGAATATAGGATAAATGCTGGAGGTGGTTCATTTCGGCTTAATTGTTCACTTAGTGAATATTTGAGAAATGTATTTCACTAACCTTTTATTGTTCTTTGGTTGGATAATGTTTTACTCTATGGTTTATTCCTAGGCATCCAATGTTGTCTACGTTACAGTTGTCCCTGTTGTTGAATCACTTGTTAGACTACTACAGTCTTACTTGCTGGACTATTGGATACTATACTGTACTAGGAAATTCTCTACTGTCTGCCATATTCGTCTATATTCTCCATGATATTACAATATTACAACCTCATTTCTGAATATTGTAAAAATTTTGTCTTAGGGGTTTAATAGAATGTGTTTGTGGTTGTACTAGACATTTAGGAACGGTGACTTTAGCATGTCTTTTATGCATGAAGCTCATTTTTACTCTTATTTCTGACATTGTTAACAATTTTTTACTGCTTGGTCGAGGAGTTGGAATAATTTTTGTGGAGTTATCCTCATTATATACGAATTTTATCTTATTTTTGTTTCTTTTGTTGTATCTTCTCTGTTGCTCCAGTTGAATTCTGGTAAAGTTGTGACTGTGGTCCTGGTGCTCGTGACAGAGATGGGAATTCTCATTCCTGTTGCGGTGAAAGAGCGTGACCAAGTTCTCTTACCCGAATATGGCGGGACTGAAATAATGTTGGGAGGCAAAGAGTGAGTGCTCCTAGTTAATTTCAATTAAATTCAACCATCCAATTAGATAAGCACTAAATATTCCCTGTTAATAAGTTCATTGATGTGATGTGCAAGATAAGAAAACAAATCTGTATTTATGTTTCATTTGACGCTTTCTTTTGGAGTATTATGTACGTGTATAGGAGATTTGGGGGTTTTAGCTTGACCAAGTAATGAATACTTGTTTCATGTGCACTTAGGCCCATCTGTCACTAAATGAAGTAACTGTTTATGTTTACAATCTTGCACTTGTTTTCTTTGTTAGAATTCCGTTGATATTATATATAAGATATTGATAGCTTATGAGATTAGAAGCGGATGATGTACATGTGTTGGTAGGTCTAGTTATGAACCTAAGTTTATTGAATTGGCCTTGCCGATGATCATTACTCAACTTGCTCTTAATTGGCTGTCCAATTCTTAGCCTATTTTTTTTTCATGAGAATCCTTTTGGAGAATGCACGTGGATGATTTATGTCACTTGGCGAGTGTCCAAGTAAGGAAAATTTTATGATGTTCCTTTGTTCAGTATGTTAGGTACCTTCATCTTGTATAATCTATTTGAATGTGAGTGGTGTACTTGTCTTGCTGTTTATGTTACAAGTAGCTTGAAAAACTAAGGGCACTGACCAACTTTGCATGGTCAGGATATTTGATTTTCACCTGAAATTGTTCCTTGTGAGTTTCTATCAGTTAGTGTAGAGTTTCGATGAAACATCAGAAATTATATTTATACCATTTTTATGTGGTGGATATATGATTTTGTGTTTGTTAATAAAATAATATTAGTTTGTAGAAGACCTTTCAAATATTCTTCTGGGTTGAACTTACTGTTATACCTGTTGAATTAGTTATGAAGAAAGATAGAATTGATATTTAGTATTAAACAGATTTTACCTTACTGTTATACATTGTCGAATTAATATGCTACTACTGGTTGGTTGGATTCAATACCATCTCTACAGAGGCGATGACATATTGGGAACACTACATGAGTGAATCTCAGTGTCCAGCAGTGCCACCCATATATGTCAATTGAATTTACCTAATGCTTTGGGTGCCCTTTCCGTTGAGGTAATAATTGTGCTTATAGAGGATTTGTAGGTTTGAACTCTTTCATGTACTCATCATTGGGTGGCTTTTCTATATGAATTAGAGTTGATAAAAGAGAAGGTGTCGTAATAGATGATTGTACTGTTGGAACAAATAATTCTTTTCTAGTTGAAGATATGACTTACTTGCTCCTTGGTTGTGGCTCAGCTCAAGTTGTAAATATTCTGAAAACATAGTATGAAACTACTAATCTCTAAACCTAAACAATAATGTTGTGACTGTCCCGTTATCTGGCCTAGTTCCATATTTGTTGGCATTGTATCTTTCTTCTTCAAACACCTTTCGTCCATTGAAATTCTAATTTATATTACTCTTTCTTGTTTACTATTAAATTTGTAATTTTTTCTCAGTTCATATTTATCATAAATCTTAATTTATGGTTCCTAGTAGAATATGGATGGGTGCACACAAGAGATACAATTGGTAAATGATTGAATTTCGTCTTCATTGTTGGAGAAACTTTTAAAAATATCTCTTCAATGATGTTTTTTTGTGTTTGCTGATTATGTTGATTTATTTTCTGGTGGTATGTTTCCAATTAGTTGTAATGGGTGGCAAACTGTTCATTCTTGTCCTCTTAATGATATAATCATCATTTTGAAAAATAATTAGAATTTGGATGCTATTGTGAGGAACTCTGTTAGAGTTGACCACTTACTTGAGAGTCGCCACGCCTTATGTCACGAGCGTGAGCAGAATCGTGAGCAGCTCTGCGAGGTGAAGCTTCTTGTTTGCAATGCGCTCACGGCTCATGTCACGAGCATGAGATAAACTATGAGGAGCTGTATTAGAATTGACCACTTACTTGTGAGCCGGTCACGCCTTATGTCACGGGCGTGAGATTAACCGTGAGCGGCTCTGTTAGGTAGAACTCTTGGCTTGTGATGCCCATCACGGCTTGAGTCACAGGCGTGAGACAAACTCTGAGCAAAAAAAGTACTATGTTTAAAAACAAGAGGGTCAGTACTATGTTAGAAACAAGAAAAGTACAACATTATAAACAGGGTAAGTACTATGTTATAGCTGAAAAGTACAATGTTATAATCAAAGTAAGTACTTTGTTAACAGTATAAAAAGTACAAGGTTATAAACAGGCTAAGGCGCCCAAATATAAGCTTCAAGCACTAGACCACATTGGTGCTACGAGAAAGAAGAAGGGATGTGAGGGAGAGAAGAGAGAGAAGAAGGGATGTGAGGGAGAGAAGAGAGAGAAAAAGGGATGTGAGGGAGAGAAGAGAGAGAAGAAGGGATGTGAGGGAGAGAAGAGAGAGAAGAAGGGATGTGAGGGAGAGAAGAGAGAGAAGAAGGGATGTGAGGGAGAGAAGAGAGAAGAATGGGATGTGAGGGAGAGAGGGAGAGAAGAGAGAGAAGAACGGGATGTGAGGGAGAGAAGGAAGAAGAGATGTAAGGGAGAGAAGAGAGAGAAGGAATAAGTACGTACCTAGAAGACGTGCTGCATAGGAATGATTTGGCTGGGTTAAATTTAATTGTAAGTCGGATTAGGTTGAACTGCCAACTTGGGTTGAATTCAATTGTAACAGGGTTCATAAAAGGGTAAAAAGTCTTAAATATATCAATTGATCAAAATAAAAATTAAATATTTGGCTCAACATTTAAATTACAGTGAATATATAATTCATAAAAGATTTTTTTTTATCTGTTCGATAATGCTTTTCGACCTGAACTGTTGTTGTTCAAGTTACAAATGGTAGCCCCAGCTGAGAGATCGTGCGGGTCCTCGTTCTGTTGAGAACATTGGAAGGATGTGTGGGTCCTATTGCATGTTCCTGCAACATAGAGGGTCCACTCGACCTCCCGCGTGCGCCCTGTCTCCCTCCTCTCACTAGTCACTACTCGCTCGTCAACAAGTAAAGTCGCGGAGCCGGTCACGTGCCATCGTCTTTACACGTGTGACGGGTAGACTGGTTTTTGGTTCTCGTCTCCGGAGTCCGGATTCGAGAGGAAAGAATCCCCTATATAATGCCAATCTCCCCTCCGTTCCCAGCCAACCTCCTCTCTCTTCCCCCTCACAGAATCAGCGAGTCGCAGTTTTTGATGCCTCCTGAGGTTTGTTGATTCTCTAGACTCTCAATTTCTACCCCTTGTGGCGTATTCAGACAATTGTGTCTCTCCTTTTCTTTGATTTATATATGCACAAGTCGAAATGCGCCACTGTCCACTAACTTATTGTTTTTTAATCAAACCGTTTGAAGGTCCTTTAAGCTTCACCCTATTGCACTTCGTCAATGGGAGACGTCCGTTGAGCTTGCCTTGTTTTATGACGATGCATGATTATTTGTGACGAAACTTTGTCTGTTTTCCGATTTTCAGCATCCTCCTGGAAATGTTGTCTCCGGGCTCAGTATTTATGTCATTCTCGCTAGCTGGTATTATCACGTAGTTCTGTGAGGTTTCCTTTTAAAATATGGGATTATTGTGGTTTCTTTCTTCAAATGCTACCCTCGCTCTGATCAGTCAAACCTCCAGTGGTTGGTCTGTTCTGCTTAAATTTTGAAAATTTTGTAATTTTTAGCTGTTTCTATTTCCCTGGCTCTGTTTGATAACCAACTTTGTTTTCGTGTTTTGAGTCTAAACTGTTTTTTTTAGTAATTTGGGGAATTTGAAGCACACGTTTGAATTCTGTGCAATAGGAATCTTAAAATGAATATTTTAAAGCTTAGATGAGCCTAAATAGTCTGAAGCCATGAAGACTCCCTAAAATGAGAACGCCCAACCAAATAATCTTGTCTTAACATTGGGGAGCAAACTTTCACATGTTATATATTTCATTTTGCTTTATTAAGTTGTCTTTTTACATGTTCGATTTACAGCGAAGGACTTATAAAATTTA
This sequence comes from Aristolochia fimbriata, assembly GCA_019845555.1. Classification (NCBI taxonomy): domain Eukaryota; kingdom Viridiplantae; phylum Streptophyta; class Magnoliopsida; order Piperales; family Aristolochiaceae; genus Aristolochia; species Aristolochia fimbriata. Next base: position 20,587,436 of record CM034081.1, read on the forward strand.
TAATGAAGAGACTCGGTAGAAAAAGCTAACAGCTGTTATGGAGTCAAAGTCATCAGTCCAAGGAGATGGACCTGGAACCAGGCCACTGCGCACCAGTGATAGGCTTCGGCGTCGCCCAACCATCTATGGCCGTCCATACCTATATTACCCAACTATTCGGAAAAAGCCAAAATCCAAAAAACGCACTGCAGCCTCTCAAATTGCCAAAATGCTGCGTCCTGGACGCCTCCCTGTTCGAGCAAAGGCTTCAGAAGTATATCTTTTCATCTTTCTCCTTGCTTTTAATTGAGATGGTTACATTCTCTTTCTTGTCCTTAGTACTAAAGGTTCTACATTGGAAGAAAGCTCTGAAATGCTTGTGATATTACCTGTTTTTTTCAACTAGGATTCTATTACGTGATTGTAGTGTTTCTGATGTTTAAACCATCGCAATGTGGCACTTTTAAAGTAGTGAGTAAAAGGTGAGCATTCATCTTAATCAGAACTTATAGGTAACCGATACAAGAGTAAACCAATGGGAAAAAACTTATAGGAAATTTAAAATCTTGTTAAGGTTCTAATCTCTGCTATTGCAATGTGCAAGTTTTGTTGGTCTTGTGGTAAGAAAACCTGATCCTCATAGTTGGAAGAACTGCATAAAACAATCGGTAAATGTAAACTTTTTCTTTAAATTTCACTTAATAGAAAACTGAACTTGAAGGATGACGAGTTTTTTCTTTAATTTCACTTAGAGAAAATTCAAGATAGCATGGTGAGATTATGGGATAACATTGTCACTTGAAAACATGTAAGGACCTATATTGACACCTTTCTTTCAATCAACAAATATTTGGTGAAACATAACTCCTATTAATGGATTAAGAGTAGGATCTTAGGGGAATTCTTTTGTGATATAACAAGGATATGATGGTATATAAGTCTCAGGGTTTGGAAAGTTCCCTTTGTTTGAGTTTGCTTAACTAATGATAATCTGCTGCTTTTGGTGGATGAATGATGATTGATGTTGTTTGTAGATCATTTATCACTTAGGTGGTGAAAAATCTTTTTGTGTCTTCCTACTGTAATATTTTTTGTTTATTTCATTAGATTTTGTTGCTTAAAATTGTTTTTATTTGTTTTCTTGAACTTGTTTCCATAAACCTCATGTAATAAAAATATTAAAAGTAATTAAAGATTTAAACCATGGCTGGAGAGTCTTTTGGTTTAATGTCTGTCTTACATCTTTGGAATGAAGGTGTGGTTCCACATACCTTAAATAAATATAGTATATTAGCTTGTTGCTATTCATGTGAAAGTATTGTGCAGTCTGTGGCAAATCTTCGCCGCTCTACAAGGAAGAGGAAGATTTCGTTCAATCTGGAAGATTATGACACAGACACTTCAGGGACAGATGATGACCTTATGGTGAGATTTTTTATGGAATTTGATGATGCTGTAATATTGCTTGTTGAATACTTTTGCTTTTAGTTATTTCCATGTTTTTATTTGATTGAAATAAGCATAGATGCTCTGAATTTTGTTTCAGAGACCCAGATATCGTCGCCGTTCTGCTAAAGCCAAGTTTGACAACAGTGTTAGTCAGGATGATTCATTTGTGACCCCACCTAGGGGTAGAAAGATCTCTCAGAAGAACAAATCTCTTCCTCGACGTGAAGGACTTAGGCCTAGGCGATCAACTACAGTGGTGAGAGCACAATCATTTCAAGAATCTGATGATGATCGGGATACATCTGATGAGCAAGTTGGCCAAGATGAAGCAGAAACTGGTAATGAGGTTGAAGATGCTGATGGTGGAGATGAGGGTGAAGCAGAAGGGGAAGGTGAGGATGAGGGAGAGGTGGGAGATGAGGGAGAGGAAGATGGGGATGATGAAGATGGTGAAGAGGAAGAGCAGGAAGGAAGGAGGCGATACGACCTCCGTAATCGCTCAGAAGTGCGTAGATTTTATCCAGAGAAAGAGGGAAAGCAGATCCAGCGATCTCCACGCAGGGTACTACAGCAAGGAATGGGCTCCAAGGGTGGTAGAGATGTACGAAAGGGTGGTTCTCGTGTTCACAAGCGCCATCGCTTACCCAGAGCCGATGATTCTGATGATTCACTACTTGTGGATGAGTTTGATCAAGGGCCTAATATTCCCTGGGGCCGTGGTGGGAGTAGAACTGGGGCACCATGGCTTTTTGGTGGCTTGGACATACATGGGAGCACAGCATGGGGATTGAATGTGGCTGCATCTGGTTGGGGTCATCAAGGTGATTCATTTGCTTCTCTTACTACTGGTGTTCAAACTGCTGGACCAAGTTCCAAGGGTGGGGCAGATATTCAACCATTACAGGTAGATGAGAGTGTCAGTTTTGAGGACATTGGAGGACTTTCAGATTATATTGATGCCTTAAAGGAAATGGTGTTCTTTCCTTTACTCTACCCAGATTTCTTTGCAAACTATCATATAACTCCTCCTAGGGGTGTGCTGCTTTGTGGCCCCCCTGGTACAGGAAAAACTCTCATTGCTAGAGCTTTGGCCTGTGCTGCATCAAAAGCTGGTCAGAAGGTCAGTTTTTACATGCGCAAAGGGGCTGATGTACTCAGTAAATGGGTGGGGGAAGCAGAAAGACAGCTGAAACTTCTGTTTGAAGAAGCTCAGAGGAACCAACCGTCCATTATTTTCTTTGATGAAATAGATGGCCTTGCTCCAGTTAGATCTAGCAAACAAGAACAAATTCATAATTCCATTGTCTCAACTTTATTGGCTTTAATGGATGGCCTTGACTCCCGTGGACAAGTTGTACTGATCGGGGCAACTAATAGGATTGATGCCATAGATGGAGCCCTGAGGCGTCCAGGTCGTTTTGATCGTGAATTTGTTTTCCCTTTACCTGGATGTGATGCCCGTGCTGAAATATTAGATATTCATACACGGAAATGGAAGGAACCCCCTTCACTGGATCTAAGATTGGAACTTGCAGCCAGGTGTGTTGGATATTGTGGGGCTGATCTGAAAGCCCTTTGCACAGAAGCTGCCATACGAGCCTTTCGTGAAAAATACCCTCAAGTGTACACTAGTGATGACAAGTTTGTGATAGATGTTGATTCAGTTAAGATTGAAAAGTACCACTTCCTTGAAGCTATGTCTACAATTACTCCTGCTGCGCATAGGGGTTCTTTAGTGCATTCAAGACCACTATCATCAGTTGTTTCTCCATGTTTAGGGAGGCACCTAAAGAAAATCATGGGCCACATATCTGAAATTTTTACTTCCCTTGCAGCATCAGATTTAGCCAAGTTGCAGACGTTGTCTTATGGCACTGCAGCTCCTCTTGTATACAGACCTCAGTTATTGATATGTGGTGCTGAAGGCACTGGCTTGGTAATTGCCTTACATCATTTAGTTTGGGAGAAATTTGTGTTACTAATGCCCATTGTCATCTGAGTTTTACTTACTGCTTTAGTATAACAGGATCATTTGGGGCCTGCAGTTTTGCATGAACTGGAGAAATTTCCTGTGCATTCTCTTGGGCTTCCGTCACTACTTTCTGATCCAAGTGCTAAGACCCCAGAGGAGGCTTTGGTGCATATATTTGGGGAAGCTAGAAGAACTACTCCTTCAATACTTTATTTACCACAATTTCAGCTTTGGTGGGAAACTGTGAGTTGCATTTGGATTTTGCTCACTAATTCATTTAAATGTGTATTTAATGCAGCAAAAAGTTGTTTTTTTTTGTTTTTAACTACTTGTCAATAAACAGGCTCACGAGCAGCTTAAGGCAGTGCTACTGACTCTTTTGGAGGAACTACCATCAGACTTTCCCATACTACTTCTTGGAACATCCTCTGTGCCATTTTCTGAACTAGAAGAAGAGGCCTCTTCAATATTTGCCCACCGTAATGTGTATGCTTTACCATTTGATGTATATTTTTGTTATTATATATTAGGAGTAGCTTGTTCTGTTTCTTTTGGCTTGGCAATTTTGTACACATCTATGGCATAATATATAACTTTACTAGCTATCTTGGGTCAAGTCAAAATTGTTTGATGGAGAATTTGTTGAAACACCCATAACACTTGCTGAATAGCTCTTTGTGATATTTCGTAATGATGTCATTTGTTCTCCAGCTCGTAAGTCTATTTCATTTGAAATTGTTATCCTGAACAAAGTCTATTTAGATTAGCCTCCCTCTCTTTTTTTACTTTTGAGGAAATTTCTTATTTATGCTATTGATGAAGCATAAGCTTAGTTTACAAAAATGGGGGAGCACCACTTACAAGAAGAGCACGCAAGGTGACTCCCTCGGCCAAAGAGTTTGCTATAAAATTGGCATATATAGGAATGCAAATACACTCATGAACACAGATTAACGAGACTATGTTTTTCTCTTATGATATAAAGAAATTTCCATGTGGAGCTGAGGTCTGGTCATCATCTAATAACATTGTTGGAATTGCCTTTTGTCACATGTCCCTAAAATTTTTGCTTGAACACCCTAAGTCTATGCAACACACTGCAATTCTACAGGGTGGAGTCATCCTGGCCAAGAGGGCCAACAAATGTCAGTAGAATGTGGGCCTGTGTTCCCAAGGAAAGATCCAAGATGCAACTTCAGCAGCAAGCTAGTGGAGGTTTCCACACTCGGATCTCAGGGTGGGGAGTAGGGTTGGTTGTGGACTAGGCTCCAAAAGGAACTTAGAGCAGCACCATCAAACCCTCCTAGTTGTGCTTTTGTCTTCATCTGCGGAATTAGCTTTGTCTGGATATTCCATGCTACTTCCTGCCGTTGTTGTTGTCTATTTTGAAATACCCTCCTATTTCAAGATGGCCCGTGGTATGAAGGCTACATAGGAACACCATGAGCGACTACCCACAGTGGACTGCAGGCTCAATGGGGAAGTCAAGAGACATGGTATGATGCTCAATACCAATCAATCTGGAATAGGCCAGCAAACCATACCCAAATCCTCCAAAAAAAAAAAAAAAAAAAAAAAAAGAGCCCTGGGCAATAGTTCAGGTGGTCTCAGGTGGGTAGATATAATGGGAGGTCTTGAGTTCGAGTCTCCTAGGGGACATTAGGTTGGGTAACGGGATTCACTAGTTCAAAAAAAAAAAAATCCTCCAAAAAAAGTTGCAGTGCAAGAGAAGGTGACTAAGGGTTTCCACTACACTTTCTGATATGGGTTAAAAGAGGAGAGTGGAGAGATGATCCTCTTCTAGCAGAGAAGTTTTGGCTTCAAGGCACTCAACATGAAAAACTGCAACTTGGGTGGTGGTGGCAAAGTCCAGGCTCTACTACCTCTTATGCATGAGGGGGAACCCTGCAATAGGCTACTATAATTGATGCCACAATAAAGTCCTCCCTTGTGCTAGACGTCCACATCAACATGTCTGCAACTGGCTAATCCCTGTAACTGCCCTGTGGACAACTATCCAGCAAGCTGAACTCAGACACCTCATTATCTCTCAGCTCCCTTCCAAATTTGAGACTCTAATCAACTGCATCAGGTGAACACATGGCAGTAACCTCTGGTACAGAGGCGGAAGGAACCATAGCCAACCTGAATAACCTCAGGTAACTAATCCGTTGGGGTAGATCACCAGACCAACAATCAGACCTGACCTGTCTTACAACCGTCTTCCACAGCCAGTCTACCATGTGGACAAAATGTAGCTGACAACTTCAAAAACAATGCTATATCAATGACAGGTGCCTTGGTGCAGCTTTTATCAGTTTTGCTAACTTAAACCATCCATAAAAGGTTCCAGCTTAACATCAACATAGGTAGCAAAAATTTACTGGAAAACCATTATTATATTACATAACTTGAAGTTTCATGTTGATATGTCATTGCTTTCCTTCTGGCACCTTTTGTGAGCTCACATCTTATGTTTTGCAGTTAGTTCAAGTCATTACTTCAAAACATCTTAGCCAAAAAATTAACTTGAATAAAGTTGAAATCACCAAAGGTCCAAGTTGCTATTTAAGGAACTTTTAATGGGGGTATGTGTTAGGGTTTAGCTTCAAAATATTACTTTCATTTTGCTTTACATTGGTTATTAATGTAATAAAGAGGGTTTATAACTTCAGTTCATAAATCTTGAGCTTTGAGTCTCCATATGAAAATCATTTTCATGACCTGTATTGCTGGACTAAATCAAGCTGTTGAGGAACCAGCCTCCCCTCTAGGGGTGGAATTGAGCCGAGCCGAGCCGAGCCCGAACATTGGCATGTTCGAGCTCGGCTCGATCTCAAAATCGGGGGCTCGAGCTCGCCCTAAAAAATCGAGCTCGAGCTCGAGCTCAAACTTGTTTGAGCCTCAGATCCAAAAAGAATAGAACAACACTTGTTCGAGCCGACAAGAGTTGGGGAAGAAAGGGAGAAGCAAAATAGGAGGATAGAGAAAGAGAAGAGAAGAATGACCAAGGAGAGGAAGATTGGGAAGAAATAGGAAAAGAAAATAGAGAAAAACAGAAAAATAGAGGCAAAAATAGAAGGAAAACAAAATAAGTACAAGAGAATAGAGAAACGAAAGAGGGAGCAGAAAAAAAGAAGGGGAAAACAAAACCAGAAGAAAAGAACAGAGGTAGGAAAGACGGAGGAGAAGAAAAGGAGGAAACAGACCTCTCTGGAATTTCTCCCCGTGGGTCTCCCCTGTGGCTCTGTCGTGCGGCTTCTCCATCGTATGGCGTCCTGGAAGAAGATAAAAGGGAAACCCTAAATGTATTTTTAAACCGAGCCGGGTTACGAGCTTTCAAGCTGAACTATTGAAAGGTTGGGTTCGGCTTGTTTGTCTTAACGAACTTTATGTTAAGCTTGAGCTCAGTTCAAGCTCGTTTATTTTCGAGCCGAGCGGAGCTTAGACCGAGCTGAGCCCGAACGGTTCGCGAACTGTTCGGGCTCGATTCCACCCCTACTCCCTATCGTTTTGTTTTTTGAAAATATTTGTCTTATTTTTCTTAAAAAAAATGTCTTATGCGGCTATGGCAAAATTTTGGATGAAACTGCATGAGTATATGAAAAAAAATTGCATGAACTGCTTTATCTTAGTTTTAGTGCATGCCATAGGGATGAATAGGGGAAAGAAAAGTTGAGCAGATCTAGGTGGCCATCCATTTGCAACTGTTCGCCTAGTTCTGTTGTTACTTGTGTGCAGTTATATTTTGGCATAATTATGTCTTGGCATAGTAATTACTGAAACGTTTTTTATTTCCTTAGAATCAATATTTGTGGTTGTAACTTGAGCTACAGACTCGAGACATTGGTTTGATATTTACTTTTTTGTGATATTTACTTTTTTGTGATATTCACCAGGTATCAAGTTGAGAAACCAACTAGTGATGACAGGTCCATATTTGTTGAGAGGTTGGTAGAAACTGTTTTTTCTGTACCGGCTGAAGGACCCACTGCTAAGCCTAAAGCAACACAGTCTCTTCCTGAACTTCCCAAGGCACCAAAAGCCTCAAGTGGTCCAAAGGCTTCAGAGTTGAAGGCCAAGGCAGAAGCTGAGCAGCACGCTCTTCGCAGACTTAGAATGTGTCTCCGTGATGTCTGCAATCGGTTAGTTAACTTTACAGCTCCAAAGTTCTGAGTAGCCAAATATTTCTCCTACTGAAAGCCAGAAGATTTGGGGCAGAGAGAAATCTTTAATTACTCAGCAGGCCACTTTGATTAATAAACAGCGCATTTAGTGGCTCTCAGTTTACTGCATCAACTTGGTGTTTGGGACAAAGTGGCAGGGATTGACTCAAAACGTCAAATTTTATCTCTTAGGCAGAGTTATTTTATCAATCTATGGAAGTTAAAGTCTAGTTACCTGAACTAAGTATTTTTGCTCCCTGCAGGATCCTGTATGATAAACGTTTCAGTGTGTTTCACTATCCAGTTTCAGATGAAGATGCGCCTAATTATCATTCCATTGTTCAAAATCCCATGGACATGGCTACTGTATTGCAGCAAGTCGATTCTGGACATTATCTTACCTGTTCAGCCTTTTCGCATGACATTGATCTCATTGTTGCAAATGCTAAGGTAACATTTACTTTCTTCTTTCCGTCTCTTTCATTCTTTTTAAGGTAAATATGGATCAGAGAGGATCTACAATAACATTGATCCAGTATGTTGATTCCATGGCTCACAGGCTTATAATGGTGATGACTACAACGGTGCTAGGATTGTCAGTAGAGCTCACGAGCTTCGAGATGCTGTATGTTCTTTCATTTTCTACTCTCGTCTGACTAATCACCATTTATTTTCAGCATATTCATTTTTTCTCATCCGTTAGATGATGATCTTTTTCTCATCCGTTAGATGATGATCTTTTTCTCATCCGTTAGATGATGATCTTTTTCTCATCCGTTAGAAGATGGTCTCCTCTTCAGGTGCAAGGAATGCTTTCACAGATGGATCCAGCACTAGTAACTTTTTGCGACAAGATTGCAGCACAAGGTGGGCCCTTGCGTTTGCCGGATGATATGGGGGGTTTCTGCCCCCCAGCAACCCCAGTAGTTCAACTGGCAACAGTTACGAGAGCAAGTGCCCGCCTCCGTAATGTGCAGCCAGAGGTGAATATGTCTCAAAGTTATGAAGCATTGAAACGGCAAAAGAGGAACAATGACACGGAACAAGCAGGTGGCCAAGTTGCATCAATCTAATTGCTTCATACGTGAAAAGATGTGATTGTGAATAATGATATATGTGGTTCGTTGTATTATAGGGATGAGTTCTGGTTCAGCCAATCCGGAGGACAGATCACGACCAGCTGATTCAGAGCTTGTTAAATCTACATGTCAGTCATCACCAGGCCGTGACAGCCACACAGACACTCCTTCCAAAGAACGAGAAAGCGTTATTAGTGATGATGATAGAAAGGAAACATTCCAAGAAATTATAGAAGATGGGTCGCAAGAAGAAATAGTGATGGGAGAAGAAGAGATCGCTGCGGAGGTCAAATCTGTGAAGCAGCAGTTGCTAGAGCGAACTGAAGGTTTTGGAGTGCCACAATTAGAGAAACTGTACACGAGGATTATGCGAGGAGTGTTTGACATAGAGCACAAGGCAGATCGGGGGTCAACGATTTTAAAGTTTTTAGTAAAATTTGTCGAGGAAATGGGAAATTTGTGATTCCCATTTCGCCCTTTTTCCCTTTATGAATCCTTTCCAACTGGTTTTCATTTCAGCCTGCAAATAGTTATTACTAATCAAAGAGATTCTCATGCAATCTTGATCAATCAGCAGACCTTCCTAGTATCATCGTGCCAAAAGATAGCCGTCGATTAGGTTGGTACTGTTCATCAAAAAACGCAGTCACAAACAAAATTTTGTGAGAAACCAGTTCGAAGAAAAACCCTAGAGCATCTCCTCTCTATTCACATGGACAAAGACGTAAGCAACTAAAACAGTATGCAGGACTGCCGGGGGTGTATACGAAAGTTACGGTATATCTGTTCCCGTAACCCTAGTAAAATAACCCGTAACTTTCGATTCACTTGTATATTTTAATTTCCTAAGAGCCATCGCCAAGACCTGTAATCTCGTCTTCAGGACAGATGCACAAGGATTCGCTATTACAGAATACCCGCCCCTATTTCTTCAAAAAAGATCCGCAAAGTTTAAAGCCACTAGGCTTGACTGGCCATGTTGCGGACTTTGCTCAATATGAGTCCTGCAGCGGATTCCCTAGCAAGGCGAGGACTGCTGCTCGTTTGCCCAGCACTTGAACACTCAAAATCCACTCCTTGAAGTGCTACATTGGCAATGAAACCTCCTGTAAGATCATTAGCCAAACGTGTTATAAATGCTTGTTGGAGTCCGGGCGATTTAGAAAATCTTGAAGACATAAAGAGGGTCTGCAGTCAGCAAGACAGGAAAGGTTGTTGAAAAACATGTTTTTGATAAAAATGTTGAGCCAATTCCACAGTAATAAAACTTAAGGATTGAGATAGTAACGGAGCAAAATCATGTGACAAATAATTCTGATAAAATATTGTGAGATATTAATGAAAGTTCAGTGAAATTACCATTTGAAGGAACTACGTTGTATCTTGGCAGTATCCAGTAATTACGGGAACAGATATCATCTAATTCCTGCAGGCAATAGAGGCAGAACTTCAGATGGCACATCAAAGTGATCCAGAAGAAATTCTAATGAACCTTGAATCCGAGGACCATAACACGGATATGCCTTTATCAAATAACCATGGCTGGCAGATCTTGGCCATTGACGTAACAAACTTGTTGTCCTCAACATGGCACTTCTACCATAAAAACTCAGTAGTAATGTATATCCTAAGAAAACAAATGATGAAGTTAATGAAAGCAATGAAGAATGGAGCCACTAAACTTGCCTGACATGGATTTCTTAAAGTAAGTACGGCTTCAGATAGTCTCTTCCTCTTAAACCTCTGAAGGGAGTCCTGTTGGGAACGATCAGGTGTAGTAGTTTGACATTGTGAAGAGCCTTTACACACTTCAATTATTGACTCTAGTCTCAATTTCACCTCATCTTCTCCCCCTACAAACAGTAATATATCTCAAAATTCACACACCAAGGCAATCACAGCAATAATCCTATTGTCAACCATTTCATCTCAATTTATAAGACTTCAGAATTTTGAACATTTATTACAAGTTCTTTCAGAGGAAGCTAAAAAGTGTAAGAAGGTCCACATGTATAAGAAATGCACATGACATGAAAAAATAAGTAGCATTCTTAAATGATAAGTTCCAACAAGTACTTTCCTACATATAGTCAACCAAAGAGATGAGTTTTCTAAGAACTTCCCGAAAATATAACTTCTAAACATGAAATGAAAGACTAGAGCTTTGAATTTGAAAATTTCTAAACCAAGTCAGTCAAAAAGATATGTTCTCTGAAAACTACACTGGCAGAATACAAATAAAAGAAAAAAGAAAAGGAAAAGGAAAAGATAATCCTCCCAAATAAAGACACTCAAAAACATGAGCTGGACAAGTAGAACTTTGTAACTGACATATTCTAAACAAAGTAACGGTCTGCTTCTAGACAAATTCTGACCTGAAGGACATTATAATGCTTCCTAATATAAGTAGATATTACCTCTCTACACCAAATCAAAGCAGAAATAAGTTCTGGTAACAAAATCAAAACTTCTTAGCAGATAATTTGTCTATCACCACAGTCCAAATTCCAAAGCATAAATGATGATTGAAAAATAATTTTTCCATATTAAAATTTTGCACTTAGCAAGATCACCAGCTGCAAGCTGCTGAAATGAGGCTTAAGGCTATTTCAGTCGCTTCAAACATAGTCAATTTCAGTAAGAAGCATGGGTAATTTAGATGTAATAGAAAAGTCATGCCCAATTTTGGTTAAATTTTTTTTTTGAGGAATTTGCTGTTTATTGAATATATGAGAAGCTAGTTTACAAAGGGTGGGGTCACTCTCACAACAGGAGTAGAGAGTTGAGTCCCCTCTTTAGCTAAAGTGTCCACAAAAGAATTGGCGGATTTGGGAATACAATGCCACTCATGAGCAAATGTGGAAGCCAAGTGGGTGATTTCTCTAAACACATATAGGAACCTCCACGGGGGTGCCGAGGTTGTTTGCACCAGCCAATGATATTGCTAGAGTTGCCTTCAACCACTAAGGTACCGAAGAAGCGATTCTGGAAGTGTCTTAGCGCGTGAAGAACACCATGCACCTCAGCCGATGTAGAGTCTTCAATCCCAATAGGACCAGCATATGACATGAGTATAACTCCCTCCGAATTCCGAAAGACCCCCCCATAGCCAGATAGACCAGGATTGCCTAGCGAAGATCCATTGAAGTTGACTAGATCCATTGAAGTTGACTAGATCCATTGAAGTTGACTTTAATAGCTCCTACCAATGGAGGAATCCATGTTGTTGGTGTACTGGGGGGATGATAGATATGTGAAGAAGCGATCACTGCCCAAGCTGGTCTTGCGACATCGCTGACCCTTAACTTTCCTTGGACGATCAACCATTGGATGGCATAAGATTGGACCGAATGAGCCACCTCCTCCCACTGCTTGGTCTTCATTTGAAAAATTCTTTTGTTCCTTCCCCCCCCAAATGGCCCACCTAAAGGAAGGCAATTAAACATCTCCACATCAACAATCCCAGAGAGGACAATTTGGGGGGGCCATGTAATGAGAAGAGAAGCAAGGGAGTTTGGTATTACCCATGAGCAATTAAACTGTTCCACAAACCAAGCCCAAATCTTCCATGTGAACTCGCAAGACAATAGGAGGTGGTCTGCCGTCTCCATCCAAGCATCACATAGGGGATAAATTAGGGATTTGAGCTGCTAACCTCTCCTTGCCAATACATCCCGAGTAAGTATCTTGCCGTGAAGAGCACTCCAAATGAAGAATTGGACTTTGGGGGGGCTGGAAGCTGCCAAGCACCACGGCTTACATGGGCAACACTTAAGGGCAGCAGGGCATTATAAGCAGAAGCCACTGTAAAGTTTTCATCCGTGGATAGGGACCAGATGAGTGAGTAGTCTATCATCATCCTTGTAAAAACTCACAAGTAAAATCTAAAGAGCTCAACGAGATTGCTTCATCATCCCTTAATTCTCTTCTAAACACACGTGTCCAATCCATGTTTTGAGGTTGATTACTTTCCAAAGTTTCCAAGACTGTAGCATCAGGGAGGATTGCCACCCGATAAAGAGAGGGATGGCTGATTCGTAATGGGGCTGAACCCAACCATACGTCTCCCCAAAACAAGGTATATTGCCCATTTTCCACTGCCCACCTAATGTGATTTCTAAATTCGCCAAAAAGCTTGAAAATATATCTCCATATGACTGAGAGCTTCCTTGAGGAGTGTCACCCCATAAGCCATGTGTCACCTTCCACCCTGAAGTTGAGCGTTACTAACTTGTACCATATAGCCGATTTGTCCATGTTAATCTTCCAACGCCACTTTAGCATAAAGGCTTTGTTCACCAAAGCGATTCTATGGATGCCCAGCCCGCCTTTATCCTTTGGTAAACAAACCTTCCCCCCAATTCACTAAGTGGTATTTGAAGTCCTCTGTAGCCCCCTTCCATAGGAAGTTCTTGTAACTATGTTTCAGTTCCTTCACCACACTAGAGGGACTGCATGATTGATAAGTAGTGCATTGGGATGCCGCTCAAACAAGCCCTAAGAAGGATCAACCTCCCAGCCTTGGACAACATTTTGCCTTTCCATATAGAAAGGCGTTTTTGAATCTTTTCTACCACCGAACACCAAAGGGATTTGGAAACCCTGCTGTGAAATAGTGGGAGACCCAGGTACGTACTCGGTAATGTCCCAACTGAGCATCCAAGCGTGGCTGCGAATTGCTGCAATACTTCGTGATCCATATTAAACCCAAACACTTCAGTCTTACTCCAATTGACTTTCTGGCCAGAACCCAACTCAAAAAGTGTAATAACAAATTTTCATTTCTCCACCTGATTTAGAGTTCCTTCCCCAAAGATTATGGTATCATTTGCAAATTGGGACAATTTAGGTTAAATTTTGATGTGGGGCGATTTTTGTCCTTGTGTGAACACTATGAGAAAAGGGAAATTTTGTTTTTTAATTGTATTTTCACTTAAAGAATGAATAAAAACACGACAAACAAGATTAGGAACCTGATCTTATAAAAAAAAAAAAAAAAAAAAAAAAAAAAAAAAAAAAAAAAAAAAAAAAAGGAACCCGACAAGAGATGGTTAGACTTGAATAGAGCGAGCACCATGGATGATAAATCAAACAGAGATAAGAACACCTCCATTCGTTAAATCTGATTCTGCACCTTCTACATAGCTTTTTGCATTGAAGATACAGCCCCCAGAGCACCTACTGCTCCCTCTTAGAGTTTACACCAAAAACAGAAAAAAGACTCCTCTAAGAATTCCTACACCAAAAATATCTCTCCCTTTTCCACATGGCACACCTCCATTGTCCTTTATTATGCTAAGCTGTTGGACCTTCCATTTGTGAATGAACAATTTTGCCCACAGCTATGGTGGAAGGGTGGGCCATACCCATTTCGGGTTACTATCATTCAACGCCCAATGTAAGGCTCTCTTTATACAGTAGATTCTAACAAAAAAGCATGTTGAGAAATATCTATGGACAAGTTATCACAAGTAATTCATGTTTATGGGATTAAGCAATTTATAACTGATATCAATTGTGGTTATAGCTTTTTTTTTCAAAATTGACTTAATAAAGAACTACTAAATCTTTGCGATTGGACTGATCATCCAAGCGACAGATATACACAGCGGGTACTTTAAGCAGTACAAAAAACAGAGAGAAGGTCGAATTGGGAATGCTAATTCAACAAAGGAGCAAAATCATTGTGTGCCTTTGTAGTGATCTTTCTGAAAAGGAGTATCTACAGATGGCAAATCAACCAATAAACAAAGCCATGGCAGTTTTTGGCAGGGAGGTTGGACATATTGGTTAGGTGGTAATATTATCACTTTTACGTATTTTCTAATGCCTAGTACTTGAATGAGATTTCTGAATTTGTGATGGCATATACTAAGAGAGATGAATCATTAATGAAACACGTTTTGTTAAACCAGAATTCTCATTCTCTAGAAGTTGGTAAACTAGACTCTGATACTGTTCATCTAATTTAGAACAGTGAAGGAACAGCATAAAAGAAACATCAAATTAATAGATAGATATGCAGTCAGGAATCATACCATCAAGAATTGACTGAAGGTTCCTTTCACATTGTGCAATCTGATCTTCCAAACAGCGTAGCTGTTGATACTGTATACGAGGTAAATTTACTTGTGAGAAATTCAACCCATTGTGAAAATCTCATAAGGAGAATTAACTGACATAAAAGAGTGTAAGCAAGAGCTTCATTTCATGTAAATAAAGCATCTTTACCAAATCGTCACGTTTTTTCTGAAGAGCTGATAAGGCAGTATGAAAGAGGTCATTTTCCTTCAATGCCCGTAATGTTTCGACATTATCAACATTTTGTGAAGAAGGGCGATCACTAAAATTCTGACAAGAATGGACTTCATTATGATTGGTGGGAATGGGTTGGGCATGAATCAAGGGTTGCTTGGAAAACACCACTTTATCACAAATGACTAATCTATTGTCACGGACATCTTTCCCACTCAGTTTTGGAGATACAATCCCAGAATTACATGACTTTGGTGCTGAAACCTTAGCCTGTCAGACCAATCAAATTGCAAGTTAGAGCAACAACTTTGAGATGCCACTATATCAGCTTTTCTACTTTCTAGGAAAAAAATGATCCATGTGCAGTAATTCTGCAATAATGAATGTAAAAGAGAAACAAAAAAAAAGGTAAGTTAATGAAGATCTTAAAAGGCCAAGTTGTTGAGAAATTTGACAATTGTGATGACTTGGAGCTCTAATGGTAACTTACGATAGTTGGTACCCTGTTTATAAAATGCTGTAATTATCACATAGAATATTACAAATTCACAAAATTTACTATACATTTTACTTTGACTCTTAAAAATACTTTTCTAACTTCAGAAAACATAACCTACCCGAATCCCTTTCAGAAAATCACGATATCGTTTAGTTTCTCACAGAGTAGAAACTACGATATAAAATTGGTCTAATTTTTTAAAATCTCAATGTAAACCAAATGATCTGTTTCCATCATAGCTTATGCATAAGATGGTCTTGTTTGCCATTTCCCAAAGACTAATCATAGAACGTTTCTAACACTTATCTATGTAAGACTATTCCCACTAAAACTCCCCAAAATAAAAAGAAACAAACTAGGGTAAGAGATAAACCTTACTCTAATACCATGTTAAATTTGTATCCTACTCCATCCCAAAATGATTAGCTGTAGTAAGTCACTTCCCATTTAACACTATTCTAAACTTTACTAACAGTTATCATGTGGAACTATTCCCAGTAACACTTTTTATTCACATCATATATTTAATACAAGAAATCAGGAAGGTATGAAGGACAGAAAAGAGAAACAAAAAACAAAAAATATCAGAACTTTTGAAGCAATAAACAGGATACTGCACTTTACCAGAAACTCGTTACAAATATAAGTATCAAATAAAAAAACATTCCTATATATCACAATAAATGATTTAAGGAAAATATTTTCTTAGATTAGAAAGTTAATACTAATAACAACAAGAAAATTAAAAAATAATGAGTTTCCAATTAATAAAGGCAGTAATAAGATTAAGTTACTAATTTAACCACATGACAAATCTTTGAATCTTAAACATTTCAGATACCCATAACAGCAACTAAATTCCTCCTATAGTTCATCATAAATTACATGATTATATACGAACTGTAACAGAAGCTTATACTTCGTCTAGTATAATCTTCTTTTTAAGTTTCCATTCAATTTGTTTGAAGTTTCCAGAACAGTCCATAAAATTTAGAAGCAGTTCAACATCAGCTTTTGTAAAAACTCTTCAAAGAAATGAGTTTTCTAATCTAAAACAGTTTCCTATCATAATGATCCAGCATAAATTATCCAATAGCACAGACAGTGGAAACCCCAGCCAGTGCAGACAGGTTAGGAAAACTTTTATGACCTGCATTTCCAGCAAACTTAATGTGGCAAAATATATTTCTAAAATAGTACTTACTAATACAACATTTTGGCAACTATTGACCAGGATACTCGCATGACTGACTCATGTTGTAGGAAGAAAAAAAAGTGAACAGCTCATGAAAATATCTTTTGATCAAACTTCCGCTGAAGAATGCGTCGAGGATATGACATGATAGGACCTATGTGTTTGACCAGCATTCTACCGTTACAAATGTTAGAGCTGGTTGCAACAAAAAAAAAAAAAAGCTTCCTGAAAACTGAAAAAGTAGAATACATATTGGGAAAGACAACATATATTGTTCAAAGTCAACCTCTGTGGTGTTTGGGCTTCTATGAGCAACGTTGAACTTCTTAATTGATGTATCAGAAATTTTTTGCTCTATACTTGTAATTCCCTCTTTTGCTGAAGCCAATTCCATGAGAGGTTCTAATGAAGGTACATCAATCATCATATCATTCTCTTGAGGGTCATAAACAGTTGAACATGACTCAATCGTTGGAACATCAGATCCACCTTCCTTGATCAGAGAATCTGTCATTGGGTATGTAAACTCCTCGGAACTCTTAGGCTGTTCCAGAAAGTGTTGTGAACTACCCTGATAGTTTTGCCTTAAGAAGACAAGCAATCATCAACACCATCAGCACAGAAAACATACATATCTTTACAAATGAAGAAGAGTCAAGAAAACTTGTTACAGATTGAGCAATACCTTAATAACCAATCAGAGATGACATGCATATATGGCAACAAATGAAAATAGTCTACAACAGATGTTGGAAAAAACCCATCTCTAGCTTTTGTGAACATAGGACCTGTCAAGCTGCAAATAGAAACATGATTCGTCAAAAACTATATGATAGGCCACACTTGGAACATTGTAACTCCCCTGGCAGAGAAAATGACTGTATAAATCGCTAGCTGAAGAAAACCTGTTAATAACATCTTTGATAGGAACTTGTGTGAGCTCCTCACTAAAGGCTTCACTGTACTGTACTGTGTAAAACAATGACATCGACTTTGCCATACTTAAAGAGTAGACAGTGTGGCTTTCTAGAACTGTAAGACTTGTATGTTCAATACCTGTTCCAAGATACATCCATGTCTTACAGAAGTCAGACTTCATTCCAGATGATTGAATAAGATATAAACAGAATAATTCATTTCATCAGGAAACAAAAAGGGACAGTGACCTGTTTTTTCCTTCACGGCGGAGAAGGCAAGTAGCTGAAGTGACTCACTACCAGAAACACGGCATGGCACATCAAGGTTTTTCTCTATAAGTGACCAGACTCCTTGAGTTACGGAGGAGAACTGTAGCAAGCAGTTCTCATTCTTAGAGTCAACTACAAAGACCACAACTTTCGAGACTGACCATCCCTCTGTATTAGGGAAATCTTTTAATGGATCTAAACCAATACAAATATTGCAAGCATCTAGTATCATTTGCTCGGTGATTGACAACTCTGCGTCAACAACATCCGGCTTCTCAATTTGCATGACCTTCATAAACTGCAGTAGAACAGGCTTTTCAATCACGGCCAATTTGCAGAAGGATATGAAGTCAAGAAATTCTAGATAATGGAAATTCTTCCGGTGATAGTAGTTATATAGCACCACAACTGCATGCATCTGAACCGAGATCAACCATTAGCACAACGAAAGTCTTTCTGGGTAATGGAATAAATCGAAAGCGAGAAACTTCCAAAAATATGAGAACCAGCATTCTAAAATTGCTTTTTTGGTTTCAGTTACGCTTTACACGCCTACTCGCCACGCAAATAACACAGGACATGAAAAGTAGTTCATCTGCTAAAATCGCCAGCAGCAAACAGATAAACAAAAAACTAACGGCATAAGTCATCAGGTTGAACTGTAACAGTACCGTTATTTTTTAAACTGAAAATAAATGAGAAAAATGTCAAATGGTTAATTATTTGAAAGCTCCATTCTCTGTGTCCCTTCCATTTTGTCCCCAGTTGTCCTATAATACTAATGACAAACTAGCTATTCTTAGTGAAAAACACGAAAAGAGTCGAAGCAATATGTAGCCGCACACAATATCGTAAACTATATTGTGGTAAACGTTGCAGCAACGGAAGGTCCGATCGGATAGATGAGAAATACCGGTGCAGAAACTGAAACCCGGAAAATCTCTCTGAAGTCTGAACCCGGCCAGCCAAAGTACGAGGCAAAGAAAACAGAAGGAAATAAAAGAGAGAGAGAGACCGACCAGCCTTATTTCAAAATTAGAGCCACAAGAATGCAAGCTTCCCAACAAATCTCTTTCGTAGTACTGTAGGATCATTGTAGACATGAGAAACCACCTGTATAGCAACATTTTGTTGTCGCTCAATCGATGGAGATCCCTTAAAAGTGTTCTTGACGGGTAGAAGAGGCGAGACAAGATGATCGATCAGTGCTTGGACAGCGTCTTCCGCCGAAGCAACTTGAGAAGAGTCCATTTGTCTAGAGCTACAGCGCCTAATAAAGTTTCAGTTTTTTAGGAAACCAAGGGACAAAGTTGAAATCTCTTCTGCCGTTCGTCTTCGGGCTCCTCGCTTCGGAAACGAAGAAAGCACGCCACCTGCTGGCTGCTGCCCTCTCCCAGAAGGCGCGATATTGGCCTCCTGCAAACTTCGTACGCGCCGTACGTGGCCGAGAAGAAATTTTAGACTACCGGGACAAAAAAAAAAAAAGCCAGTGACCGATATACCCCCTCCAAAGTCCAAAGTCACAATTAAAAAAACCATTTAAAAAAAAAAAAGAATTATAAAGCAAAAATTTCGTAAATTGTCATTCTTTATCACGCAATTATTATTATTTATTAAAAAAATTATATTTCAAAATTTAGTGATCTGCTACACCAGTACCACCTCAAATCAAAAGAAAATAGAAAATATTTTTTATTGCAAAATATTAACACCTCGGACTCCAAATTTATTGCATGATTGATCAACACATGAAATATTTCTGCAATTAAAACCTTCCGTATCAATGAGACTAGACAAGAGGAGGAGGACGTCTGACGTCTCTCTTTTTTTTTTTTTCTCTCCAGTGACCCTGTCTGCTCAAGACTTTCATTACTAGTATCGGCGGCAGAGTTTTTTGGGTTTCTTTCCCCAGGTTTCCTTCCGCTTTTCCGATCCGAACTTCTCCCAAGGCGTGAAGGTGAAAGACAAATTACGAAGAACTGAATAAGGCTGCAGTCCGGATATCGTCAGTTCCTTTTCTCTCAGATTGGTTTGCCCTCTGGAGTCTTGTAAGAGCCGTTGAAGACCGATTTGACATTCCAGAGGTAAGGATATATTATTTGAAAATAAAATATTCCAATTTTTCTACTGTTTTATCTCTATTTTTCATGTTTTATTTCTCTTGTATGTTTGGCAAATTGATTGTTAATTGCTTGTAATGGTGTTTCTTCGGGATAGCAAATTGACAATTTGACCTAGCGCAAATTTGGTAATATTTGGTACTTAAATAAGTTCTTATAACTTTTAAAAGTTGAAATGAAAATCATATCGTCTTACACAATCTTATTGTAGTTAAAGTAAGCAAATTAATAAATCTATAAACTTTAAGATTACAGAACTAATCAGAGAAAATGACATTCACTTTTTATTTTTTATGATATTGCTCCCTAGATTTGTAATCTAAATATTTTAGAAAGTAAATGAGTCTAGACTCCAGTTTAAGCCAAGAATAGTTCTATATCTCTCCATCCACAGGCTTTTTTTTTTTTATTTTTTTTTTTTTTTTTTTATGTTTGCCTTTCAATTCAGTTCAGTTCAGTTCAATTTCAATAAATTATTTTAATTTGAACATCAATTATTAAAATGATTAAAATATTAAAAAAATCTCGACATAACAAAAATAACATGAACTTGTCAGAATTTTGGTAATAAAATTCATTCTTTTCGAATATTTTTAGTTTGGTACTGATAAATTAGAACCTGGAATAGAGAAGCTTGCATCCCCGCATTTTCTTCTCCATTGCCACATCTCTAATAACAGGCTCGAAGATCTTCAATTTTGTACGAATTCCCAACTACGAGGTGCTCTCAATTTGAAAGGAAAGAGAAAAAAATATTATAATATTCCGGCAATTGAACATAACAGTCATCCGCCGCTTGCCTCCTCCGAATGTCGTTCTGTTTTCCCAGGTCTCTTCTCCACTTTTCATCTGCCAAGTTGCTCTTGAAAATGTCGGTCAGAAGTTCTTCTCGTGATTCAACTCGAATCCCTCTCCCAGAAGAGGAACCGGGTAATAATCTTCACCCTTTGCCACCCTGTTTCTGTATCTCTCTCATTTTATTAGGAAAATCTTCTTTTTCTGCCTTAGTTCGCTGAATATTGAAATTCTTCCTTCCATTTTGGTTACTTGCGCTAGGTATTGGATCCCCGAGTCGTGTTTACGTGAGAACAAAAAGGGTGAAGAGGACAACAAGCGTCGCAACCGAGAACCCTAAAGCAGAGCCTCCTGATGAGAAGGTTTCTATTGTAAAGTTTTTTATCTTTCTCTATTAATTAGTTTTCCTGATTATTCTTAGACTTGGCCTTGAAATTTGAAAACTTCAGACTCTCTCCCTCCCTGCTGCTAGAACGTTCCCCTTCAGAGTAGAAGAAAGGCCAATCGCGGAAATTTGGTGACAAATTTGACGAAATTATATACCGAAACTCGTGATGATTACTATGCTTTTATGTTCGGAATAGGATCAGCTTCGTCTTGTCTTTTAGAAACACGGTGCCTGTTCGGGGATACATGGTCTGGTTACATACGAGTCAGTTATGTCTGTTCTGTTGTTCTGTCTGGCATATTATGTATTAGTTATGATTGTCTTATCTTTTATTCTCGCCGAAGCTGTGGCGGGTTGTGTATTTTTCTCCTATTCATATTTAACGTCCTGACTCGTTTTATTCTCACCTTCACTTTTTCTTGTTTAATTTTTTTATCTGTCTTTGCGTGCCAAATAGGCTTTGCTGCCAGTTGGCCAAACTTATCTTTTTGGCAAAGTAGATCCATTCTTTCACCGAGTCGTCATAATATTGTTTACTTCAGTTTGTTTATGAAAAGTTTTTTATCTGTTCCAAGCCATGCTGCACAATTTTGTTCATTGAATGTTTAACTCTACAGCTTTCTAGCGTACCAGACATTGAAGGATTTGCATATAGAAGGACCATTGCATCTTCCCCGTTGAGTAAGATGATTCCTTGTTGCATTCTGTATGGTCCTAATTTTTGCTCTAATAATGATGTTAAAATCTACAGTGTCCATCGCTCTAGGCTCTAATTCATTTTATTGCTACGTAATATATTCCAAGAACAGAAGAAATGAAACAGCTGATTCTTTCTAGAATAACTGTTTCAAGAAGGTGTTGTACGTTGCTTACACTGTAACACATCAGATCAATAGTAATTGGTGTGCCATCAGGATCAATTGGCCTTTCTGTATCAATTGTCACTTGATCTGCTTTCTAATGATCCGGATATCTACTGCTACAACCTCTTCTGCACCTGTTCTTGATCATGGTATCATATTACGGATAAGTGGTTCTGCAGGCAAACCAAAATTGAGCTCCGACATGCTACAGGAGGAAGATATTGATGTTTCCAGCAAAACAGAAGGTATTTAAAGGTGGATGAGGAATATAGCAAGTTGCTATTAGATTTTGTTTGTTTTTATTCTTTTCCTAATTTCTTTGGAGGTTTCTGCATTCTCTTGGTATGGCCAGTGGAAACATTTTCTTGCAATAATTGGTATTTTCAGTTGAACTTTATAATATTTTGGTATGAAACAGTGCACTCACCTACTAATTGGGAAGAAGTTCTTCAAGGAATACGCCTTATGAGGTCATCAGAGGATGCTCCTGTAGATTCTATGGGATGTGAGAAAGCTGGTAGCTTTCTTCCTGCCAAGGTACTAAGAAACAGAAATGGTATATTCTCATTCTTATCTGACAGCATGGTTTGTTATATTTGAGGTTTTCATTCCTCTCTTTCTTGATTTTTTTACAGATTCTAGTTGCAAATTCTTATATTTTTAAGGATGTTTGAGTCATTTCGTCTATCATCAGGAAAGAAGGTTTGCAGTGTTGGTGTCATCACTTCTGTCGAGCCAAACAAAGGATAATGTTACACATGGCAAGTTCTAAAACAGTTCAACATTTCAATATCCATATTTTACTCTTACGGCTGAAGTAACTTTAAGGTAAGAAAATTGATAAAGGTTATAATTAGAACTGCAGAAGCAATACAGCGCCTCCATCAGAATGGTTTGTTGGCTGCTGATGCTATTGTTAAAGCCAGTGAAGCAACAATCAAGAGTCTGATCTATCCGGTATGAGTTATGTCTAATTCTCTTTTCTGCGATGATTTTCGCTGTTCACTGTTTGCATTTGCCTGTGCAAATAAGCAGGTTGGATTTTATTCAAGAAAAGCAACGTATATGAAAAAAGTTGCAGAGATCTGCCTCACAAAGTTTGGTGGAGATATTCCCAGTTCTTTAGAGGAGTTGCTTTCTCTCCCTGGAATTGGACCTAAAATGGCTCACCTGGTACCCAGTAATAGCTGTCTTTGTTTCTGTTTAGAAATTCTGAGTGGCAAATTGCTTGTGAATATGGTACTCTTCTCACTTTCTCTTTATTGTATTGGTGGAGGTCATGAATGTTGGATGGAATGATGTCCAAGGCATATGTGTAGATACTCATGTGCACCGTATATGCAATCGACTTGGATGGGTATCTCAGCCAGGGACACATCAAGTAAGTCATCATTCTTAAAAAAGAAAATTCGAGTTCAGAGATGTTTACTTTGATGTTCTGAAAGTGCTGGAACTTCCTAGTCAAGTAAAGTTTATTACTGCATGTTTTTGCTTGCAGAGAACTTTATCCCCTGAGGAAACAAGAGTGTCTCTACAGTCATGGCTTCCAAAGGAAGAATGGGTTGCAATTAATCCGTTGCTGGTACATCTCTTGTCTTTATGAGCTTTCTATTTTTCTTCCTGATATTGAGGGCTTCTTTGCTTTCGTAGTATCTCTTGAGTATGTTTCAAATTTATATTATTTTGTGATTCATCTGTACTATATTTTACTATGTTTTGTCTTTGCTACCACATGAGTTGATTGTACCCACAAAATTTAATTGGGTTAGAAAGTCATATCTTGATGATTAGCAAGAAAGATCAACTTCTAACTATCAGTAAGTATAGGTATGTTTTCATATTAGAGGCATCATAATTAACAAAATTTTGTTATTAAATTGGCAGGTTGGATTTGGACAGACCATTTGTACTCCACTCAGACCTCGATGTGGTGAGTGTCACATAAATAATTTGTGCCCATCTGCTTTCAAGGTGACATCAAGTCCAAGATCTAAGACAAAAAAGTCCAAATAAAACTTCTTGACAACACTTTATTGCTCATTAATACAATTTTTTCTAAGATTAATGATCTGCTCTTCTTGATTCTAAAAGTCTACATCTATTGGATGTTAGACTTGTGCGGTTTGGGAAAAGATCTAGTATTTTGAATATGGTAAGATTTTTTACAGCGCTGGTAAACTTGTCAAAATAGTCTCTGTCGAAATGTTGGGTACCCGAAGTATTGGAGTTCTATTCTTTGTAATATTTTGGATACTGGGAATTGCTCTGGGCTGATTGAGTGGAAAACCATTTGAAAGCACATTTGTAGTTAATCTGTATGTATAATCAGTAAATAGACTTCCCTGCATTTAATCATTGATTTTCTTTCGAATCATATGATGGTTGTCACTTCAGTAATTTCCTCGTTTTCTTTGTCAACATTGTGGTCGTTAACATGAGAGTAACTTCTTGGCCTCATCAATACCATGCAATCAGATTATGTAAAGGCTCTTATGTTGCCAGCAGAAACAGGATTCTATCAGTTTACATGTTAATGGCATGCGATATTCCCAGGACCCACTGCACTGCTCGTATCCATCTAAACAATGTTGTTTCTGGTCGTATTGCATCATCATTAGCATTCAAGGCGATCAGATCGCAATCAGATCATAAAAGCCCTTTTGTTAATGCTTGTGTAAGCTGGATTCTACAAGTAATGTCGTGCGGTATCCCCAGGACTAATCCAAATTAGGGGTGTCAATGACTTGGATCTCTATAACCAATTCAATAAGTTTATTGGATATCCAATAAGAATCCAATAAGTTTATTGGATATCCTGTATTGGATATCCAAGATCTGTTAAGAAAATAGTATTTTAATATAGAGTTATAAAAAATTATAATTAAAAAAAAAAAAAATTAAAAATATTTATGGGGAGAAAATTTAGAGAGAAAATGTAGAGAGAAAATATATAGAGAGAAAATATATAGAAAGAAAATGTATAGATTATATAGAGAAAAATCTAGAGATAAAATTAAGAGAAAAAATTTAGAAAAAAATTGTTAGAGAAAATTCTAGAAAACAAATTTAGAGAGAGAAAATCTTGAGAGGGAAAATCTTATAGTCTAAAAAAAAATGAAAATGAGAGAAAGTAGAGGGTACTCATTTATTTTTACTTTAAATTTTATATTTTTAAAGATTTTTAATTTTTTAACGTAAGGGTATGATTTTAACTTAATTTTACTTTTATTTTTAAAATTTTATTAAATTTTAATATAATTTTTATATTTTAAAAAAAAAAAATATAATATAATAATACATAAGTTAGGGCAGGTAAGTAGGACAGGTTAGGTTGGGTCCGGTGAAGTCGGATTGGGTCAAGAAGAAGGGCATTAGAAAGATCAGAAATTAAGTTCTTATTAATGAAGAGGAAGCAACACCTTTTTGAATCTTCTCTAAAGCCCTTATACTGCACAAACTACAATTACAACATCATTGTTAAGGAATCCACCATGGAGGTGAGCTTTATAAAGATCCCCGGGTTTTCTACCTCATGGAACTGAAAATCTGCTCTGGAGGTGAGCTTCTACCTCATGGGACTCAAAATCTGCTCTAGAGGTGAGTTTACAAAGATGCCCTGGTTTTCTACCTCATGGGACTGAAAATCTGCTGTTACAGATATTTTCTTGACAAATTCAGTAGACCTCAGTAGGAAGTTTGCTCCTTCGCCACGCCCAGTAGTTTGCTCGCATTGGGTCCACTCTTTCCAAGACACAGCAAATTGTGTTAGCAAACTTAGCATCCAAAGTGTCACCCGATGAATGTTTGAGGCCACCAATAAGACTTGTGAATTCTCCACTGGGTTCAAAACCATAGCATAGAAGATCCAATAGCAGACTCAAAGCAAAAACACAGTTAGGATCTATCTTCAGTACCTCCAGACACAAGGAGGACACTTTGGTGTCTGTTACCAACAATTTGTGATCACCTTTATACAAACCCCTGAGGTACCTCCAGGGACTCTCATTAGGTGGATTAGACAAAATGGCCTTCACTGTGTAGCTGACTTCAGAATCTCTCACAGCTTGCAGACCACCAAGAACGGGAGACCGAGTCATGATGAAATACCTCTATTCAACACCAACTAGAAGATTAGCTTGTTTTTTTAATATATGTTCAATACAAGAAGAAATTTGATATTAAGGAGAACTGAACAAGACACCTCCAGAACTACATACCTGATTCCAAGCAGAATTATTAAAAATGTCATCCTCAAGCAATTTATCACAGTACTCGAGCTCATCCTCCCAACCTCCCAATGTTTCCAGAACCCACTGCAGATAACAACCTTTCAGTCTTACAACCACCTGGCTAAGGATAATACTAACCATTAAATGAAGCTATACATACCAGCCTATGAGACCAAGCATGGTAGTTTTTTGCATCCAGGGCCAGAATTTTCTTTGTGAATTGAAGTTCAACACTGGCCGCTTTAGTCCCCAGTTTCTCTGAAACCCAACGTCTATGATGCCTGCAGAGATTCATTCTTAGCATAATATACTCAGCTATTAAGTGGACGTCAAGTTCTTTTACATTATAATTGAATTTAAACCAATATTTTCAGTTAATGAGATTATCGCCATTTGTAGGTTCCTTGGTTGTATTTGGAATAACATTCTGATATCGGCTAATCAGCTTGCTTATCCTCTGGTTAAGCAAGGGTCTCCTCCAGTCTCTCGTTCCAACAGAGACCCCTTTCATCCTCCTCTTTTCATTTTGAAAACAAAACTCGCCTTTTTCCAAAAAGAAGGAAAAAAAAAAGCAATGCAAAAAGTAGGGTAAAGAAATAAGGTAGCAGAAATTTGCTAACGACCTTTCTCATTAAATTTTATGTATTTGCTGAACAAAAGGCCGAGTTCTTCGTTTTCCACGTTGAGAAGCACACGACACAATAGAGTAACAGGTTTGATCCCGATAAATACTCAACCCCCTGGAAGGACCATGAATGATGTGCCTAATATTAGCTGCATACTGTTAGAGACATATCAGCTGGGGGACCACAGAAAACCAGAAAACCAGCCAGCCTATCCTACGAGTCTATTCAAGGAGGCATAAGAAAGGAATAGAACGTGGGAGTGGGGTTGAGAGGGATGGCTAACAGAACACCAAGGAATAATGAATAAAGGAAGGCACGTGGTGGCCCAGGAGTAGTTAGGAAGGGAATAAGAAGTACGAGGAAAAGGAGGAGGGATCATCTTGGGAATTTGTGTTTTTATCAAAGGAGGAGCCGAAGCTCTGGACTGTCTTACTCAACAGGTTATCTCTTCAGGTATCGTTGCTCTATACTTTTCTTCAGTTCTGCTACTATTAACAGCTCACAAAACAGAGTTATCTATCAACTGGTCCGACCTGCCGGATTCGAAGGAGAAGAAAAAAATGGCCAAGAAAGGTGCATTGGAAAATAGAGTTGAAGATTTGGAGAAAAACCTGATGACGCTATCAGAAACTGTGAGAACTGAGGGAGAATGTACACAACGTCTTGGTACTGTGATGTCCTCGGTGGAAAATCTGCAACGGACTTGTAATGGCATCGCAACTCTGAAGGAGCTGGTCGAACAACTTTTGAGGGCGTAGGAAAAACTCCTGGAGGGGCCAGATAGAGGCAAACGTTTACAGGGGGATCCTTCGTTCGAGACATTAGCGAGCTCCAGCAGGACGGTGACTCAAGGACTTCGTGACATGCCAGGGACTATCAGAGAACCTATGTTGGGGGCATTAGACGAGTTCCGAATGGCTGCGAAGAAAGTTGAGCTTCCCAATTTCACGGGGGAAGACCCGGAGAGCTGGATCGCACGTGCGGAGCAATACTTCGAGATCCAGAGGACTAGCCCAGAGGTAAAATTACAGTTAGCATTCGTTTCTATGGAAGGAGGGTCAATCCACTGGTTTCTTTGTTTGAAGAAGAAATTTCCCAACCTTACCTGGGAACGCCTGGTCGAAGAGATCCTACAACGATATGGCAGCCGGGGAGCCTCTAATCCTTACGAGAGATTGGTTGCTCTGAAGCAAGAAGGTAAAGTGGATGAATATGTGGAAAGCTTTGAACAAGTTCTCGCACATATTGCTGATTTGCCGGAGGAGCAAATTTTAGGCTACTTCATCAATGGCCTTCGGGAGGATGTTAAAAGGAAGATTAGAGTCCATCGTCAAGAGGATGTCTCCCGTGCGATCGACTTGCGCGAGATAGAGGAGGAAATCGTGTCCGAGCAGGACTTTGCGGCGGTGAATAGGCGAGACGCGACCTGGCTTCACAGTCGCGGCTCCGGATTTGGGGGAAATAGGGTGAAGACCCGAGTCAGACCCAACGTCGGACCCCACGGTTCCGCAGTTCGGATAGACGGACCCCGACAATCCGCCTCCTTACCCGGCCACACAGGTAACTCTCTCCCTTCGCACTCTTCATCTTCCCCTTCCGCGGTGACTTCCTCAGCTTCAGCCACGCTCGAAAATGGACGCAGACCACCTTCCAGAGGATCGCGAGGCAGCAGGCATGTGTCCTACCCCGAGT
Source organism: Aristolochia fimbriata (assembly GCA_019845555.1). NCBI lineage: Eukaryota > Viridiplantae > Streptophyta > Magnoliopsida > Piperales > Aristolochiaceae > Aristolochia > Aristolochia fimbriata. Next base: position 20,615,930 of record CM034081.1, read on the forward strand.
TCTTGGAGAAAAAGGCTAAGGGGCTTTGCGTTCGTTGCGATGAGCCTTTCCATCCTCTTCATCGGTGTTCCAACAAATCTATACGAGTTATCATTGCAGCAGAAGATGAGGATTTACAGGCAAACGTCGAACCAGACGAGGACTGGACAATGGCAGGACCCTATTCTTGAGAATCAATTGGCGGAATTAGTGACAGAACAAATGGATTTGCCCCTATATAGTTGGGGGTCTCTCGGGGCCACGCACGATGAAATTGTTCGGTTCGATTGACGAAACACCGATTCGTTTACTGGTTGACAGTGGTGCTAGCCACAACTTTATCTCGAATACACTGGTCCGCAAGCTCGGGTTGAACATTGACAACACACCGGAGTTTGGCGTGCATTTGGGGGATGGACACAGAGTTCTCTCTCGGGGACTTTGCAAAGAATTGAAGGTACAGATTGGGGATATTCAAATTGCAGTCGATTGCTATCCGATCGATCTAGGAGGAGTCGACCTGATCCTAGGTGTCGCGTGGCTGGAAAAATTGAGAGATGCGAGTGGAATGGCGTAAGATGTATATGAAATTCACTCATAATGGCAGAGAAGTAACCATTCAAGGGGATCCTGCTCTCACCCGAACTCAGGTGTCCCTAAAATCTCTTCTAAAATCTCGGATGTTGAGTACGGTAAGGTTGTGTGGATGCAACAAATAGAAGGCACCAGTCTGGTTGTGCACTTATCCCCTCACCAACATGCCCAATTAGACGCTCTCCTTGCTCAATTTGGAAGGGTTTTTGAAGAGCACCACAGTTTGCCGACTGTTCGACCTACAAACCATGCCATCATGATTAAGCTGGGTGTAGGACCGGTGAACGTCCGTCCGTATCAGTACGCTCATGCACAAAAGGATGAAATGGAACGGTTAGTAGCTCAAATGTTAACAGCAGGTGTAATACAACCAAGTTGCAGCCCATTCTCTAGTCTGGTGATTTTGGTATGCAAGAAGGATGGGAGTTGGCAGTTTTGCGTCGACAACAGAGCACTCAATGCCGTCACAATTCCAAATAAGTACCCCATACCCGTAATTGACGAATTGTTAGATGAATTAAATGGAGCACAATTTTTCTCTAAAGTGGATTTACGATCAGGTTATCACCAAATTCGCATACGGGCAGATGACATCCCGAAGACAACCTTCCGAACTCATCAAGGTCACTATGAATTCTTAGTGATGCCATTTGGGCTCATCAATGCCCCATCAACTTTTCAAGCAACTATGAACGATGCATTCCGACCATTCTTACGTCGGTTCGTTCTAGTTTTTTTTTATGATATATTGGTGTATAGTCGTACGTGGGAAGATCACCTTCAGCACCTTACGACAGTGCTGGACACTTTGGCCCACCACAAATTTGTGGCAAATCAAGGTAAATGTCAATTTGGGCAGCAATCCGTAGAATACTTGGGGTATGTGATTTCTCATTAAGGTGTCGTTGTTGATCCAAAGAAAGTGAACAACGTGTTGCAGTGGCCGACTCCTTCGACTCCTAAGGCCGTAAGAGGATTTCTTGGATTGACTGGTTACTACCGTAAATTCATTTGAGACTACGGTAAGATAGCACAACCTCTAACAGATCTGCTGAAGAAGGATAATTTTGCTTGGGGACCCGAAGCTGCACAAGCATTTGATATGTTAAAAAAGGTGATGACTACAGCCCCTGTTTTGGCCTTACCTGATTTTGCCAAGGAATTTATCATAGAATGTGATGCCTCTGGTATGAGATTGGGTGTTGTACTCATGCAAGAATCCCGACCCATTGCTTTCCTTAGCAAAGCCTTAGGGGATCGCGCTCTAGCGAAGTCCACCTATGAAAAAGAACTGATGGCCTTGGTTCTTACAATCCAACATTGGCGACTGTATTTACTGGGGAGACGCTTTAAGGTACTCAGTGATCAAAAGAGCTTACGATTTTTTCTCCAGCAGCGCATCACCACCCCGGACCAGCAAAATTGGTTGGCCAAGCTTTTGGGGTACGACTTCAACATTGTGTACAAACCTGGCACACAAAACCAGGCTGCGGACGCCTTATCTCTTATACATGAGGACAGTTCATTGTGTGTCATCTCTCGTCCTCAGTGGATTAATGTAGAGAAGTTGCAAGAAGATGTACGCGACGATCCCGACTTAGCAGCACTAATTCAGCAATTTTCCGTTGCCCCCAATAGTAGGCAATGTTACCGGCTCATTCATGGTCAGTTACTATATAAGAACAGATTGGTTATTCCAGCCAGATCTAGTTGGGTACCACTTCTTTTATCCGAGTTCCATGCTACGCCAATTGGGGGTCATTCTAGGGCTTATCGGACTTACTGGCTCCTAGCTGCCAATGTATACTGGCGAGGGATGAAACGAGATATCTACCGATTTGTAGCAGAATGTGATATTTGTCAACGACAGAAATATCAAGCCACGTCTCCTGCTGGTTTACTGCAGCCATTACCAGTGCCGGAGAGGGTGTGGGAGGATATCTCCATGGACTTCATCACCGATCTCCCACTCTCGAGAGGTCAGGATGCTATATATGTAGTAGTAGATAGACTAACGAAGTATGCACATTTTCTTCTCATCAAACACCCTTAATCAGCTTGGACAGTGGGAGAATTATTTGCAAAGGAAGTCGTTCGTCTCCACGGCATCCCACGTTCCATTGTAAGTGATCGTGACCCCACTTTCATTAGCAATTTCTGGTCAGAATTCTTTCGTCTGCACGACACCCAACTTTGGATGAGCTCCTCCTACCACCCCGAGACAAATGGACAGACGAAAGTGTTAAATCGCTGCCTCGAAACCTACCTCTGTTGCTTCGCTACAGACCAACCAAGTTCATGGGTTGTCTGGCTTCATTGGGCAGAATACTGGTATAACACCACCTTCCACGTATCCGCAAACAGAACCCCGTTTCAGCTTGTGTATGGCGCCTCCACCTACGCTACTTCACTTTGTACCTGGGGAGACGATTGTAGAGGCAGTCGCTCAAGAATTGGTAGACCATGATGAGATCTTGAGACAATTAAAGCATAACCTGCACGGAGCCCAAAACAGGATGGCTAAATTTGCCAATGCCCATCGAAAAGACCTCTCTTTTCAAGAGGGAGAGTGGGTATATCTGAAGCTCCGACCCCATCACCAACAATCAGTGTCTCGACGAGTCAACCAAAAATTAGCAGCCAGATTTTATGGTCCCTTCAAAGTGCTCCAACGGATAGGGGCAGTTGCCTATAAATTGGAGCTCCCACCGGGCTCTCGAGCTCACCCAATATTCCATGCCTCGCTGTTGAAACGAGCAATAGGTGCCAGGCAGCCGCAAATATCATTACCTGACTCTTTAGCCGAAGAAACAGAAGTTATATTTGAGCTAGCTGCTGTCCTAGCAGTACGTACAGTCATGAACGGTCAGCAGCACGTGAATCAGGTCCTACTTCAATGGAAGGGCAAATCAGTGGATGAGGCAACTTGGGAGGGTAATGAGCAGATGCAGAATCAGTTTCCTACATTTAGCCTTGGGGACAAGGCTAATCTTGGGAAGGGAGGTATTGTTAGAGACATATCAGCTGGGGGACCACATAAAACCAGCCAGCCTATCCTACAAGTCTATTCAAGGAGGCATAAGAAAGGAATAGAACGTGGGAGTGGGGTTGAGAGGGATGGCTAACAGAACACCAGGGAATAATGAATAAAGGAAGGCCGGCCTAGGAGTAGTTAGGAAGGGAATAAGAAGTACGAGGGAAAGGAGGAGGGATCATCTTGGGAATTTGTGTTTTTATCAAAGGAGGAGTCGGAGCTCTGGATTGTCTTACTCGATAGGTTTTATCTCTTCAGGTATCGTTGCTCTATACTTTTCTTCAGTTCTGCTACTATTAACAGCTCACAAAACAGAGTTATCTATCACATACTAATCATGTAGTCTATTTCTCTCACCAGATCTGATAGTTTTTGGGGTTTCCCTCAGCAACATGTGCGACAAAATCCAGTTCTTCATGCAGGTCAGCATTAATTTCTTCCAATACAAGACGTCTGAAATGCCAAACCTATGTGTAATACCAAAAAAAAAAAAAAAAAAAAATCCTGCACCAATTAGCTGATATTTCCACAGATAAGAGGGTAAGATGTTTCAAAAGCAAAGCAGCTTAAAAAATCACAAGAGAAATTCCAAACATAAAATGAATTTTTCTACATTGTACAATCCCCTTGTCGACTCAAATACACAGTTTAGTCAACAAGGCTGTTCATAATTTTAAGCGACAACCCTGCTATAACATAAAGCAACATGCCTGTAATATAAGAAAATAAAAAAAAAGGATACTGACTGCAAAGATGTCCAACAGTATGTTATGTCAAACAAAAGACCACGGTAGATAAAACAAAAATAATACTTAGTTCAAGCATAACAAAGATTTCCCACGTACCCACTTCAAGTTCTACAAGTGAGACGAGTTGGTTCCATAAAAATGAATTACCAGAAGGAAATCATTCCTCATAAATCACCTCTTTAATTTAATGATCGTTCCATAGTCACCACACTGTCAGTTGAACATGTTTTTCATGCTAGTCCTTCCTAATCATACAAACAGGTTCCATTCACCCTCCCATATAATTGAAAGGGATACTCTTGATGCTGAGAAAATTCCCATTTCCATTCATAATAACTGGTTTTCTTAATAACTTCTCAAATTCATAAAATATACGTATTTTTAACATCTGTACAAAAAAATGAAAATCGACCTTTATGTTCCCTGGAGAGATTCACAACAGGATACTTGCCAATAACAGTAAAACTGAGGTCTACCATATGTTGTCTAGCCTGCTTGGATCAAATGCAGGGGCAAGTGGACAGACAGAATCTGAGGGCATCCACGTTACTAAAAGATAAGTCTCCAATCGTCTACCAACTCTGATATGAAAAAAGGAGATTGTGGATAAAGTTCTTATTAGACCTATGCTGGGTTGGACAGAAGCCACTACCACAAAGTCTTTCTTGCTCATATTATCCTTGCGTGGAACCCAGAGATATTTATAAGTGGCTCAAACTTTGAAGAAATTTAAAGCTCTTGATGAATTCTGTACTCTAGAGGGAGCTTTGAAGAAGAGGAGATAGCTAAACTCACCAGCAACCAGCTTTTTAGCACTGCTGGCAAAAATATCTTTCGTTAAAGACAGTAGACAGAATTTTTCAACTGGTGTCCACTGCCTTCTGGACAGTTCTCTGTAGCCTCTTCCATAGCATTCAATCGTCTTTCTTCCCATCTACCTCTGCACTAGGTGTGCCAGCATCCTTTACTTGTTGGACCAAAGAGAGAAAAACTACTAAAATTGATGAACTGATAAAAAGGGTGCAACCAGCTGTTGACTTTGCAAACTCTGTGGTGATAAAGATAAATTGGCTAATCACATCCAGATGGATTGCACATTCATTAGTGTTCTTTGGTGAGCAGTTGTGAAGAAATTTTGTATTTAAATCTGTTTCTTGGTGCCTAAATCAATTCATGTATCCTCACCAGCAGTCCCACCCCTCCAACAACAGAAAGACATTATGAAAAGCCTCAATGGCTCCAACGCCAGGAATCTCTGGATGGAAAATGATGGAGAAATATCTAATAGTTCACCAAGCTCTGTGGTTATATGGGGGATTTGTAGTGGGAGGTCTTCCATTCAAGTCCCATTAGGGGCATAACGCACCTTCATGCAAGTGCACTGTTTTAAAAAAGAAAAAGAAAAAAACTTCAACAAGCTCAGAGTGCTTGGTCATAACGCGAACAACTCATGATATTTTCAATAATCCTCTACCTTCATGACATGCCTTACTTTCTAGCCCATTGATAAAAAGTTCTGGTATCAAGTCATTTGTCATTTAAAAAATCACAGGCCTCACCCTGCTCTCCTTTGGCAGCTTCCATGAGGACATCTGAAGCTAAAATTGGATAACCCTTTTGAAACCCATGGCCACCAGGGGCCAGGGGCTCCATTAGAGACTGTAATGCTTCTATCCTCTTCTTTTTCCAGTTCCATTCACATCTCAAACTCAGTTAAACAGAAGCATGGACCCTCCTTTATTTATTACTTCCCCAAGTCATTGAGGGGAATTGATCCAGGGTTGTTGCATGGATGTGCACGCTACTCAATCTATCAAGGAAGCTCAGATACATTCACGATGGGTTCCAAAAAATAGTCTCTGCATGGAAAATCAGCTGCTTTCACAGCCCAATGCTCTATCAGCTAGCAGAGGGATTATTGAAGAAGTCATTGCAGATGGGAAATTTCTCCCTATCTAATTCAAGAGATGAGTATCGCATATTCAATTTTAAGCATTGATTTATATTTTTTAACCGATTTCCAAAAAACAAAAAAAATATCATGTTGCACTTCGTGTCTGCTCAACACTGGTGCAGAAATCATGTAAAAAGGTAGTCTTTCTTTCTGCAGATAACATGTTCTACAGCAGGGAAAATAAGTTTCGTTAATTCTGTCTTTCTTCTAGCTCAATCCAAGCTTAATCATACTGAAACTTTACGACTTTGTCGTTCACAATGGGGGCTAGAAACACAGAAATAATCGACTTTATTTCTTAGACAACATCTCCATACAAAAGATAACATTCATCAACAACTCTTCCTTGGACAAATTAACTGTCAAAACCTATGATCGCTATCATACTGCTGTCAGTCAAACAACAACCAGAGCAAGTACACAAGAACTTAGAATACTCACAGTGTAGTTCCCCGGATTCATTCTGATGGTTTCAGTGGTGAGTTGAAGCGCGCGGGGGCTTCTCTCGTCGGATTGATAAATGGCACGAAAGTAATCCATGGTTTCCCGGAAGTCGTCCTTGTAGGCAATTGCGACGACCGGATTGGGGCCATCGTCTTGCGGCACCGGATTCACGTCCGACCACTCAGGCCTCCGGCTGAAGGGTACTCTCTCATCTTCGTCCGAATCCATAATCGCGAGTTCTTGTGCGAGTTTCTCACTGAGGGACTACGCCGATGTGGAATGCGGCCTCTTGATTTTGCTTTTTGGGAAAGTTATCTGGAATTTATGTTGTTAGAGGAATAAATGGAAGCTTAGAAGGCGAACAGTCAGGTAATGACCAATATACCCTTCGCTTCGAGTGCTGCTTTGTTTATTCCTTAGTCCTTACGGACGGTAGCGGAGGACAGAAACTATAAGCAGCTTCTGTGTCGGAAGCGATGACGATAGCTGCTGGGATTGGGTACGCCTTGGTAGCACTGGGACCTTCTCTCTCGCTGTTCGTGTCCGTAATTGCTAAGAAGCCCTTTTTGATCCTTACAGTTCTCTCAAGGTGGAGTTCGAACTGCAATCTCGTATTCCATTTTATTCTTCTTTTGACTATGTTTATCTTCCTGGTGCGTCGGACTAGGTTCAATCGAACCATTCTCCTTCCATAAATCTCCGATTCACGATTAAAACGCCGGAATGTTTTGGCTTCGTCAGAATCGTTGCTGGAAACGTTAATTTGAGTGCGCGACAGCTCCCTCAGCTTTTTATCTTTGATGAACATTTTTGTGTGAAACCTTTCGCTTCGTTTGTGAATCTGTAGCTCTATTACTTCATTCTCTCTCAAATTTTCGAGTTAAATTAGGTTTTACTTTTTCAGGTTAGATATCTTAAGATGTCTGAGGTGGTTTATCACAAATTTTAGATATGATGAACGTCGTAATAGATTTTTGAGCGAAATATTTTGCTCTGAGAATTATTTGGTTTTATCAATGTTATGATTTTAAATAATCTGATTAATTTTGTATTTTGTTTCACGCCACTATTCCTTTGAAGAAGCCGATGACTCGTTAACTTCATTTGATGATGAGAGCATGCAATTAGTGTTTTAGGTTTCCTTTCTTGAGTTTAATACTTATTCGTGCGAATTGATTGATGGCTACAGCACTTTGTTATGGCTGGTGAGCTTGATTGTGCTATCTGGACTGTGGAGGGGATTCCTTCCTTTAAAATCTTTGTCAGGGTGGCCCTATGCAGTTCTTCTTGTTACGTCTGTTGGTTTCCAAGAAGGGTTGAGGATTATTTTCTGGAAAATATATATGTAAGTCTGAATTCTTGCACCTGTAATTATCATTAGAAAAAATTATATTCTAAATCATATTCTATGTTAGTTTTTCTTTTTTTTTTTATGAAAGTGAATACATTTTACTCCCAAATACAAGTTTTACTCCCAATGCTGTTGTGGAGACTCGAACCCAAGACCTCTCGCAGCAATAACTCCCATGGGACCACTGAGCTAATGCCCAAGACCCTATGTTAGTTTTTCTTTTGATATTGTTCTGTGAACACTTGATCTCCAGGCGCCTTTGAAAATTTGTCCTAGTTAGGAATGTATACTCCCTATACAAAACAAAGGCTTTGGGGTTGCATGCATTTGTTCTTGAACCATTCTGTTTGCTTGAGACAGAAATACTGATAGCCTATTGAGTAATCAGTCCAGAAATAGACAAATGAAATTAGATAGAACAGTAGGCAACTTACCAAAATCAACTCCCCTAGTAGACGAAGGAAAATAACCAGAGCAGTAGTTGCTCCTTAATACACTCCAGAGCAGTAATTGCTCCTCCCCTTTTCTTCCTTGTTAGCAAAAAAACTCCCTACCTCCTACCTTCTTTCCACCACTTCTTAGTCTGCTGCTCCCCTGTACAGCTAGCTACGTGTCCCTACTAAATAGGGTCCTGTGACCTCTTTTTACCAGCAGACGGTTATGCTTTTGTCCCCTGCATGGGCCCACCTTTAAGTCTCCTAGTGTATACATGCAAAATAGGTGGTGGACCTGTAACTTGCTTAACTTGAGTCGACCTTTCAGAGCCACACCTAACATAAAGTATGATCTTGGACCATGCAATCAAGAATTCTATTATGGGAAAATATAGAGATTTTTTTCCTATTTTTAGCTGACTGTGGTTATATTGGAAATGGAAAACTTGCTGTTCATCAGGAAATTATTAAGGTATTGTGTATATTTTCATTGCATTCCACTGAATATCTTGCTTGTTTTAATAATGACCTTGATTAACTTTGTTTAGGAGGTTAGAAGACATGTTGGATGCTTTTGCTGATAGAGTTTCAAAACCTCGCCTCTTTGTTACGGATAAGTTGCTAATTGCACTCGGTAAAGACATATGTAACCAAAAATTTGTTTTGCTTAGCCCATTTGCCTTAACCATATATTAGGAAGTAACATGTTACAGCAGAGAACTGCATGTTGGTAAAGGGAGCTGCTTTTGAAGTGCGCAAGAATCATTTGTAAGCTTCTGGCTACTATTGGATCTGACATGTTTCTGACGTTTTTGCTCTATTACTGTGGTCATGCAGCTGCTGGCTTAGGTCATGGTGTGGCTCATGCAGTCTTTTTTTGTCTTAGCCTTCTAACACCTGCATTTGGCCCAGCAACATTTTATGTTGATAGATGTTCGCGACTTCCATTTTTCCTCGTTTGTGGTGAGTTGCCTCTTTCATGCTAGCTCATGTAGCTTTTTTATGTTGCTCTTGGCTTCTGGATGAATGGTTAGACTTTAAAATTGACTGAAGCACAGATTCATCGTGCTTCAGTATGCCTTTCTCTTCTCTTCTACAGTTCATAGCAATTAATTGGAACAACTGAAAAAAGAGAAATGAGGATATGATTGACATCCCTATGATGTCTGCAATGATTGAACTTGTCATTGTGGTTATTGGAATCTGCTAAGCTATTCTGTGTTTATACTCTGTTATTCTCTTAGCATAATAAAGAAAAGGAAGTTCATCACTAGCTATTATTGTTGTTCATTGTTATCAAACAGCAGAGGGCTTAACTAGCAAACAGTTTCATCTATGTGATTATCCGGAACTATCAGTTGGAAAATTTATGAACTTAATGAAAATGAGAATATGAAAAGTTCAATTAGCAACAGTTCCCGGTAGTTATTTAAAAATTTCTCCTTGTTAACAATGAACAGTTGGAGAGCTCTCAAGATTGATTATTCTGATTTATATGGAATTTTTATCTTTAAATGTTTCACCTGTACCTGGCAGCCATTATTGCTCTTGGATTTGTGACAATCCATACTGTTTCAATGGTAATTGCTTTCAATGGATATGCCGAACAAAGGACGACTGACCAAATATTTGTTTCTGTTGTCCACCTGATTGCTTCTCTCGTGGTAAGTATCTTACTACAATGCAGTGGCAATTTTGTCCATGGATATTCATTTCGTTTTTTCTTTTTAATTGAGACATTAGAGAGCTCTTCTTTTCTTCTTCTTGATTTGGATGACTATTACAAAACCTCGTCCAATAACCATGTTTCTTGATGGGAAGCCCTCACTTTCTTGGCTAAAAAATCCATAGGTCATAAACTAAACATTCTCTGTTATGTCTAATCAGACAGGAGCATGTTCAGTCAAAACCCTTCTGCTTAAAACCCAAGAGCTGTAGGGAGGATCAACATATCCCTGTTTGTTTATATAACCAACTGATCAGAATAATTTCCATTTTGCAGACGCTGATCAACCTTGTACCAGGAGGATGCATCGTTGGAGTTCCGGTCCTATATGCCATGACTATTTTGACTTTGCTGCATTGCGGAAGAGTGGTAATGAAAAGAATCACAGAAGCTGCAAACAGACAAGTAAATAGGTAAATAGGTTAGTTTGTGAGGAAAAGAAAAATCCTGTATCTTTACTATGTTTTCTCGCATCATCCCCCAGATTCCACTAAGTAATCTGAAGTTATTGAGAAGATCTTTTGCCTGAAATTGGTTGGCGGACAGATGGGAACTTAACTTCAGAAACATTGAGAAAAAGGGCAAAGTTCCCCGGATTCTTTTGATGAACATGATCAGATAAAGCAAACCAGGTTCTTAACCCATGCCTGTGGTATTCATTCACAGATTTTGTTGATAGCTAAATTGGTTGGCCTGCCCAAGCAAATGACGGTTGGCTGAGGTTCATAAATTTTAAATCAAGCAAATTTTGTCATGGAACCATTATCAACAGGGCGAGGTCAGATTTTGGGCGAACGTCATTCGCCTGCAGCTTTTGGGGTGCAAGCAGAATGGAAGCATACCAACAATATCATCGTAAATTAGAAAAAGTAGAATGATATAAGACTTGCAAATTGTAAGAGTAATAAGTATTTTTTCAAAACTGGTAACACTAGCCTGTTGGTTTCAAAATATTATATCTCTGAACTAGATCCCAAGATAGCGCAAGTAATCTCGATTGAAAGCATAAGTCTTTCCGTAATGCTAACTAGGAGCCCATGTAGAACAGTAACAGACGGAGGAACTATCTGGCAAGTATATCAAATTTCATTCCAATAAATTGAACTCCATAGGGATAAAAATGCGAGGAACAAAGAAGAAATTAAGGAGAATTTTATACACATTGTAGCTTGCCAACTAAGCACAAGCTCTATCGAAACTGATTCCATACTTATTACCAAAATAATAATAATAAAAAAAATTAATCAACGTAAATTCTCTATATCTTTACAGATTGCGGTAGTAAACAATTGAAACGTTTCATCGCTGAGCCGATCGTTCCTTGGGCAGATATTTTCTTCTCTCTATTCACTTGAGGAAGAACTTCCAAACTTCTCTGTCGGACATATCTGTCACAACATGAGCGCCAAATACTCCCTCCTCGTCCACCATTGCTCGTAGCTGCTTTGCTCCACCGTTAAATCCAACCAGATTCTTTTTCATTGCAAGGTACATTACCCCATATGGAGGCCGCAAACACTGGAGAAAAACGAAGGAAAACGTTCGTAACCGACAAAACCTCTGAGGAAGAAAAACAGAGGAAATTAGAGTGTAAAATACGCATACCTTCTTTATGAGAGCATAAAGTTTCCTCAGAGAGGTAACGGAGTACGGAATCTCTGTCATCAAAATGACATCATAGCCTCCTTCCCCGCTGTCAGTTTCACTTGCCCTCTCCCACGCACGGCTCCCAGAAAGCTTCCTAGACCTCCTGGCAGATTCATGACCAATGACGCTGCCATCTTGGCTACTACACCCATCATTGAAATCCTCTTCAGAGAAACTCAGACTCATTGCCCCAGGAAGTGTCTCAATTCCATCCCTCACAACAGATAGGACTGTGTGAAGCTCTTCCCAGTCCCCAGCATAAAAGTGGACCTCAGGGGCCAATGAATGCCTGGATGGGGTCAAAGGACTCTCTGGTTGCCTGCTTTGCCTGTCACGGGCCTGTTCAAGATTGGCAAGAACGTTGGGTATTGTTGTGCACCGCACTGTCTCTGCACTTATGTCTTGAAAATGTACTGTCGAAGCACCCTGTAATGCATCAAGTGATCAGGAGATCACGAGTAAGCTTGTGAGGGAAGGATGTGCTTCAAAAGGCAAATAAAAAACTTTGTTTTCGGACACCAAAACTGCAATACATGAAACATGACCAAAAATCTCTAGAGACGTTTGAGTGAAAAAATTAAAAAAAAAAAATCGTTGATGTTTCTAGTAGCTTTCATATGATTAAAATAAAAAATTACCTACAAAACACATAACAAGAAACTTCTGTTTAGACTTTAGCCTTCTTCACAAATTTTGAGCCATAACACTCAGCACGGCATAACCTATTTCCTTTTCAACTCTTCATGTTACCAATTTTAATCTATTTTTCTGCTAATAGTAAGGACATCTGGAAGAAACAAAAACATTTAGCAGGTATTTGGAGGGTACCTTCAGGCAAGCAAAGATCCCAGGAAGTCCATAGTTGCAACCAAGCTGTACATGCCAACAAAAGAACATGGAATCCATCAAACCAAACCAGAACAGGAGATGAGAATCAAAACAAAAGAGTCTCAATAATCATCAGGTTCTTGAGAGGACAAAGACCCTGAATTCACAAGACAATAATAGCCTCGGGAAGCGTCTAATTAACAAATATTTTAAGTCTCCTTTACCTCCAAAATTTTCTTGCCTCTAAAGCTTAGTTGCCCATCACGTATCTCAAGCTTAAGAACATTGACAAGGTCAATAGAACTCTCCCAAGATTTCAAGGATCCTGCAGGAGCAAGATAAATGTTTCACAATTGAGACCAAACAGAGTCTATAGTCAGTCAGACTTATATGGTAACTGTTACACCTACCTTCAGATTTTGATGATATAATCTCTGAACTGGTGAACCCAATGATATCGGCCACACTAACTCTTCCCTGCAGCATGAAGAAAATGAATAAAGCGCCAGTAAACAAGAGTTCAAACTATCATGCCGAAAACCTTTGATAGAAAACAAGCTTAGTAATCTATCTAGGTATACTCAACTTTATCACAGCTGCAGCAAAGGCTTGCACTCTAAAACATTGTTCAATTATAGCAAGAACTATTTTTGTTTAACAGCTTCAGTAGTAGATATAGTACATCATTGTAAACGTGAGATTAAATGACATAATCCCCAGCCATGGTTGGGATGAAAGCTGAGATATGAGATACCTTGAAGATGTTGATTCCTTGCAAATCCACATTTTCGCCAGCATATTTGTATGGGTGGGCATTCTGTTCATGAAATAGGAAAACTTCATTCAGATACCATGTTTAAGAAAATGGCCAAGCAACTCTAGAAAACCAAACTTTAGCGTCAAAAAATACCCTCGAAGGTAGTATCTCAACAGCCGGAGAAGGAAGATGCACATCTCTTTCAGAAATGGAGGAAATTGCCTGATTTGCCCTGTCATGAGGCAAGAGACCGGGCAAGCATTGAGCTAGAAGAGATGGTGCACGCATCTTTCCCTCTGGTGCAGGGAAGCTAGACCTCTTTACTCGTCAATGAGAGCGAGCAGCTGCATACCAATAAACTTCGAGATCAAGATCCAGTCAATGGAAACACGATACTTATTTTGAGCAATGCTAATGTCTGCAAAGAAGGAAACTTGTTTCCGAAGACATATTTTTCTTCGAAGAAAATGCAGAAAATTATTAAAAATCCACGGGTAAGAAAAGAGAAAAACAAAAAAGCACAATAAATTAGCTAGTGAACGACAGACCTTACATTCTATATGTGCCTGATTAAATTGGCAATTCCAAAAGAAATAAGATTCACAGCAGAATGATGATAGGCGATCCCAAAAGAAATCGGAATCACACAAAAAAAAAAAAAAAAAAAAAAAAAAAGTCGAACAGATTGAGGTATTAAAACTATGAATTCATTAGTATTCTACCAATCAAGGTCCAAATTTTGTAGATGAACAGCAGCGGATTACAACAAGCTAAATATTCATGTACCTACTTAGACGAAGAATATCGTGGCCATACTAGAAAAGCAAAAGTAATTACTGCATTAGAAAGATACAACTAAAACCTCCGCAAAATAAGTAAAAAGGCACCTCAAATCGTCCCCCCTACTAGGGAAAGCCGAAAATCTTTAAATTCTAAAAAAACTTGGGTTCCAGCAATAAATTCCTCAGATCACCGAACCGTGAGTGCGTATGAACATCACAATTATAAAACAGAAAAGAGGAAAGCAGGAAAGGAAAAAAGATTCTCAACCAAAGAAACAAGAAACCAACAGAAAAGAAAAGAGAAAACAGTTGCATTCGAGGAACCAATAAAAGACAAAACACACCGAGAATTGGCTAGTCCAAGAAAAATACAAAAGAAAAACACAAGGAAAGATTCGATAAGACGGAAGAGGGGAGGGAGGATCCATAAACGTACCAAAACTGGAAGGAGGTGAAGGGCGAAATTGTGGGGGAGAAGGAGGGAGAGATGGTCAATTAAAAGAGAAGGAGGAAGACGAAAACGGAGTGCAATTTCATAGAAGAAGCCCTAAGTCCGCCATGTCTGCTCTCTTCGTTTCACCCAGTCAAAAAAAATTGCTCTCCAAAGGAGTGAGTGAGAAAGAAGGAGAAGATAGACGGCGGAAGGGAGGAACCTTCCACGCTGCCGATGCCGAGAAGACGGGCACCTTTTTTAAAGGCCCGGCATTCCCATAAAACCCTCAGAAAAACTCTCGTAATACGAGAACGCCACTGGTCGTGGCGTCCCAGTCGGTGAAGTTTTGAGGATAACAACAGATTAACAAGATCTGGAAAGACCGTCAATCGTGGTTCGTTTCGAGTTGACAATGTTTTAAGTAACTCTCTAATCCCTTCTGAAAATAAAACACGCTCACGTCTAAGATAATATCCCAAACTTTCTATCATTAATCCTACATTAAGACAAACAAAGTGGAAAATAAGCGGCCCAATGGCCGTGTTTCGCTATTTCCCTCAACTCCATGGGTTTTAATTTATGGAGGGGGTGGTACACTGGTACTGGTGGGGCGGGGTAAAAAAAAGCGCGGCAGAAAATCCGGTCGGTTGGTCGGCTCCGATTCGCGTGAGCATGGGTCCCACTGAAAAATACCGAGAGACGTTCGGTGGAACTCGCGGTAGAAAAAAAAGAAAAAAATAAAATAAAATTAAGGAGGGCATTTCTCCCGGAGTTCCTGATGGGAAATATTCCACCCGTCCATCGATCCGCGTGTCGGTGGCACGTGCGATTCTTCTCTTAGTCTTAGTCGTCGTCTCTCGTCAGTCGTTCAGCACAAAAGCACTCTCGACTCAAGCACCCTTCACCCTCCCTCAGTAGTCAGTCCCTCTCCCTCCCGACGTGTAGTAGAGGAGGTGGTTAATTTTTGTTCATCAACGAGACGTCGAGGAGACCCTTGACTTGAGACGTACGAAACACATGCTTAGTTAGTCCTCCCAAATGTGCGACAAATTAAATTAACCATGTTTAATTAATCCACGCAAGACCAGACCAGACCAGACCTTTCCTTTCTTTTTTGTCTTCAACAATGGCAATGCACCTAAATTAATTAAATATGAATTAATGAAACGTTCGTGGCACCATCCACAACATCACATGGAAAGGTATCATCCGCATATATTCTAATCTTTTCCATCCAATTGCATTTCATTTGTTTCAAACAAAGTTACTCTAATTAAGGACTCTTTTCTTTTTTCTTAATTTTTCTTATTTTTTCTTTCTTCTTCTTCCTACGCCTTCAATTGGTGGTGCCTCCACGTCACTCCAAATTATAAAACACTTGGTCGTGGATCGTGGGACGTGTCTTTCCCATAAAGAAGCACTAACTAATTGCTAACTTAAACAAAATACTTGTGTACTTTTCATGTGTTAAAAGTTTTAAACGGACAAGAAAAGATTGATAATTTATAAATAGAATGAAACTAGTAAAAATAAAAATCTACGTCGATCTAATTAATTGAGTAATCGGATGTAGAATGTATCTTAATTACCATTTTTTTTTTTTTTTCCTTTCCGGTCCACCCAATATTTCTTTGGTGGGTAAACTACCCGATTGCTAATCACCCTAAAAAATCAACCTATATTTATGTCATTAATTTCAAGAATAGACATTCGGGTAAGTTAACACCCCAGTTTTGTTGCCGTTAAATTTTTTTTTATTTATAATATAAGTGACGAGGCTTACAAGATAATAATAATAATAATAAAATCAGAGTGTGAAGTGTGAAGTCATCTCCGATGGACAAATAGAAAGCAACAGGACTACACCAGTAATCTGTATCCATCATGTGGTCATTATTTAAGCATACGGCCGTTTCGTTTCGTGATAAAAATATATGGTATTATTGTGGTTATTACTGGACCTTCTAAAGCTACCAATCACGAGATAGAGAGAGAGAGAGAGAGCTTTGTACGAGACAGGGCGTAATGATACATTTGAAAGATTAAAGAAGAAGTGGCTCGAGCGTGGAGGGACGGCCAAGGGCGAGGGCACGTAAGTAGTATTTGTTTGGGAGTGGGAGAGTCGGGAGGAAGAGACACATTTCGGGGCTCCCACACAAGTCAAGACTCTCAACAACTCTCAACTGGTCTCTCACACACACACACACTCTCTCTCTCTCTCTCTCTCCGACTTCCTTGCAGCCTTAAATTTCTTAATTTTATCTTCTAGAAGCATAACATTTGGAGAGAGGACGACGGAGCACTCGTGGGAAGATCCAAGTGATTAAATGTTGAGCACGCACGCGCGAGCAATGAGTTGACATTTCAAGTTACAAAACACTGAATGAATCACGATGATTCGAGCCCGGATCACCTGGCCAAAATGCAGCGTGGCACCCCATGATTTGCGTTGTCCACGCTGCATTTTGGCCAGCGGATCCGGTTCCGATGATTCTCGTGGCTCTGTTTTATCAGAGTTTCGGGTGAGTACTGACACGGTTACCGAGTGTCTCTATGTAGTGGGATTGATTTGAGGGGGGGTAATTCTGCATGTTCATATATTCTCTCCTGCAGTGTCATGCTTCTATGTATGATTCTTTCTTGTGATTGTCAAGTGTAGAGTATGTTTCTCGGGACAATGTGCAAAAAATACAAGTGTGTGTATCTTAGGTGATGCGTTATCTATACGTGCACTAAAAGACAAAAAATTGTACGCCAACTACTCTAGATCAAACTGAATGCCTTCATCTTCTTCTACATTAGCGATCCCTTCATGACCATCAAACTCATCCAGGCCAATCTGTTTCTCTATAGGAACTTCTTCGTCTTGCCCAAGATTTCTAACCACAATCTCGTGGCTTTCTTCAGAACCACCACTCGGCATCTGAATCTCATTACTCCTGGGCAACGAAGCCTTCACTAAATGACTTTGGCTTGCCCAGTTGGTTTTGGTATCTGTGCTCTTCTTTGCTTTTTGTCCTGTAAGACCTCCCGGGTTTAAGCAAGATAGTCTTGACTGCCCCGTACTCGCGCTTCTAGTTCCAACTCGAGAGCTAAACACTTTTTGTATTCCTGGTCCAGAACCACACACATTCCTTCTGGCATCTTCTTGACCTATCCTTCTATCCAACAATGAACCCTTTTTCTCGAGGACTTTCAACCTAATAGGTTTTCTAGCACCAAAGCCATTTTTGTTCTCAACCTTCAGTGGACCTTTAATAGGTGAAATACATAAGCCATTCCATTCTATTTGGGGATAACAACAAAAATTAGAATCGTAAGGCCAAAAGAGAGGTTCCTCAGAATCGACACTCTCTATTTTTTCTTCATTACCTGGGCCACAGGGGTGGTTCAGTAGGTTTACCCTAAATGTGGGGCTAGGAAAATCAGGTTGACGAAAGACATCAGAAAGCTGCCCTTTGTCTTGTACAAGCTCAAGGTCGTCCTCTTGGAGATCCAGTAAGGAGACCCATTTATCTAGTCTATCATATTCTAAATCTTGACCCACACAAGAGTCTTCATGAGTAGTCGTATATGTCGAGAAGCTTTTAGTAACAGAAGAATCCTCACTAAGGTAAGGATCATAAGAAGACTCTACACTCTCAAAGAATATAATTGAAGAATCTAGCTTGTCATCCTCGAGTGATTCGTGCAACCATGAAACTACTTCTGCCTCCTGTAACCCTTCTATATCCTCCAATGTTCTGTTAAGGACCATGCGTGCTTCATCTATAGGATTGATCTGGGATCCATCAAAAACAGAACCTTCATCCAGGATACTCTCACAACCCGGTATAGGTGAACCACCAGTGCAAGAAAAACTGCAGTCAAGGGAAAGGTGACCAAAGTTGAGGTCCCTAATATCCTGCAATTTCTGATCATTTGAATGAAAGGGAGATATAGGGTCACCTGATAACCACATGTAAACGCTTGACCAAGATCCTTTATCCACGGAAGTTTTTGGTTCAGTATCTTTAATGTCTGCCACAAGTATAACAGTGCCACCCTCTTTACGTATTGTGTTATCTCAAACTTGTTAACAATCAGTGCCAATAGAAGTCCCACATCGTATTATCAACCTTTTTCTTTTGGAACTACTCGGACTGATTTCCGCTCTGATTGATCCACAAGAAGGAAAAGACTAATTTGAGCTACATTCTTCTGATAAAGCTATTTATCTTGGAGCTTCAATTTCACCTCTGCTAAGATAAAATTGCCAGAAAGTGAGAAGGAGATCCCAAGCAGCAGGTATATTTTCATTCCAAATACAGTTAAAGAAAACACATTAAAAACAAATCTATTGGAAATTTTGCAAGCAATAACATAATCAATGATGTCTGCGATGTCTATAAACTATGGATCAATTAAAAATTAATTTGGAATAATCTTCCAGTGCCACAAATAGTTAAAATAATGGCTTTTTAAATTACGTCACATAACAGTTTTAGTACAAGAGAATGTACAAAAGAGAAGACTCCGTACTAAAATTCCAATACACAACTAAATTATCCATGACTGACCAAGTCAACCCTCTCATAGATGATAACATCATTGGTAATTACTTACGCATATCCCACAACAAACTAAAGAAAGTCATAGATAGCGACATTCTTCATATCACAAAATTGAAAACAAAACAGAAAACATATAAAAATAAAATGTCAATCAATAAACACTTAATGAATTGCGTATTTAGGTATCAAAGATATACAAAATGAAATCTTTAATTTCCCAATGATCCACTTGGGGCTTATTACATAATGGAGCATCTAATTCCTAACTCGGTCCTCTTTCAAACAAAAGTTCTGGCTCAGTCAAGCCCAAACTGCCAGCAACATAGTCAACTATAAGTTATGAATATGTAAAAAAATTGGTAGTCAATACCAATGACTCGAATGACAGACCAGGTAAATTAGCGATAAAATAGGATAAATGCTGTCAAAGCCTGAGCATTAAGATAGCAATTCATTGCATTTAGAACCCAGGGTATGACACGTCTTTGTTAGTTTGGTTTATTCAAAAGGAAAAAGAACAAAAGAAAGTCTAGGTTTGAAAACTTTCTTATTATCACAAGGAAAACTTTAACAGATACCAGCAATTACTAATGTTCCCAGCCACATTTCCTGAAATCCCCAGTGAATGCCAACTGCAATTAATTTGTTAACACAGGATTTTATGGGTCTCAAAACCACATGAGTGCTGAAACAGAGGCTGCTACAGTCAGTATAGAATTGAAATAGGATTAAGGAGAAAAGAACAACTGTTCAAGAACATTTCAAACATAGGATTTCCACAACACCACGATCCTGACCACACATGGTGCCACACAACAAATTGTTGGCGAAAAGAAGCAAATAAATTCTTATCCAAAGATGAAAATGACAAGGAACCCGAGCTATGAACAATTTAGGAGCATATCCCATCTACAAAAAGAATATCAGCTACTTGTAAATTGCTCGCTCACAAGGCACTCAATTACCTGTTCTCTTTAAAGTGTCCTCATGAGAGGAGTTCATAGTTTATAATTTATAATTTAGTAAATATGCAAGACATGTCAAAGAGCCTTATAATCTGTAATCGTGCAAAACCTGAACTTGACTGAGGTGAGTATATAGGTGGAACGAAAGTGATAAAACCACATTGCACTGACGCACAAAGACCAAAATGAACATAAGCAAACTTAAAATTTTAAGTTATAACTAGATATCAAGGTAATTATCCTCGTAATTTTTATAAGAATGGATTTGGACGACCTCTTGCATCCAAAAGAACAGAAAAGGAACCGTCTGTCGACGGAACAGCAAAATAATAAGTTCATATTAACATGAATGAAACGCAGAAAATATAAAAAGCAAGGATTTGCTCCATGATTTCAAAAATAGAAATCAGGAAGACTATCCCAACTTCTCATGCAATGCTGCTTCAAACAAAATGGGTCATAAAGCAAGAGAAGAAGCCCTATCTAGTACAAATGTCAACAGTCCAGATACTAAAGGAAAATGTTGCGCCCTACTTACAATAAACTTACTTATGCACTAGAAATATAAAATCAAGCACGAGCAACAACATTCCAAACCTATTACAATACAAATCAAGGACTAAAATTCATTCAACAAATAAAAATAATAATAAAAAAAGACAAGCAATAAATCAGTACTAGGCTCTCCTAGATACAGGCCACGAGAGCTTAGAAACAAAACTCACTCGTCCTTTTAAGGGAAAAAAAAAAAAAAGGCAGAAGTGAACAGTAGATGCACATGGGCTAACGAGCTAACGCTCTAAGCATGACTCGAGCAGAAATGAACACAAAAGATCGAAGACACAGAAAGAAGAATCAGAAAGCAAACACGAAGAAAGAGCGAGATTCGACTTCGAGTGAAAAAACCGGTACCTGGAAGAGCGAGAAGTGGAGGAAGATGCGAGACCCGTTCGTCGGAGATTGTCCGCAAGTAGAGGCGATGATATAAAGAGGACGCGAACAGAAGTAGTTTTTTTTTTCCCGCGCGTTTGTCGCATAAAGGTCGCCCGCGCCATAAATGCTCGGCGCGCGAAGAAACCCCAACCAAACCCGTTACCAAGCCACGTCGCGTGTCCGATACTTGAACTACGTCCCAACGACGGAAGCGCTGAACGTTTATGTAGAGCCACTCCATAGCGGCACGATCGTAGCCGTGGATGCGGCGTGATGTCTCGGACACCATCAAAGTGGGCCCGAGCACTTGACCCTAAATATACGGGACGTGTGAATTCGTCAAAGGTCGAGTCTAACGACCCGACCCGACCTGGCTTGGTGTAATTTGGAGTTGACCCTGCAGACCCATGGATTCGTGTTTGTGAATTTTGAGCGGTTGAATGGGTATTGACCCAAAACAAAGTTCAGGTGAGGGCCGCCGAAGTTTGATTGGGTTTGGGCGCAGAATTCGAGCAAATCCGGTCTGATCTACCAGGACGGCCGGGTTTTATAACATAGGTGGAGACTTTTAAGTGATTGCTTAAATTGCAAGGAATATAATGATATCATCATGAGTCTTAAAAGGTAATAGCATATTTTGTGTTGGGGCAAAAAATAAAGCAAAAGAGCAGAAGAAAAAATTAAGAAAAGAAAGAAATAAACTTAAATTTTTTTCCTGAACTCTGACCAGATTTACACTTTGAATATCTTATTTTCATTTTTTTTTTGTTTTACTGTATGCACCAAAATGTGCATGGCCCACGTTCGACAGATCCAGGAGTCCAACGACCCAGTAAACAAAGTTCGTGGACAGGCCGCGACAATTCTCAAAGTAACTCAACGCAGCCCACCGCCAGGATCCCGTTTCGTCGCGTCGTCAACACGGTGAGTCATCTCGCCGCATCATAGACTCAGTGAATCATCGTCTAGTCAACAACAACCCGGTGAGTCATCGCCACATCAGCATGAGTCAAGATCTGGTCATTCATTTCAAGCGGGAAGATAAATCTGCGGGAAGATAAATCTCACGAAAAAGGAAGTCACGATCCTCATTCGGGGGATCTCAACGGGGAGTTCCCTGGTCTCCCTCAACTTCCACGGCGAAGGGGATCGTGATCCCCTTTCACGAGCAACGTCTTTCACAGGCGGGCTACAAAAGACCGAAGCATTACGTTCAAAGGGTTGGAAAAACTTTCATCCCTACGGTTGGAGAAATCACATTCGAAAGACTCTCTTAACATCGGTCGCGAAGCTCTCTCGTTCCCAAATCGAAGGTCCAAAACTCCCTTCACCGAGAAGAGTTCCTCACGCCACGCAGGTTCTTTCATCACAAAGAAGTTCAACATCTGCAGTTCATCGTTCTACATTTCGACCGAAGCAATTCTACACCCGTCGTCGGCATCGTCACAAGTCGAAACACACGGAACACAAATACTCCGTCCCGTCCGACAAAAGCCATACCAGATCGTGTACACCCGTTTACGTAACTTCGAAGTCTCGACGACGACCTCGCAGGAGTCAAAACCGCCAAATTCACACGGAGATCGAATCGGAGGAAGCCTAGGAGAGTGAACTTCGCATTCCTTGATATTTACAACACACCCTGTAACAAATTTATTCTAAAGTAATTGAAAACTTCTCTTGGTCGCGCCTCTTCGCGGACCGGTGGGTTTTCGGTGAAACAGATTTGGCACGCCCGGTGGGACATTTCCTACCTCTCATCTCCTTCTCCGTCCAACCAAAAAAAAAAAATCCCCAACCTCAGCCATGGCCAGCAATGCCAACAACAAGCAACAACAACAACAACGACAACGGAGGCAAACAGACTGCCTCCGAAGTTACGCTCAACAGCGCCCGCCCACGGCGCAAGCTTCGACCACCGGAGTCCGCGGACCAGCAGCCGCATCTCCGCCAACCTCCGCGCTCCAACGTCTCCTCCACATGCCACACGCCCGTTCACGAGGGCTTCGGCCAGAAGTTTGTCCACTGGACAAGCTCCTTTCATCGCGCTGACACCTGCCGCCTAACGGCCGTGTTCGTTCCTCCGGCTACCCGCGGCCTCAACTAAACCTGCGCATCCTCCACCAAACCGATGCGGCGATGGCTGCCAACATATCTGGCTGTCGCCGCTTCACCTTCTTCGCAGCCCGACCGCCAGCCCGGACGCAGTCGCCGGCCACGGAGAAGCTCTATTGTTCCTACCTTGGTACAACAATACGAGCAAAGCGGGGGCATCTCCTCTCTCCCTGCGACCAGAACACACTCTGTGCCGGCTTCCTCCGTACAGAGAACATCGGCGACAGACAACTCGCTGGTTATGCTGGTCTCACATGACCTCTGGCCGCACTCAACGCAGCAGCTGGTCCACCACCTGTCCGTTCACCTCGCCGACAAACACCAGCGATTTCTCCTGCTGCCACATCGCCCATTCCATCTTGCCGATTCTCACCGGCGGCTATCACTCTGAGCCGGTCATTAAGCCCGAGCCACCTTCCGCGCAATCAACTGCGGACTGGTCCTTCCGACCGGTCCCCACAGCAACCACCTCTCCAATGAAGACACCGACAAAGGCTTCATATCTCCAAGCCGCGTCGAGAGCAATTACTCCGACGCAAACCGTCAAGATGGCGCAATGACTACTTCGCCAAGACCATTGAAGAACGACTTTGCCGAGATGCGGGGCTGCAATAAAGGAGCAAAGTTTAACAGCTGCGCATAAAGATGTGCAGCTTGCAGCCCGTGATGCTCAACTAGCAGCTTGCAATGATCAAATTGCGAAGTTGTTTGAATGGCTCGAAATGGGCACGACCACCAATAACCCCGGTGGCGTCTCTCAAGAAGTCGACCGAAATTGGTCGACTACCAGTGCCTCAGCCGAGCTGCCGCAAGAAGATTCCTCTTCTGACGACGAGCTGCCGCCCATCGCTCCAGTGGCCATCCGCAGAGGCCGACCCAAAGTGGATCCGTCTGCTCTTACCCTTGATTCCATTACAGAGCTCATCAACCGTGCAGTACGAAACAGCGTCGGCGATCACAAATCAGTCACCTACAAAAGACCGTACACACAAAGGATCCAGAACATCCCAATGCCGATTGGCTATCACCCTCCCAAGCTTCAACAATTTAACGGTGACAGCCACCCAAAGCAGCATGTCGCACATTTCATCGAAACTTGCAACAACGCCGGCACAGACGGCGACTTGTTGGTCAAGCAGTTCGGCCGATCGCTGAAAGGAAATGCCTTCGATTGGTACATCGAGCTGCCTCAAGAATCTATTGACAGTTGGGAGCAACGGAGAGCTTAATTCCTCGGTCGATTCTACAAGATTTTCGGCGCTTGTAACACTAGTCGAGATCGCCAATCTAAAACGAGAGAAGAAGGGCGAAAAAGTGGTAGACTACATCAACCGATGGAGGAACCCGAGCCTCAATTGCAAAGAAAGCTCGAATCTATCGCCGGGAAGCGAAATAGAAATGTGCTCACGGGAATGCGATGGAACCTCCCTCGCTACATACTGAGCCGAAGGGCGAAAGATTTCGTGACTCGCAATGTAAGCTCACAATATGGAAAACTTGATAGAAGAACGAGGAGAAGAAGGATCCTCTTCCCCGACCCCGTAAAAAAGGGGAAGACACCACGCGACTGCATCCAAAGAAACGAAAGAGAAATCAAAATCCTCTTTCGCGACAAATCTTGTCGATCCAATCAAGGTCGGCAGTAAGGTCAAGCAGACTTACCTCCCACGACAATTGACGAGAGGCTTCAAGAAGCTGACACTGGAAGAACGACAGGAAAAGACATATCCCTTTGCCGACGTTCCCATCATGCTCGATCAGCTGCTGGACAATCAACTACTGAGGCTGCCAGAAATCAAAAGACCTGGCGACCAATCCAAAAGCAAAGATCCCAATTTTTGCAAATACCATCGACTGGTTGGGCACTCGACGGAGAAATGCTTCGTCTTGAAGGATCGCATCATGGAGCTGGCGGCGCAAGGCCGTATTGAAATTGAAGGAGCTGAAAACACAGCCTCCTCATATGCCATCTCCATCCGAGCCGAGCCGAATCAGCTAACTCGGCCAAACAAGAAGCAGGTCACGAAGAAGGAGTACCGACCAAAGCCCGGTTCCTCCAGCCGACCTCATAACAACAAACGACCACCGGCTAAGGTCGCACCAAAACCGGCACCCCGTGAACAAGCTGCAGCCGACGCAGAGGGGTGGATCTTGGTCACCCGGAGAAAGAAGCCTATTCGAGAAATCGAACCGGCACCGGCGACCACCAAAATAAAGGCAAAGCGGCCAAACAAAAGAGCCGCAAAACGCCAAAGAAAAGCTCCCAAGACAGACGTCCAGGGGGCAAACAAAAAGAAAAGAAGACCCGTCACATTGGCGGAGTTCTTCCAGAAGGAGTTCCTCTCACCGCTTGCAATGGTGGCAACCTGCTCAACAGCTCCTCCCGAGCAAACAGCAACAAAAGAAAAGGGCAAAAGACCAGTCGTCGAATGCGACGACCTAGAAACGTCGCTCAAACAAATCTCACATCTCAACAAAATAGAAGATGACCTCGATTTGGACATCAGGTCCAGACAAGCCCTAATCCGAGTCCTTGATAAACCAGAGGAACTCAAAGCCGAGCTCGAGACGTTGCTGATGAGAAAGAACGACCTGTCGAAAGTCGGGTTAACCCCTCCTTTTCGAAAAGAAGAGGAAGATGCCTACACCAAAGCGCATCTCGCAAAGTCGGAGGAAACATTGGTCGTCACATGCCCACCCCGCATTTCATTCAGAGAGGAAGACGACAATTGGGGTCGAAGAATCACAATGAACCGTTGTTCGCCTTCTTGGCTACATCGGGATCACAAAATCAACCGTATCCTCATCGATTTGTGGATCTGCAGTCAACATTCTGCCCATCCGCACGATGAAGAATATTGGTCTCTCTGTTGGCGACCTTTCTCCAAGTTCTCTCCTCATTCAAGGTTTCAACCGGGAGGGCGAGAGAACACTTTCGGCATGACGAACCTACAGCTGCACATCGGGGTATGGTAGCCGACACTCCTCTTCAAGTCATCGACTCTAGGACGTCCTACAATTTGCTCCTGGGTCGACCATGGCTTCATTCGAACGGAGTCGTACCATCCACTCTGCACCAATGCTTCAAGTGTTGGGAAAACGGCGAGCAGAAAACAGTGTATGCCGACGAAAGCCCATTCACAGAAGCAGAGGCGTCGTTCGCAGATGCTAAATTCTACCTGACGACCAGGCCGATAGTTAAATTGTCACCGGAATCGAACCAGGCAGCAAACGCCAAGAGCACTCCGATGCAGGCCGCATCGTCCAAACAACCGATGCAGGATACAACACTCAAACAGTCGTCGCAGTCAGCCAAACCACAGACTTCGACATAAGTTGCATCTCCCAAACAGACCACGACGCAAGTCGTATCTCCACAGCAGCCAACACACAGTCATAAATCGGCCACAGTCACGCCTACACCAAATCGGCGCAACATGCCCATCTTGCGATACATTCCACAGTCGCAAAGGAAGAAAGGAGAGGCTCCCCTGGTCGCCTGCAACAAAATCCAGCCGACCCCGTTGCCAGAAAAAGTCACGTTTCCTCTACCAAAATTAGAGGAAAGAAGTATCGTGAAGCAGCTGCCGAACCAACAACAGTTGCCGTCCACACGCTCAAATGAAGGCTTCGACCCAAATGCCTACCGGTTGATGGCTAGAGCAGGGGGCAATCTTACAAAAGACGAGATTCACGCCAAGCCTCCTGTGACTTTACCCGTCTTCACTCCAGAGCAGGAGAAGCTAAAGAACGAAGGGCATCGCATCAGTCAAGGTCGCCTGGGCCTTGGCTATGAAAGGCCAAAACCAATCAAGATCTATACAGCCCAAACGAAGCCGGTAAAGATAACCAGAAAATCATCGGCAGACGTGCATCAAGTCTCAGTTGGCCAAATCCCAACAGAGGAACAGAATACTTCAAAGACGGTGATTATTTACACAAAAGCCGCCATCAATTGACGTCGACCAAAGAAAGACAGTGGGCCAGTCATCATCTATACTTTGAAAGCAGCCCTCGCACGAGCTCGCGCGTACGACTCGGTAATGGTGAATCACATCTCCGTCACCGACGATGAACAAGATGATGAGGAATTTGTTTTGAAGGAGGCTCCGGCTGAATTCGAAGAAGGAGGCCAGTCAACCGTCGATGAATTAAAGAAAGTCGACTTGGGCACAGCAGAGGACCCCAGGCCGACATTCCTCAGTGCTTCACTGACGGCCGATGAAGAGGTCGAATACATGGCGCTGCTCCGCGAATATCGCGACATCTTTGCCTGGAACTACACAGAGATGCCTGGCCTCGACCGCGAGTGGCAGTCCACAAGTTGGCAGTTCATCCCTCTGTTCGACCAGTGAAGCAATCGCAACGATGATTTCGGCCAGAACTAGTGCCAGAAATCGAAAAGGAGGTCGACAAGTTGATCGCCGCCAAATTTCATCGAGGGGGTGAAGTACCCGCCCTGGATTGCAAACATCGCCCCGGTCAAAAAAGAAGACTGGCTAAATTTGATTTGTGTCGACTTTCGCGACCTGAACAAAGCGTGCCCGAAGGATGACTTCCCTCTGCCAATTACCGAGCTCATGGTCGATGCGACGACAGGTCACGAGGCTCTATATTTCATGGACGGGTCCTTTGGCTACAACCAAATTAGGATGGACCCAAAAGATGAAGAACTCACTGCTTTCCGCACCCCCAAAGGCATCTTCTGCTACAAAGTTATGCCGTTCGAACTCAAAAATGCCGGCGCGACATTTCAAAGAGCGATGCAAAACATCTTCGATGACTTCCTCCATAAGCGAGTCGAATGCTACGTCGACGACTTGGTGGTGAAAACAAAGCAGAGAGCCGACCATCTTCTCGACCTCCGGGCAGTGTTTGAGAGACTACGACGGTTTCAGCTCAAAATGAATCCGTTGAAGTGTGCTTTCGGCGTCACCTCCGGCAAATTCTTGGGGTTCCTCGTCCACCACAGAGGAATTGAAATCGACCAGTCGAAAATCGATGCCATTCAAAAGATGCCGGAGCCCAGAAACGTCTCTGAGCTTAAAAGCTTCCAAGGTCACCTGGCGTACATCCGACGTTTCATCTCAAACCTTGCCGGGAGATGCCAGCCTTTCAGCCGTCTGCTGAAGAAGGGTACACCGTTCGAGTGGGATGATGCATGCCGGAACGCCTTTAACAACATAAAGGCGTATCTCACCAAGCCACCGGTGCTTTCGTAGCTCGATCGTCGACAAACCACTGCTGCTATACATCGCAGCACAGGAGAAGTCGGTGGGAGCTCTTTTGGCTCAATGTGATGAGGACAACAAAGAACGTTCTCTCTACTACCTTAGCCGAACATTAGTGGGCGCCGAGCTCAACTATACACCGATTGAGAAGACCTGTTTGGCTCTCATATTCGCAGTTCAAAAGCTTCGGCACTACCTCCTAGCGCATTCGACAAACCTCGTTTCACGAGCTGATCCGTTGAAGTACATTATGTCACGACCAATTCTCTCTGGTCGATTGGCAAAATGGGCGCTGCTTCTCTCCGAATTTGAGATCAACTTCGTTCCGCAACGAGCTATCAAAGTTTAAGCTCTTGCTAATTTCTTGGCCGACCACCCGGTGCCGGCCGAATGGGAGTTAACCGAGGAATTCCTGCAGGCGAAGAAATATTCCTGGTGAAGTGCTTCCCCTTGGGAGATGTATTTTGATGGCGCCGCATCGAAGAAATGGAGCTGGTGCCGAGTCCTTTTCGCTCTCTCGAAGAAGGATCTACTACCGATTCGTTCGTGCTCACCCAGATTTGTTCGAACAATGAAGCAGAGTATCAAGCCATCATCCTGGGCCTTGGTATAGCGGTCGAGATGCAATTGCTGCAGTTAAATATCTACGGCGACTCGGCTTTGATCATTAAGCAACTGACAGGAGAGTTCGAAGTCAAGAAACTCGAGCTCGAACCTCTCTTGAGATATGCCGGTGAACTTCTGGCCCAAATCCCAGAAGTTTCACTCCACTATGTCCCTCGCTCCGAGAATGGGCCAGCCGACGCATTAGCCGGCATTGCTGCCAGCTTAGCACACTTCGACGAACGGCCAATCCAAGTTCCCATTTGCGAACGATGGGTCATCCATCCACCATCCGAGGAAGAAAAAGACGAAGAGCTAACAGAGGAGAGAGAAGAATCTCTCCCTATCTCGGCTAGCCAAAATCAGACCGAGGACTGGCGCAAGCCTATCATCAACTTCCTTCGTCACAACACACTCCCAGTCGACCTGCGAGAGCGAGTCCAAATCCGGCGAACAGCTCCTCGGTACATTTTCATCAACGATGTACTATACCGAAGGTCGTATGAAGGTCTGCTCCTACGCTGTCTTTCAAAAGAAGAGGGGTTGCAAGTGTTGAAAGAAACACACGGTGGGATCTGCGGTGCACATCAAGCTGGCCCAAGCTCCACCTACAAGTCAAACGACTTGGCCACTATTGGCCAACTATGCTTTCGAGGGGCGCCATCGAAATGGCTCGAACCGCAAACCGTGCCAACTCCATGCCGATTACATTCATCAACCATCGGTGCCGCTTCACCCAACGGTCGCCTCCCTGGCCGTTTCGAAGCTTGGGGTATGGATATCATCGGCCCTATCACTCCTAAGTCCGACTCCGACCGACAGTACATCTTGGCTGCCACCGACTACTTCTCCAAATGGGCCGAAGCTGCAGCCTACCGAGAGGTCAAAGCCATCACCGTCGCCGACTTCATCCGAACTCAAATCATATACAGATATGGAGTTCCACGGTATATCGTGACGGACAATGGCACACCCTTCAGGAATAAAGTCATGGACCGCTTCTGCAAAAATTTTGCATACAACAGCGGATGTCGTCGGCTTACAACCCGGTAGCCAATGGACTTGCAGAGGCTTTCAATAAGACACTCTGCAAAATTCTGAAGAAAACGGTCGGCACCCACAAAAGGAGCTGGGATGAAAAGCTTCCCGAAGCTTTATGGGCATACAAAACGACGGCCAGAACACCTACCCAGTCGACCCCATACTCGCTGGTTTATGGCTCCGAGGCAGTGCTCCCTCTCGAAGTACAACTCCCTTCCTTACGCATAGCAGTAAGAGAAGGAATGACGACGGAGGAATGTGCCCAATTGAGGCTCGCAGAACTTGAGTCTCTCGATGAACAACGACTCGAGGCACAACAACGTCTCAAATGCTATCAGTCCCGCATGACCAGAGCCTTCAACAAAAAGGTACGACTCAGGTCATTCCAGAAAGGCGATCTCGTGCTCGCAGTAAGACGGCTGATACTTTTTACCAGCAAAACCGGGGGCAAATTCGCCCCAAAGTGGGAAGGACCTTACGTGGTGCAGGAGGCCTATACCAATGGCGCCTATAAGCTCGGCACCGCAAACGGGTCAGAGTTGCCAATAACGAACGGTAAATTTCTCAAACGATTTTACCCATGAAAAGGGCAGCGAAAAAAACATGAGAAAAGGAAAAGTAGTCGAATAAAGGAGAGTACTTCTCATAAAAAAAATCAAATGGGAATATTCTCAGCCTCACAAAACATAAACGAGGCAAACAAAAAAATGCAAAGGAAAGAAAGAGTGATATGGCCTCAAAGTCGCAGAAGCTCGAAACTGGTAAGTTGGCCCTTCAAACAGATCACCTCAGCCTGGGCGTCAGCTAGCTCATGTCCCTCCTGCTCGCTAAAGGTAGGCTGAGCTCTAACCTCGGCCAAACGTCGACGAATAGTGGCAGCCTCTTCATCTTTTGCATCAAGCTGTCTCCTATCGGTCGCAAGTTGTTCATCCAAAGAGTCAAGTCGAGCTGAAACCTGAGTAAGCTGCTCGCGAAGCCGCTTCTGCTCCTCTTCCGCAGCCTGCCGAGCCACCCGATTCTGGTCGACACTAGCGGAAAGTTGGTCACGACTGCTGGTCACATGTTGCTCAGCTTCAGTAAGTTCAGCCTCAGCAACTTGGCGTTCTTCTAGACTGAGCTTCCCTTCCAGCGAACAGCGCAAATGCTGAAGTCGAGCCGCCCTGGATGCGAACTCCTCAACCCAATGTCCCAATATAGAGGTGTCGATACCTACCTCAATCAGCTTCTCAAGGCAGACGAAGGCATCCTCCACCACCCGGGTGAACTCGGATCGCTGGCTGATAAGAGGTCTGTCTGGATGAAGTCCTCCCACAACCCCAAAGCGCCCTCTGAAGCCTTAGAGTCGCCCCCGCTGATGGGCGTCTCGAGGACCCCCAGAGAAACAGAGGCTATGAGTTCGAGGGAGGAAAGACAAACAAATATATATACGAAAAAGGAGAAAAGGAAATCATGACTCACCGACAAAGACTTCGAAGAGGTCGAATGATCGCTGCCTGGCGGATGAAGGGCTGATGACGGCTCTCCACCATTCAAAGACAAAGACACAATAGAAGGCTGGATCACGGTGACAGGAGTCGCTGGAATAGGACGAGAGGTACTGGGGGCATCAGGCTGAATTCCCCCAACGGCCACTTGGCTCATATCGACAATAGTGACTCCATCCACAGTCGCCTCTGCTTCGGTCTGAGGGGATGCACCATCAGCAACCACTGTCGTATCGTCCTCCACTTCATCGAGTATAGGATCAGCAGCAGATAGCGGACTCTTACGGAATCGCATTCTGGCAAGGTCTGCCAAAGAGATATGATCTTCCTCGTCCAGCATGGAGTGTGGAGGTAGCTCCAATCCAGAAAGGTCCAACGGCTCGTCCAAAGCCGGAGTAAGCTGAATCTCCTACGGGTCAACCAACTGAGCTTCTCCAGTGGGCCCCTGAGACGGACCTGGAAGAAGAAGAGGAGTCGAAACGGCCAAAGGTTCAGGCGGTTCCAACAGAAGAGCTGACGAGCTAGGGACATCAGACAAATCCTCGGATGGCTTAGCAACACTACTTCAGACGCGCTTGATGAAGGGTGGAGTGAAAATCAGGGGCTGGAGAGGTGCCTTCCGCTTGGCTGGAGCCTTCTTCTTCTTCTCCTGCGAAGCTGGAATTGGAGACGCTAGCAAAGCAAGGACCACTGGCTTGGCCTCTTCCTCCCGCACTGCACGGCTCCTTCAGCACTATACCCCTTAGCCGCGCCACGGGGTAACTTCTCCTTCACTACCTTCAGACAGGCTGTTTAGCCTTGGCTTTCCCCTTCTTGGCCTTAGCAGAGGCCAGCCGATCAGGGGGCGTGGTAGGAGAGCCTCTGCGTCATCATCACTCAGCACGCGCAGCAGCTCGGATTGAGATGCGGACACGACGGTTCGAGCAAGGTTCTTCCACTCATGCTAAAAAAAAAAAAGGGTAGAAAGATGAAGGAAATATCGGAGACAAAGAAGAGAAGCCAAAGGAAAAGAGACAAAAGTTCACATACCTCGAAGAGGGGACTACGATGCTTTCGAGCCCACGATTCCCCGAAGCTCAAAGTGACATCAGGGTCTCGTCGCCAAGACACCAAGAAAAACCGGCACCCTCGTGACCAAAAGGCCTTATGCGACGCTGGTCCTCCACATCTCTAAAAGGGGCGAGAGAGACTCTGCCCTGCGCTGATAAGAAATAAGCACGCCAGGCAAATCCTGGCAAAAGCCAAACTGCCTAGCGAATCTGTGAGGGTTGTACAGCTCAATAGCCAGAGTGTCGCGCTGCCGGTAAACCAAAGAAGTCGATCGAACACACAGAAAATAGTCCGATTCGATCGATGAAGCCACGCGACTCCTGGCGTCAAGAAGAATGCCAGAAGGAAGAGCCTCGGCTGGATACCAAGTCTTGATCGAACTCTTCCAAAACAATGCACGGGCCTCGACCGGAGTAAAATGTCGGCAGAGTTCTGGGTTCCGATACATCCACATGAGAGGACCAGAGCCTTCGCTAGGATCTGCGCCATGAGCACCGAAACGCTGCGCCAACCAGGCACAAAGGAACGGCCAAGCTATGCGACCCGGAGAGAAACTGTTGAGGCTCCGATAAAGATGTGCCAAAGCCGCCCCGGCCAAGCCTACTTTAGTTCCGCTCGCCATAAAACAGGCCATCTTGAAAGTATCCGGTCGCATAGCAAAACCCGCAATGGGGATCACACTGCGGCACAGCCAAAGCGCTAAGAATGCTGCCAAGTAGACCTCATCTGCAAGAGTCTCAGGTACGCCGAGTTCAACAAGGACCCGATCCTGAATAGTAGAACGACCTCTGCTACGGCACTCCGTCATCTTGCTGCGATTAGCCCAAGGGTCAGACGAAGGAACGACCCCCTTCGCAGTGCGAAACCAGAATGATGTCCAGTCCGAAAAGGGCACGGCAGGACTCTTCTTGTCTCCCGGGTCGCGACGACAGTAAATCCCGTAGAAGGCCAGCAGTAAATATGATACGCCCTCCGGCAGCGGTAAAGCTCGGACAGCAGTAAAGTCAGCCACCGTCGGCACCACCTCGTCGTAGATAGATCCAGAAACGGGCAGCCCACAAAGATGATGTAAGTCCCACAAAGAAATCGAGAATTCCCCACCTCGAGTGAAAATCGTATTCGTCGACGGACACCACAGCTCCAAGAAGGCATGAATCACATGGGTGGATCACTGATAAGTAAAAGCCGAGGCACGGATTGCGGTCAAAATGCCCGGTTTAGCCAAGATCTCGGGCAAGAATACACGAATGATGGTGCAGGTCCATTCAAGTAAAAGGGCACATGAGCGGAAAAGGAACCGGTGGTGCGGGGTGTGAATCGTCCCAAGTGCCGAACCGAGGGTCGGAATCGATAGCTTCGGGTGTTGTGTGCGTGGCTAACATATGCGAGAGGGCTCAACGAACGTTCCCCAGCCTGATGTGAAGGGAAGGCCGCTTGTCGAGAAGATAACAAATCTTGTCGCCCTCAACCACCGGGCGACTCCACAAGTCATGCACACTCATGAGCGTGGGGCGCGGACACGGACTGACCCCGAATGCTGATTCGCCGTGAGGTAATAACATCGACTTTTCTTGTCCATTTGAATCTCTAACCCGAGGCAGCGTCAGCGCAACACCATCGGACAACCAGAGAGACATCCGAGAAGGTCAGACCGAGGAGGGTAACTGAAGCTGAGAAAGTAGACATCTGCGGCAAAACAAACAGTACGCCAATCACTCTTCAAAAAAAAAAAATTTATGTATCCCTGCGAAAAAAAAAAAAAGAGAGCAGAGTTGCAAATAAAAACAAAAGAAGGGGAACCCATAAAAAAAAAAAAAAAATCAAGTCGCAAGAAAAGAAAAACAGAGGGACGAAAAAAGAACAAGTCGTCACCAAAAAAAAATGGAGAAAAAAAAAAAGAGAGGGGCAAACCGAAGAGGTATACCAATCCTTTTCGACAGTGCGACAAACAAGTCTCGTGCTCGGCGACCGAGCCGAGTACGATAAAAATGGAGTTATCTCACACAGCGACCAAATCGGGTGGAGCACATCTTCAAATTTGCAGCCAACTACAAGCTGGCGAAAAGAAAAAAAAAAAAAGAGCAGCATCCGACGACCGAGTCGGGTTCGACCAAAACAACAACACTGTTCTCGACGGCCCAAACCGAGAACAGTCCCAAAGTCTCGCGGCCACCAAACCGGAGGCGAACAGAACAGAGTTCTCTAGTGCTTGACGATCAAGTTAGGCGAACCAAAACAGAGAACTCAGCATCTAACGACAGAGTTAGATGCCGCATACCCGATCCTAGTGCCGGACGACCGAGTTGGACAGGAAAGGGATATTGCGAAACAAAAATGCCCGGCGACCAGGCCAGGCGCAACTCAACTTATTGCGACAAAGTCCAACAGTTGGCCGCGATCAAAACAGACGCCCAACACCAAAACGGACGTGAAGAAGAGTACAGAGACATTACCCGACGACCGAGTCGGGTGCTGCACTACAAACTTCTGCGGCCGGCGATCGAGCCGGACGCAGCCAACTAAACAAGGTACGTAACTCTGCCCCGAAAAAAAAAAAGAAAGAAAAAGGCTGCGACAAAAAGAAGCCGTCGCTCAAAAGAGTAAAGAGCTACGACAAAAAGAAGAAGTCAAAAAAAAAAAAAAAGAGAGAAAAAGGCAACATAACTCGCACCCGGTGACCCTTTGCCGACCGGCGACCTCAACATAACTCGCGACTGGTGACCCTTGCCGGTTATGCGACTCAACACAAGCCGCACCCGGCGACTTTGCCGGCCGCGACCTTGCAATTAGCAATCAACTCGGGCCGACCAGCACACCCAGACCGCTAATTGCACCCGGCGCACTGCCGGATCAACCCACGTAAATTTCAGCACTGGCGACAGAGTCCGGCGCGACCGAATGAACTTCAGCACTGGCGACATGAGCCAGGCGCCAAACAAAATCACAACGCTGGTAACAAAAACCGCCGATTTGTCACAAATGCACAAATTGACAAATACTTAGATCGCAAGACGAGAGAAAGAAAAATTCAAAAAAAAAAAAAAAGAGAGAACGACTAAAAAAAAAAAAAAAAGAGAGAGAAAATGAGAGACCGAGGGAGGAGTCGAAAATGAGAGGAGAGAAAAAGAGGAAGGAAAAGGAAGAAGAGAAGAAAAAAAGAGAGTGGGGAAACCCCGGCCGACTCGAATTCAATCCGAAGTCGCCGAGAAAAAAAAAAAATTTTTTTTACAAGCATCTTTGAATCGATTCAGAGAAAACTCGACACAAGCCGGAGGGATCAGAGAAGATAGCAGGCGCACCACGAAAGCAGCCTCCCATAGTCGCAGAGAAAAACAGTCGGCCCGAGACCGCCTCCCGTAATCGCCGCAGAGAAAAAAACAAATCACCGAGACCGCCTCCCGTAATACGATTGTGCATGAGCAATGACCGACGTAAAATGCCAAACCACGAGTCTCAATCGTGGACTGAAAAAAAAAAGTCATCGTGAGACAGTCAAGAAGAAAAAGAGGATTTTTTTAGAGCAGATTCACGGGAGAAGCTAAGGAAAGTCAATGAGTTCCTCTGATGGGGGGATTAATTGACTAAAGTTATCAAAGAAGAGAATTAGGGCGGGGCCCACATCCCTTAATTGAAGAGGCACGACTTGGGAAAACCCTAGGTCAGCGCCAATCCAATTAGGGTGGGACCCACACTCCGTGATTAAAGAAGCACGACCTGGAAAACCCTAGGTCAGCATGAAATCTATGGGGTGGGGCCCACGGCAAAGTCCTGATCCCCCTCCCTCTTTTTCCTTCTGCCCCACTCCTCCCTTCCTCTCCCCCGTTCGCTTCCGCTTTGCTTCTCCCTCTTCCCCCGTTCCTCGTCCTTTCTCCTTTCCTCCTTCTTCGCCCCCCCCTGTTCCGTCCTCCCCTTCTTTCCTTTCCCCCAATCGACCTCCCTTTTCCCTTTCTCCTTCCTTCCTTCCCCTCCCCTCCCTCTCCCGCCAGCGGCGTCCCCCTCCTCTCGGTTCTCGCCTCTCTCCCTTCCTTTCAGTTCTTCTCCCTTTCTCTTTTTCCTCCCCATGGTTCCCCCTTCCTCCCCTGTTCCCCCCCCCTTCTCCTTCCACCTCAGCTTCTCCGCTCTTTGGTTAAGCCCCCTCTTCCCCTTCTGCCTCGGGGCTTCTTCTCTCCCTTCTTCTCTCTGGCTCCGCCTCCTCCTCTCCCTTCCTCCCTGTTTTGGTTTTGCGACCGTCCCCGTTAAACCCGACCTCTCTCTCTCTCCCGCCGATTCCGCTCCCTTCTGCGTCGTCCCCCTTTCTTTTTCACTTCCGCCGCGGCTAATTCTCTTCTTTTCCCTTCTGTCTCGATCCTCTCTGTTTTTCCCCTTCGGCAGCGGCAGCTCGACAATCTCTTGTCTAAGAGGGATTCGGTCACAAGTTTCTGAACAGAGTCCCAGCGAAATTCCGCATGGAGGTTTGATCAAGAATAGCGTCGAGTTGTTAACAATCAAGGGTGGACCCACCACTTCAAATCCGTCTCAAACTACTCAAGCTCGATTACAAGCCACGGCGAGTTTGGGAGAAGGAAGGAGACGTCTACCACCGAAGAAGCTCCTGAACAACGAATCCATCACACACACAAAAAAAAAAAAAAAAAAAAAGAAAATCTATGTTGGCAGTAGGTGGGGCCCACACAATTGCATCCCCCCTCCCCTGCGGTGGAGCAATTCTGCCGCAGCTGAGCAATTCTGCCGAAATCGGAGCAACTCTGCCTCCGTAGGAGCTTTCCGCTGAGTCAGCGCCACAAAAGGCGGGGCCCATGGCGCTGCCTCCCTTCCTCCGCGCAGCGGAGCAATTCTGCCAAAATCGGAGCAACTCCGCTGCCGAAGGAGCAATTCTGCCGAAGCCAGAGCAATTCTGCCAAAATCGGAGCAACTCCGCAGCCGCAGGAGCAATTCTGCCGAGGCCGGAGCAATTTTGCCGAAGCCATCCTCCCTTCCTCCCCTGCGCGGGAGCAGTTCTGCCGAAGCCGGAGGTCATCCAAGATGAGTCAGCACCACGCAGTCTCCCCTCCTCCAGTGTAGAACCAATTCTGTCGAAGCAGAATTTCACTAGCTATCCGAGGTTTCGAAACAACTTTCGGCAACACTCAAAGAAGACTGTAGCCAGCAGCTCAACTCCAAGTCGTCGTTGTTATCGCGACATCTCTGCTCAGGTGTTCATCATTTCTTTATACCGACATACTCCCACGCGCGCGTGTATACAAAAAAAAAAAAAATCGAAAAAAGCAAACAGCTCTAAAATAGCAAGAGAGCCAAAAAAAAAAAAAAAAAAAAGAATGAAAAAAAATACACATAAAAGGTGTACAGAGAATATACATTGTCCTAAAAAAAAGCAAGAGGATAGATGGAAATACGACACACAAAAGATAAACGATCCTAAAAGAGAAAGAGGATAAAAAAAAAAAAAAAAAAAAAAAAAAAAAAAAAAAAAAAAAAAAAGGGTGTGTATGTTGTGTTCGTTCATCTTCATCGTTGAAACTTGTTCGTTCCTCCCCGAACGAACAAGTCTCGAAAGGCAATCTGTATGCACCAAAATGTGCATGGCCCACGTTCGACAGATCCAGGAGTCCAACGACCCAGTAAACAAAGTTCGTGGACAGGCCGCGACAATTCTCGAAATAACTCAACGCAGCCCACCGCCAGGATCCCGTTTCGTCGCGTCGTCAACACGGTGAGTCATCTCGCCGCATCATAGACTCAGTGAATCATCGTCTAGTCAGCAACAACCCGGTGAGTCATCGCCACATTAGCATGAGTCAGCATCTGGTCATCCATTTCAAACGGAAGATAAATCTCGGGAAGATAAATCTACGAAAAAGGAAGTCACGATCCTCATTCAGGGGATCTCAACGGGGAGTTCCTGGTCTCCCTCCTCCCCTCTTCTCCCTCAACTTCACGAGCAGAAAGGGGATCGTGATCCCCTTTCACAGGCAACGTCTTTCACAGACAGGCTACAAAAGACCAGAAGCATTATGTTCAAAGGGTTGGAAAAAACTTTCATCCCTACGGTTGGAGAAATCACATTCGAAAGAC
Source organism: Aristolochia fimbriata (assembly GCA_019845555.1). Classification (NCBI taxonomy): domain Eukaryota; kingdom Viridiplantae; phylum Streptophyta; class Magnoliopsida; order Piperales; family Aristolochiaceae; genus Aristolochia; species Aristolochia fimbriata. The sequence continues at coordinate 20,654,689 of CM034081.1, forward strand.
TCTCTTAACATCAGTGCAGAAGCTCTCTCGTTCCCAAATCGAAGGTCCAAAACTCCCTTCACCGAGAAGAGTTCCTCATGCACTGAGGTTCTTTCATCACAAAGAAGTTTAACATCTGCAGTTCATCATTCTACAGCTCGACCAGAAGTAATTCTACACCGTCGCCGACATCGTCACAAGTCGAAACACACGGAACACAAATACTTCCGTCCGACCGACAAAAGCCATACCAGATCGTGTACACCCGTTTCTGTAACTCGAAGTCTCGACGACGACCTCGCAGGAGTCAAAACTTCGCCAAATTCACACGGAGATCGAATCAGAGGAAGCCTAGGAGAGTGAACTCGCATTCCTTGATATTTACAACACACCCTGTAACAAATTTATTCTAAAGTAATTGAAAACTTCTCTCGGTCGCGCCTCTTCGCGGACCGGCGGGTTTTCGGTGAAACAGTTACAACGGAATGAAGGAGGGCATATTTATAGGTTCCATTTATAAGCCTCTCAAACCCATTAAAACTTTAGTTACTATAGAGTTCTACTTCTAAGTAACTCATAACTCTTACAAAATAGGAAAACTTTAAACTTAGACTGGATTTCAAACTCTCGAGTCTTCTTTTGAGAACTACCTTCAGTTTCCTAACTGGAGTGGGACGTGCTTAGCGCACGTTCCCTAACAGCCTCCCTTAGCTTAGCACGTTACACCAGACTAACCATGCTATGTTTCTTCTTGAACTTAAAAATCTGCAACTTGCTCTTCGATGTTGCAAAATTGAAGCACGATTTCGTCCTCCTTTACCAGATCTCTAATATAATGATATTTGGTATCAATATGATACGAATGTATTAGGGTTAATTAGGATTATTGGCTCTTAGTGGGGCTAATTATGAGTATCCTTAACTTAGGGACTTTATCTTTATTTATTAGTCTTTTGGTATTTATTTGTAAGTCCATGTTGGGATGGAGTAAACTACAAAATTGTATCTTTCAGTTTATTATAAATAAGAGCGGTTAGGCCAGATTAATCAAAAACCCTAATTTTTATCTCTTCGTTTTCTAAAACCTAATTCTCTCTACTTCTTCCTCAATTTCCCTCTAAACCCTAATTTTTCTTCTTCAGTTTGCCGCTATGCATAAGAATCGTATCAAGTGGTATCAGAGTAGTCGATTCTTGGCTACATTTTTTTTCTGCTCATCCAAGTTCTCCTCTTTCTGGTGTTGTTGTCAAGTTCTCCTCTTTCTAGTGTTGATGTCAAGTTCTCTTTCTGGCGCTGCTGGCTCATGATGGAAAATAATTTTTTTTTTCCTTCTCTCATGAGTGTCGACAGTTTTTCTCCCTTCATTTCCGCCAAGATTTGATTTTTTTGTGTTCATTTCAAATTAGATCTTGTCAACCAAAATTGGTTTTTGTGGATGTGGCTGATTTTTTTTGTCCGAATAAGGGTTTTTGGATAGTATCTATTTTTTAGGAGCCTATCTCTTTCCCTTTGCCTAAATTAGGGTTTTGGCCCAATTTCCTATTTTTTAGGTGATCGGCTACCTCCCTCTGCAAAATTAGGTTTTCTGCCAAGTTCCCTATTTTTTAGGAGCCCAGTTACTTCCCTCAGACAAAAACAGGGTTTCTGCCATGTTCTCTATTTTTTAGGAATCAGATTCTTTACTTGTAGAATTCAGGTTTTATACCTCCTCCAAGTTAAAGGTTTCACCTTTTATGTCGACCAGCACATCCTACCATCCCTACCACTCCCTCAGACCCTCTCCTCTGTTTGGGAATTATGGCAGACCTCTCAGTACGTTTGGATCGACTCGAGGCTACTATGGCAGCAGTCAACGCCTCAGTGGCAGCCTTACAACGAGCCCAAACTTTTCTTGGTTTCGGGTGCTTTCATATGGCAGCTAAAGAGCAAGTAGAGTAACAAGTTCTTCTCCAGTCACCACAGATGGTTGAGCTTCATGTGTCATTGACATTACTAGTTGAGTCGTATTCTTCCTCACCCGTGGACAAACCACCCCCACTACTCTTAGATTTGATGCATTTTTCATTGCTTCCATCGCTGACTCCTCCACTCGGACATTCTTCTCCACCATCGACAGTGCCACCCCTTGATGCCATGAATGACCCCTTTGAGGATACCCTCATTGATTCGTCTTTGTCGGTCCATTCACCACCACTGGTTCAGTCGGTTGCTTCTCGACTAGTTCTACAGATGGACTACCCTACCTCTGATGTTGTCTTGACTTCTCCACAGGAGATCCATCGTCAGCCTTTGATGGCTCTTTTCGACCGCGTCGTTCAGGCTTTCATCTTTCAGCTTCACGTGCTTCAAGTCTCATGTTGGACTCATCGGAGTCCCCGCCTTTACTAGTCCTGCGTTCTCCCCTGATTCTCTCACGGACAGATGATCGACCATTGTCCCACTTTGATGTGGGTAACCATACCATATTCAATGGAAGTTTTTGTACTACTGTCTTCATGATGCCACTCCCACCAATCCATGGTCTGCATATTCGGTGCCCTCCAGGTGGTGTCAAGCCACGCCAGACATATGGTCATCCTTATGTCTCCAATGACATTCGTATTATCAATACAGACTTGTTGCCATATGATCGCGACATGCCTTGATTAATCGCATGGTTTATTGCTTTTGTTTTTAGTTGTGAACCTTAAGGGCAAGGTTCATTTCAAGTGGGGTGGAATGATACGGATGTATTAGGGTTAATTAGGATTATGAGCTCCTAGTGGGCCTAATTATGGGTATCCTTAGCTTAGAAACTTTATCTTTATTTATTAGACTTTTGGTATTTATTTGTAAGTCCATGTTGGGATGGAGAAAACTACAATATTGTATCTTTCAATTTATTATAAATAAGTGGTCTCCCCCCTGGACCGATTAGGCCATATTAATCAAAGACCCTAATTGGTGTAGGACTATTCTGCTCATGATGAAGTTCTACGAGTATTTGGCGCAACCAAATTGCTTGAGTCTCTCAATAGGTTGTTGCAATATACTTTGCCTCTACTATCGAACCACCTGTTGCTTCTTCGAGGACCAGGAGAAGAATCCGAACCCAAAACTAAAAGCGTAGCCAGAAGTATTCTTTGTACATGTCACCTGTCTAGTTACTGTCTGTGTACCCCACAAACTGGTACGAACTTGACATGGAGTAGAGAATTTCATCACAATCGTACCTTTGATATACTAGAAAATTCGCTTTGCTACTTGTAGGTGAGACTAACAAGGTTTCTCTATGAAAAGACTAACAAGACTCACACTATATAGAATATCAGGTTGAGTAGCCGTTAAGTATTGTAAACTTCCAACGATGTGCTTGTAGTATGTGGGGCTGACCTTGACTCCACTTGTCAAATTCAACCTTTCTTCCATAGGAGTTCTGATCGGGTTGCAAGTAGACATGTTGAATCGTGCCAAAATATCACGAGCATACTTCATCTGGGATACAAAGATACCCTCCTCGGCTTGCTTCCCTTCAAGTCCCAAGAAATAGGCATGAGACCCATATTTGTCATCACGAACTCACGAACTATCACCTCCCTGAACTTGACAATCATGTCTTGACAATCTCCATTGAAAATGAGATCATCTACATAAAGGCAAACAAGAATCATACCAAATGACTCCTTCACATTAAGAGTGTGCGTGAGGGCATCTGTCAAAGCCATTCTTGAGAAAATATGTGACAATGCGCATGTACCATGCCCGAGGCGCCTGCTTAAGCCCATAGAGAGCTTTCTTTTAACGATACACCATGTGTTCTTAACTAGCCTTGATGTAGTCTTCAGGCTTATTCACATACACTTTCTCCTACAGTGTGCCATTGAGAAAAGCAGATTGGACATCCATCTGATGAATTAGCCAATTCTTCTAAGCTGCAATGGCAACCAGACTGTGTCTAGAAAAGCAACCGGAGCAAAGACTTCTAAGTAGTCAATACCGGGCTTCTGGCTGTAGCCCTTGACCACCAATCGAGCTTTCAGCTTATCTACTGCTTCATCAGGCTTGTACTTCGGCTTGAATACCCACTTAACACCAATGAGCTCCTTTCTAGCTAGAAGTGTTGTAAGCTCCCAAGTGCCATTCTTTTTTATGGCTGAGATCTCTTTGTCCATTGCTTGGACCCACCCTTCCTCTTTTGGGGTTTCTGAAAAGTTTTGTGGATCACAATATGTAAAAAGAGCAAAACTGATGATCTCCTCATCAATAGGGTCAGTATCTTTACAGATTACATAAGTCTTCAAGTGAGGGTGGAGGTTAAGTTTTTTTGGGCTGGACATATTGTTTTGGGTGCTAAAACTGATGATATCTGAGGTTCTTGAGTCTGAGGCTCTTGAGATGAAGATGGAACTGATGAACTGGATGAATCCTCCTCAATCATAGGCAAATCCGATTCTTCTTGTACAAAGACAAGTGGATTGACTTTCTCCTCCTTGCTCCAAACCTATTATCTATCTTCGTCAAAGATTACATCTCGGCTCATCACTATCTTTTTTGTCAAGGGTTATACAAACAATACCCTTTTGTACATCACTATACCCAAGAAAAATACATTTTTCCTATTTTATCATCTAGTTTTTTTCTGAGTTCCTTAGGAACATGTGCATATCCAAGACACCCAAACACCCTCAAGTGTAGACATTAGGAGCACGTCCACTCCATGCTTCATATGGAGTCTTGAAATCCATCTCCATAATAGTCTATTTTTCCTCTGTGTTACTCCATTTTGCTGTGGAGTATACCTATCAATCATCTAGTGCTTAATTCCATTCTCTATAAAATATTTTTCTCCAACAAGGTATTCAGTACATCGATTCGACCAAAGAATTTTGATAACATGGCCACTCTGCTTCTCTACATAGGATTTGAAATTTCTAATAACATCTATAGTCTCAAATTTTTGCTTCAAAAAATAAATCCATATCTTCCTACTGAAGTCATCAATGAAAGTAATAAATTAAGTTGAACCTTTATGAGAAGGTACCTCAAGTGGACCACAAAAATCAGTGTATCAACTCCAAAGGATGTAAGGCCCGTTGGGCCTGACCAGATGGAAAAACTTGCTTAGATTATTACCTTGTAACACAAGATTCACAAATTGTCTTGGGAGAACGAATAGTAGGCAACCCATAAACCATTCCCTTTTGAGATAGTAAGTCTAGGCTACAAAAATTAACATACCCAAATATTTTGTCATAGCCATGAATTATCACTCGTACTACTAAGACATGCATTTGCATATCTTATTTGCAATGGAAATAGACGGTATTGAGACATGTGTACCTTTGCGATGAGCCTGTTTTGTTTATCTAGAATTATGCCAGACCACCTCCAAAAGTGATGGTATACTCCTCTGACAACTATCCAACACTAAGAAGGTTTTGATGAAAACTAGGCACATAACAGACGTCTACTATAATATTTGTGGCTCCATCAGTTGTGGTAATCTGGATGTTCCACTTTCCCATCACTGAAAGTCTTGCACTGTTCCTGAACTTGACCTCTAATCTCATAGTGGCATCTGAGTGAAACAACTCCTCCTGCCCACTCATGTGGTTGCTGCATCCCATGTCAATAATCCATGTCTAGTGTTCAGCTTCCACTGTCGTGTTGGATGATATGAGTAATGTTTGTTCTCGCTCCTCGCCTCTGTCATCTGATCTTGCAAATTGGGCTTCCTGGTTTGAGGAATTTGCAGGCTGGTTTCGACATTGTGACTTATAATGCCCATACCGTTGGCAATGGAACACTTGATATGAGACTTATCCTTTCCTTTGCCATTTTGAGTTTATCCCGTGTTCTAGGGTGTCTTCTTTCCTATGTGACTAGGCAATTTACCTTTTTCACTCTTTAGAGTCAACTGACTCTGCAAGACTTGTGTGACCTCCTCTTCTTCATCATCTTTTAAACTGATTTCATAAGCTTGCAAAGAACCGAGTAAAGAGTTAAGAGTCATATTACCTAATTATTTGAATTCTTCAATGACGTTGACTTTAGATCGAAACTTCTTGGTGAAAGATCTGAGGGTTTTCTCTACTAGCTCCTGGTTGTTGATGGTCTCCCTGTTGTTCTCCATCTCATCTGCTAGGATCACAAGCCTTTCAAAATATTCGGAAACACTCTGTGTTAGGTATATTCATGGTTTTAAATTGAAAACGCAAATACTAGAGTTTCACCTTTTGGACCTCATACTCCCTCTTGTAAGTTTCTTCGAGCTTGTCCCTAGCCTCCTTAGATGTCTTCGCCCTATGAATCTGCTGCAAGATTGATTTCTCCACCGCTTGCATGATGCTATAGAGGGCCTTCATATATTCTTCAACTCCTTAAGGGATTTCTCGTCTTCTGCCATCTATTTCCCTTTTGGTTTTTTGTAGCATTCCTCCACCACTTCTATCCACTCTTGGGATGTGAACAGAATCATCATCTGTGATCTCCTATGTTTTTAGTTTTTCTTCCTATCAAACTTGGGAGGTATGAACAAGCTGCTAGCACCATTGTTAGATGCCATGGTGAATTCTCGTTACAAATTTGAACACAGGAACTTGCCCAATTGTCTACGCTCCGATACCACGTGTTGGCGCAAAAAATAAAGCCAAAGCATAGAAGGAAAAATTAAGAAAAGGAAGAAGAAATAAACTTGAGAAAATTTTCTGAATACTTTGTCTTTGAATATCTTATTTTCTCTTTTTTGTGTGTTACAACTGAATGAGGGAGGACTTATTTATAGGTCCCAAGTACAAGTCTCCCAAATCCACTAAAACTTTAGTTACAACAAAGTCCTACTTCTAATTAACCCATAACTCTTACAAAATAGGAAAACTCTAAACTTAGACTGGATTTCAAACTATCCAAGTCTTCTTCTGAGAAACTACCTCCAGTTTCCTAACTGGAGTGGGACCGTGCTTAGTGCACGTTCCCTAACAGTTTGACATGAAAACTACACTAGTAAAAACCAGGGTTATGGGGATGGGTAAAGCCCGTCCCCATAGATCGAAAAACTAGTCCCCATAACGGTGGGGATTGGCTGCCCGTCCCCACAGGGCCCCCCCCACAGGTTTGGTCCCCATAGGTCTGGGGATAGGCATATGGCCACTCGTCCCCACAACGATTCTTGTGGGGACAGGCTGCCCGTCCCCATAGCTAGCATGTGGGGACTGGGTCACTCGTCCCCACAGTGGTGCCTGTGGGGAGTGGGTCACACATCCCCATAGTGGTGCCTGTGGGGACTATGTCACCCATCCCCACAGCGATGCCTATAGGGACAGGTGGACCCGTTCCCATAGTTCAGCCAGTGGGGACGGGTGAGCCCGTCCCCACAGCACAACTTATGGGGACAGGTAGGCCCGTTCCCATAGTATAACTAGTGGGGACAGGTGGACCCGTCCCTACAGTATAGCCAGGAGGGACATGTGGGCCTGTCTCCACAGTATAGCTTGTGAGGACTGGGTGTGGGGACTGGGTGGCCCATCCCCAGGGCAAGGCCTGTGGGGATGGGGTTACTCGTCCCCCTAGTGAAGCATATGGGGATTGGGCAAGCCTGTCCCCATAATAGGCCTTGTGGGGAGTAAGCCACCTGTGTCCACAACCCATCTGTGGGGACTAGCCAACCCATCCCCATAGCTTGGCCTGTGGGGATTGGGCCCCCGTTCCCACAACATGTCAACTGGGGACTAACCACCAGCTTCCACTTTTTTTTTTAATAATTTATTCTAACTTATTGAAAAATACACAAAAATAAATAAATCAACATTAACAAAAGAAAGTTTCATATATCAAATGTTTAGTTATTAATAAAAATATATAAAAATACACAAAAATACACAAAAATACATAAAATCTTGTCATTGCTCCAGTATACAGCAGGCAAATACAGAGTTCCCATGTACAAAAAAGAAAAAAATAATGTCTTTGCTCTAACTGGCTCAAGTTTAATTTGTTTAAATCTGCAAAAAGAGAATTACTTATCAATTATATGTCACAGGTACACACACTTACAAGAGCATAGAGGTAGATCGAATCATGTTTGTTGTGGCACGTAGGACATGCCATGTAACCTTTCGTGCTCCAACCAAAAAGTATTCCATACGCTGGGAAATCATTAATAGTCCATAACACTGTGGCACACATATGAAAATAATCGTCTCTCTGCATTAAATGTGCGAACCCCTTCCATAATTGTTGCTAGCTCATCAATCAATGGTCGCATGTACACATCGATATCATTTCCCGGAGATCTGGGCCCATCTATCAAGAGAGATAACATGAAGAAAGACTGCTTCATTGCTAACCATGGAGGCAAATTATAAACAACAAAAACCATTGGCCATGTGCTTCAGCTTGTTCCAGAAGATACCTTGAATGGACTAAATCTGTCACTGGCCAAGCAAAGTCTCACATTATGACAATCACTACTGAAAGAGGGATGTTGTGCATCAAAATGTTTCCAAGCTGTTGCATCTCTTGGGTGACACATCTTCCCTTCTTCTGGCCATGGAGAGGTTGAATGTCATATCATATCCTTGGCTGTTTTCATTGACATGAACAACCTCTGTAACCTAGGCACCAAGGGAAAATGACGTAGTACTTTCGCCGGTTAACTAGTTTTCCCACGCTTAGCCTTACCACTATCAATCCATCTTAACGTACCACATTTAGGACACTCATTCAACCCTGCATATTATTTGCGAAATAGAATGCAATCATTGGGGCATGCGTGTATTTTGTGGTAATCCAAACCCAAGTTAGCCATCATTTTCTTTGACTCATACCAACTGCCTAGCAAAGTATTATCCGTCGGAAGAGCGTCCTTGAACAACTTCAACAAATTTGATATAGACTTATTACTCCACTTGTGCAGACTCTTAAGCTGAAATAGATTAACCATAAATGATAACTTGGAATATTTGACGCATCCTCCGTATAAGGGTTTCATTGTCTCATTCATCATCTCATTAAATGTTGACCTGACATCTATTTCAGCATTGACGCCTGTGTCATCCATGGAGGAACCTTGCATGAAAGCATCGTTTAACATAGAGTGCATCTCCCTTATGTGTCCAACATCATCAAGGTTCTCAGGTCTGAGTCGCTTACATGACTCCCCATGGAAGTGCCACGTAGTGTATTCCACAGAGAAACCATCTCTGACAATGTGGAATATGATACGTTCAGTGTCGTGGTTCAATGTATTCTGGCACTTACCGCATGGACACAACATAATTCCATTCCCGGTAATCCCCTTATGTTCTTTTACATATTGGACAAAGTATTGCACCCCTTCCACAAAAATTGGATCACACCAGGAATACTTGTCGGTGTACTTGTACATCCAGCTCTTGTCCGGGAGATCTGGGCCCATCTATCAAGAAAGACAACATGAAAAAAGACTGCTTCATAGCTAACCATGGAGGCAAATTATAAACAACCAAAACCACCGGCCATGTGCTTCAGGTTGTTCCAGAAGATACCTTGAATGGACTGAATCCGTCACTGGCCAAGCAAAGTCTCACATTATGACTATCATTACTGAAAGAGGGATGTTGTGCATCAAAATGTTTCCAAGCTGTTGCATCTCTTGGGTGACACATCTTCCCTTCTTCTGGCCATGGAGAGTTGAATATCATATCATATCCTTGGCTGTTTTGATTGACATGAACAACCTCTGTAATCTAGGCACCAAGGGAAAATGACGTAGTACTTTCGCCGGTTAACTATTTTTCCCACGCTTAGCCTTACTACTATCAATCCATCTTAATGTACCACATTTAGGACACTCATTCAACCCTGCATATTATTTGCAAAATAGAATGCAATCATTGGGGCATGCGTGTATTTTGTGGTAATCCAAACCCAAGTCAGCCATCAGTGTCTTTGACTCATACCAACTGCCTAGCAAAGTATTATCCGTCGGAAGAGCGTCCTTGGACAACTTCAACAAATTTGACATAGACTTATTACTCCACTTGTGCATACACTTAAGCTGAAACAGATTAACCATAAATGATAACTTGGAATATTTGACGCATCCTCCGTTTAAGGGTTTCATTGTCTCATTCATCATCTCATTAAATGTTGACCGGACATCTACTTCAGCATTGATGCCTGTGTCATCCATGGAGGAACCTTGCATGAAAGCATCATTCAACATAGAGTGCATCTCCCTTACGTGTCCAACATCGTCTAGGTTCTTAGGTCTGAGTCGCTTGCATGATTCCCCATGGAAGTGCCACGTAGTGTATTTCACAGCGAAACCATCTTTGACAATGTGGAATATGATACGTTCAGTGTCATGGTTCAATGTATTTTGGCACTTAGCGCATGGACACAACATCATTCCATTCCCAGTAATCCCCTTATTTTCTTTTGCATATTGGACAAAGTATTGCACCCCTTCCAAAAAAATTGGATCACACCAGGAATTCTTGTCGGTGTACTTGTACATCCAGCTCTTGTCCGGGAGATCTGGGCCCATCTATCAAGAGAGACAACATGAAGAAAGACTGCTTCATTGCTAACCATGGAGGCAAATTATAAACAACAAAAACCACTGGCCATGTGCTTCAGCTTGTTCCAGAAGATACCTTGAATGGACTAAATCCATCACTGGCCAAGCCAAGTCTCACATTAAGACAATCACTACTGAAAGAGGGATGTTGTGCATCAAAATGTTTCCAAGCTGTTGCATCTCTTGGGTGACACATCTTCCCTTCTTCTGGCTATGGAGAGGTTGAATGTCATATGATATGCTTGGCTGTTTTCATTGACATGAACAACCTCTATAACCTAGGCACCAAGGGAAAATGACGTAGTACTTTCGCCGATGAACTAGTTTTCCCACGCTTGGCCTTATTAATGTTCCACATTTAGGACACTCATTCAACCCTGCATATTCTTTGCTAAATAGAATGCAATCATTGGGGATGCGTGTATTTTGTGGTAATCCAAACCCAAGTTAGCCATCTGTTTCTTTGACTCATACCAACTGCCTAGCAAAGTATTATCCGTCGGAAGAGCGTCCTTGAACAACTTCAACAAATCTGATATAGACTTAGTACTCCACTTGTTCAGACACTTAAGCTGAAACAGATTAACCATAAATGATAACTTGGATATTTGACGCATCCTCCGTATAAGGGTTTCCTTGTCTCATTCATTATCTCATTAAATGTTGACCTGACATCTACTTCAGCATTGACGCCTGTGTCATCCATGGAGGAACCTTGCATGAAAGCATCGTTCAACATAGAGTGCATCTCCCTTACGTGTCCAACATCGTCTAGGTTCTCAGGTCTGAGTCGCTTACGTGACTCCCCATGGAAGTGCCGCGTAGTGTACTCCACAACAAAACCATCTCTGACAATGTGGAATATGATACGTTCAGTGTCGTGGTTCAATGTATTCTGGCACTTAGCGCATGGACACAACATCATTCCATTCCCGGTAATCCCCTTATTTTCTTTTGCATATTGGACAAATTATTGCACCTCTTCTACAAAAATTGGATCACACCGAGAATTCTTGTCGGTGTACTTGTACATCCAGCTCTTGTCCGCACGATAATCCATCTTTAGTTATCTTTTCAAGCTAATACAACCTAAACACGCCACCAAACTGAAGAAGTAGAGGGGAAACTACCCTATTTCAACAATTCCTTGACATATGGATGCTCCAATAACATTTTATAGGTTATGCATGAACAGAGTGGAGACTAAAATTGATTAAAACTTTAAGATGCATTCAAAACTGAATAAAACTTTAGATGCATTCAAAACAGGCTAAAACTGCAGATGCATTGAAAGGCCATGTTGCCCATAGAATTGCAGAAAGATTGTTAAATGGAGCAATCTGTCCACATCTGATTTTATAAATTCAATAACACCCTGCTGCAAACCGTAAGGTCACAAAAACAGAATTGAAATATATTAGATGGAAAACTTGCAAAATAAATAACATTACAACCTGTAGAGCAGACATTGATCATAACGATAGGTAGATTCGTTGATGCTGCATGCAAAGTAGCAAGATTATGGCAAGTTATATCTTTATCCACAACTTACACAAGTAGCAAGAAAAAAGAAATAAACCTTGGCCAAAAAGTTAAAAAATGCTAATTAGCAACAAACTAGAGCAGAGTCTATCATCACCAATGAACACCTCAATAGGTAATATTCACTTTCAATATGCAGTAGGCTGGACAACTTCGATGTAGAAATGCTGGAATCTCTTGAAGTCCGACTGAAGTTGAATCCCAAGAGGGTCAACAAACGAAGGTAACACAATGTCTTAAGAGTCACTAAAGAACCAACCAGAACTTGAGAGAATCGGTTCCCTAAAGACAAACTACTAATTACCAAATAACTTCAGCTTGATCATGTCCTTCGAGAAAGCAATTCATAGAGTAGCATTATTCCTAGATGAGCAACAAGTGAGCCCCATCCCCACAAGTGAAAAAGAAATGAAAAAATGAAAGAGACTAAAATAGGAAAAATAAGAGAGAAGATGCATTAGAAAAGATCGTTACTCACCTTTGCAAACGAAATCCCATTTTTCCTTATGCTCAAATTGGACAACAATCCCTTGTTGGTGTCCACTTTCCCCCTCGGGCCTTCAGTGGCACAGATGTAATTAAAAGAAAAATAAGTTTATGTTTTAACTTAATTAAATCACATAATGAATAAATATATTATGTTTATATACTATACATTAATTTTGTTAAAAATTAAAATAACAATTTTTAAGTGATTTAGTTAGTATAAAGTTATTGTTTGACATAATTATTGTTTTTTTAATTTAAAAAATACATGTATAATTTGATTGAATCATAGTCAGAAGTCACTATTACAACCTATTGATCAACTCAATTTCTCGTCAAGTCAAAATGAACAAATTGACCCTCACAAAACAAAGATTGACCTAATTTTTATCTTATCAACGATCATAAATCAATAGTTAAGATCATCCAAATTTCATGATCAATTCAGGAAAATTTCTAGAAAATGACCTTTGCAAATCAAGGATTGACCAAAAATTGGTCAAACATCGAAATAAAATCTCCAATCGCGGGTTTAATTTCTATGTTATCACTAAAATCAAATCGATGACCAAGATCGTCTCAGATCAAATCAAACCACTTAGATAATTAATTTATATTTTATTTAATTTATGTTTATCAAACAAAGTAATTAGGACTGGGCGACCCATGCCCACAAAGGGATAGTGGGGACTGGACAACCCATTCTCATAGCGAGGTCTGTGGGGACTGGTCACCACATCCCCAGAGGGGCCTGTGGGGACTGGGCAGCCCGTCCCCACAGCGGGACCTATAGGGACAGGCCTGCCCCGTCCACAGAGAAGGACTGTCAGGACTGGGCGGGCCTCGTCCCCACTGAAACCACAGTGGGGACTGGCCCCCCATCCCCATAGAGGGATTGTGGGGACTTCGCAGCCCGTCCCCATAGCGTGGCTGTAGGGACTGGTCAACTCGTCCCCATAAAGGGGTCTGTAGGGACAGGTCCGCCCAGTTCCCACAGAAGGCTTATCAGGAGTGGGCAACCCGTCCCCATAGGACCCACAATGGGGACTGGCCAATATTATAATGATTAATCTTTACATGTAATTATAATGATTAATCTTTACAATAAGTCTCGCGGTACAATAGAAAAATATTTGATCGAGTGGCTCAAATAACTTGAGCGCACATAAGAGCACCAAGTGCTTGAGCGCACATAAGCGCACCAAGTGCTTGAGCGCACATAAGAGCACCAAGTGCTTGAGTGCACTCAATCAAGTTCCTATGCAAATGACCATATCCACATGACCATATAGAGTATACTAAGCTAATCAATTATCGGTATCTTGATAATTGTATAAGCACCATTTCATTTGTATATCAAGTCAATTACTAAAAAAAAAATTATTTATACAAAAAACCTAAAATTATTAATTTATTCCATATGTGTTAATATAGCAAATTACCCATATGCAATAATGTATTGCTCATGTTCTTGATTAAAAGTTAAATTAATTTTTGTCAAAAATAATTATTGGTATATTTTAGAAAATATTCAAAACATTTATCATACTAATAATTACTTTCCACAAAATAAATCACCAAAAAGTTATTTATTTAGGTTCCTAACTAATGTCTTTAAAAAAAAAGTTATAATATGGTATCTCTGAATTTTTCTTGTAATTTTTCTCTAAATATTTCTCTACAAAAATGTACATAATATAAATTCAATATTTATAACTAGGAAAAAAAAATAATTTATGATTATAATTGATTAATTACTTACATATATATTTATACAAATCTATTTTCTTTTAAGATGACTGGTGCCCATATTTATTTTTTTTTTTTCAAAAATTTAACAAATATTGACAAAATAAATGACCTAAATATATTATTATTACATAAAATAAACAACCTAAAATTATTAATTTATTTTTATATTTATACATAATCGCAAAGAAAATGATATTAAATTTTCTGAAAATGCATATGTGAAAAATGATTATTTATAGTATTTATTTAGATATTACTATAAAATAATTATATAAAATATTTAGTACATATAAAAAAGTATTGTTACTTTTTTTTTTTTTTTGTTTCAGTTAAACTTATATAATATATATATTTATGTTCAATTTATAAAAAGAATTCAATATTTTTTTTTTTGATAATTAATTTCCCTAAAATATAACTAGCAAAAAGCCAGTGCTACACATGCACTAAAAAAAAAAAAAAGAAAGCATAAACGTTAAAAAAATATAAAAATGTCTAACTTATTATTTGAAAAGCACATGTTTATTAGTACATAACTTTATTAAATATTATTTTTAATTAATTAAGAAAAATTAAATTTAATAAGAAATGTCCTAAATTTTTAAATGAGAATGATCTTTTAAAATTAGCACAAAGGATATAAAAATATAATAATAAAATATTAAAAAAAAATTGTTTCGCTAATAAAATTTGTAGGTTATTCTAACCTTATGTTTTGATTTTCTTTTCATTTGAATAATTGGTCATTTTCTTCATTATATGTAAGAAATTGATATTAATTTTTTTTTTCAATTATTTCATTAAATATAGGTTCTCAAAAATTTATCTAGTACCGTTATATTAAAAAATATTATTCTAATTAATATAAATTTTACTAAACAAATTCTGCTTAAAAAGTATTATAAATGATCCTTTTTATATAGATTACATTAGTTTGGATAAAAATTTCAATAATCATCATTATCCATAATTTTTAACCCCAAATAAGTCCCAATTAATTGGGCCCAGTATCCTATTAACTTGTCGCAATATCCTATACCCAACCAATATGTAACCTACATACAATGTCTGGCCCGGTCCCACTAACAGAGTGACCCAGTCCCAGTGATAGGCCCGACCCGCCATGCTGACATGTTTAACTCGGCCCCACTATTAGGCCCATCTGAAGCCCACTGATAGGTTTGATCGAGCCCCATTAAGAGGCCCGACTCAACCCCACTGACATGCCTGACCCCAACTCCACTGACAGGTCCGACCTAGCCGCACTAATAATCTCGATCCAACCTTACTAACAGCTCTACCCGGCCTTAATGATAGCTCCACTTGACCACACTATAGGCCCAACCTAGTCCCAGCGATAGACCCAACCTAGTCCCAGTGATCGGCCCAACCCAGCCTAAATGATAGGCCCCACAAAAAAAATTAAAATTATGTTTAATTTTTAATTAATATATTTAAAAATATAAGAAGCTATTTATTTGGAGAATAATTAAGAAAATAAATGTTTAATAATATATAATTTTAATTTTAATTTTTTCATTATTATTTCTAAAAATATTAGGGTTTAGTTTTCACTAATTGTGTACAATAAATTTAATAACTACAGTCAAATTTGTTAATGTTGGTGCTTGAAAATTAAAATTAAGCCTAAAGGAAATAAAAATAATTTTAAAAATATAATAATATTAAATAATAAAAATAGTTAAAATATGTGACTATAATAAGGAAAAAAAAATATTTATCTAAATGTAAATGAAAAAGATAAATAAAAAAAATTTATTAAATATATGATAGTGTTTACATTTTATTAATATCCTTTATATTGATGAGACTAAGTTTTAACTAATACATAAATGTTTCAAATCTACCCGTTTATGTAGCTAACAAATATGCCCTTTATTAATTGGAAGGCATATTAAATGAATTTGTTCAATTCATATCACTAAGTGTAATTTCTATAACTTTAGGTATTTATATTTTGTGATCTTGGAAATATATTCTCTTTATTTCTTCTTTATATACTGATCATTTCTCACAAAAAATAAACATTGTAAAGTGTTGTGTCTTACATATAAATATGTTAAATATAATTTATACTTAGAGCCCCAGATGAATTTGGTAACATGATATATGCAATAACTAATTTCTTTTAAAAAATATTAATACTATTTAATAATTGGAATCCACTTATGCCTACTTAATAATTGGAATTAATTGTTCCCAGTGTTTTAAAAACCGAACTGAACTGGTCGGTCCGACCCAGTTGAACCAGAATCGGAGGCCAATCCGGTTCTTATTGACTCGGCCCGGTTCTTATTGACTCGGCCCGGTTCTTATTGACTCGGTCCGGTTCACTAAAATCAGGATTATTTTTTTTATTTTTCTATAGAATTATTATGAAAGTATAAAGTATAGAGTATAATATTTAATGGTTGAACCATTGGTCCAACCTAGTCCAACCAGGTTCAACCAAAACCAGATGTATTGCCAGTTTGATGTCCGATTCGATTTTTAAAACACTATTTTTTCCCCAATTATCTCTAATCCCTTCTATCTTTAGCTAGCCTCCCTAATTGGAGTAAATTGATACTCTCCAACCAAACGATGCCCAATTACAATAAAATACACGTACATATTGTTTCACCAAAAATTTGCCGCTACGCGAAGGGGCACGACCGAGAGAGTAAATTCGATTTATAACATAGAATTTGTGTTACAATTGTGTTTGAATATCAAGGAATGCGAGTACAATCTCCTATTCTTCCTCTGATTCGATCTCCGTGTGAATTTGATGAAGTTTAAGCTTCTGGCGAGTTGTCGGCGAAATCCAAGTTTCGGGAACGAGTGTGCACGAACTGTGACGGCTTTGGTCGATTGGACGGAAGTATTTGTGTTCTGCGTGTATCGACTTGTTGACGTTGATTGTGAATGTGTAGAACTGCACCGATTGAACTAGTGAATTCCGATGAACGGCAGTTGCTTGACTTATTTGGCTCGAAAGAGCTTCTATGTGTGAGAATTCTTCTCGGTAAAAGATTTTCAAACCCATGTGACAGAGCTCTTCTGGCTATTTGTAGCCGACTCTGTGCAGTTGTTGAGGGTCAATCCCTGGAATAGGGATCACGATCCCCTTTTGGCTGTAGTTGTTGAGATGAGAGGAGGACCAGGAGTTCCTCTGTTGGATCCCTCAAAAGGAGATCGCGATGTCTTTTCTTGGCTTCCACCATTGGCGACCTGACTTAGTCGCTTAACTGTTGAGTTAAGTGGTGTCGTGACATGGCTGCTGACTAGTGCTGATGCGGTGGCTCACTGCTGACTGGGGTGTCGACTGTATTGATGACATAGCGACGCGAATGGGCTACGACGAATGGCTTTGAAAATCGATAGAGCCTACCCGCGACCATCGTTTGTTGGATTGATGGGCGTTTGGGCTCGTCGAATTTGGGACGTTAACATTTTGGTGCATACAGATTGCCCCCTTCGAGACTTGACCGATCAGAGAAAACGATCAAGTTTCAAATGTGAAAACACAAACACAACGCACACACACTTTTCCCTTTATTTTTTGTCGACCCTCTTACTCTTTTAGGGTCGTTTATCTTTTCGTGTACGTATCCTTTTCTGTCCTCTTACTCTTTTAGGATAGTGTATATTTCTGTACACTTGTATCTTGTATGTATTTTTTCTTTCTTTTCGTTTCTCTTTTTTTTGGCTCTCTTGCTATTTTAGAGCTGTTTGTTTTTTCGATTTTCTCTTTCTTATTTTTTGTATACGCGTACATATGTAGTGTGTACGGTATAGAGAGACATTGAGTACCTGAGCAGAGATGTTGTTCAGGTTTGAGCGTTGACGCCGAGTTGAAGTCGCCTGAGCTGCGGTCTGTTTGAATGTTATAGTCGAAGGTAATTTTGGAACCTCAGAGAAGGCAGTCGCGACGAATGTTGATAACTTCTGCAAGTTTCGACGACTTAAGCTCGAGAGGCGCTCCTCCGGGTCGTGTCGAAGAGGTGGCGCAGACTAAATAGAGTGTGACGAACTCTGGCCGACTCATCTTTTTTTATTTTGTCAATTCCCAACTATTGTGACTTTGGTTGTTACGTTGGAGAGAAGCATGAATTCGACGGCCTGGTCGTCGCACCGAGGAAGAAAAGCGCATTTGAATAAGGCTCGGGAAGCCATATTCTAGCTTAGCCGATCCTTTTTGAACTGAAGTTCCTTCTGCGAACTGAATTGGCGCGTCGGGAAGGAAGTTCACGCTAGAGTAGGCGTAGTGGGATCCGTCCTGGATGAATTGAACCTCCCGATGAGTTGGGATGTCTTTCTCGGCTTGTTTCATCGAAATTAGCCCTTTTCTTCTGTCGATAGTTTGCCTTCAGTGTGGATCGCAGTAGAATTGAAGTAAGGGAACATGGGTTCCACCTCCTTGCGCAGTAGGCTCCTTTTTAAGTGGGGGAAGCACTAATCCACTTCCCATGAATTTGGGATAATCAGGTTTAAGAGTTGTGTTTTCTCCCTCGGGGTGTCATCTGCGAATTTGGGTGTCCACGACTTGGTCCCTGCGAATCTGCGATTTGGGGTGCCTGCGAGTTGGCTATCTTCTCTGTATGTAAAATTAGGTCTGGGAGACAGTCTATCTCTGCCTGCGACTTTGGGAGGCTCCGATTTGGCTTTGTCTTCGAATTCTGACTGTCTGCGAACTGGGCAATCTGCGACTGCAATTTGGGAGACAACTTGTGACTACGAATTTGGGAAATTGTAGATTGTTGAGGCTTCTCTGTCTGCGACTTTGGGTTCATGTGGCTTAATTCTATTTACGAATTTGGCTTTTGGAAACTGTCTGCGACCATGACCCGGGAGACTGTCTGCGACTTGCTGAGATTTGACTGTCTGCGATTTGGGAGACAACCTGCGTTTTGGCTCAGTCTGAGAATTTGGGAGGCTACGAATTAGGAGTGTGAATTTAGCCGTCTGCCTTCTCCAAGCCCCGGCTTGCATTTGAACTCTCCGCGAGTCAAACTTTAAAGGTACAGTAAACATAATTCTTTCCTCCTGGCAGTCTGTGGCTGAATTCGAGTTAGCCGGGGTCCCCACTCTCTTTTCTTTCTTCTTCTCTTCCTCCCTCTTTCTTCTTCTTTTTGTCTCCTCTCATTGTCAACTTCTCCCTCAGTCTCTCTCCTTCCTTTTTTTTTCACGATTTCACCCCTTTTTTTCTGTCTCGATTTTTTTTTCTCTCTTTCTCGGGCTCCAAGTGTCTGTCAGTTTGTCAATGTGACAGACTGATGACTTCAGTACTTCGTCTGGCCCGAAAGCCGAATGTAACAGTGTTGTGGCGTACTTGGTTTGGTCGCTGAGAGTTGCGAGACTCTGTTTTGGTCGCACCCGGCTTGGTCGCCGGGTGCTGCAATTTTGTTTCATGCCCAGCTTGGTCGACGGGGACTAAATTTCTATTTCAGCTGATCCCGGCTCGGTCGTCGAGTGCTGAAGTTGTGTGTCAGCTGCGTCTGCTTGGTCGCCGGGCGCTCAAGTTTCTTTTTCTTTTATTTTACGACCAGCTCGACCGCCGGGCACAAAAATTTTGATTCGACTAAGCTCGGCGGGTCACCGCAGGGGTAGAATTTCTGTGCTGGCGAACCCGGCTTGGTCGCTGGGTGCTGTTGTCGCAACTGACTCGAGTGCCCGGTGCAAGCTGCTGAGTGGTCGCAGTCGGCTTGGTCGCCGACAACATTTTTTCTTTTGCGACTACTTTTTGTCACTCACAAATATTTTTTTGTGATTGCTTCTTTTTGTTGCTTGCTTTCTTTTTTTGTTTGGCGACAATTTCTTTTTGTCGCTTGCTTTCTTTTTTTTTTTTTTTGGCGACCGCTTCTTTTTGTCAATGCTGTTTTTTTGTCTGGAGAGGAGTTACGTACCTGGCTCCGATTGGCTGCGTCCGGCTCGATCGCCGAGGGTGATGCTTTTACAGAACAGCACCTGACTTGGTCGCCGAGTGTTGAATTTGATGATTTAGTCACGTCCGGCTTGGTTGCCGGGCGCGAAGCTTTTGAACTGTGCCCGACTCGGTCACCGGGCACAATGCCTCTTGGTTTGATCGCGGCCGGCTTTGTTGCTGGTCGCGAGGCTTTGAATTGTGCTTGGCTCGGTCGTCGGGCGCGAAGCTTTTGAACTGTGCTCTGCTCGATCATCGGGCACAGAGTTTGCTGTTTTGATCGCGATCGACTTTGCTGCCAGTCGCGAAGCTTTGAATTGTGATCGGTTCGGTCGTCGGGCATAGTAATTCTGCTTTGGTCGCGTACGACTTGGTCGCCGGGCGCAAAGTTTTTGAACTGTGCTCGGCTCGGTTGTCGGGCACAGGAGTTTGCTATTTTGATCGTGGCCTGCTTTGGGTCTGGTCGCGTGGCTCTTGAATTGTGCTCGGTTCGGTCGCTTGGCACAATGCCTTCTGTTTTGATTGCGGCCGGCTTTGTTGCTGGTCGCGAATGTTTTTAACTGTGCTCGGCTCGATTGCCGGGTACAGTGTCTTTGAGTCTGTCTTTGTTTCTGGACGCAAAATTTTGAACTGTTCTCGGCTCGGTCGCCGGGCACAACATCTTTGATTTGCAACAGTTGGCTCCTGTCCGGCTCGATCGTCAGGCACTAGGATCAAATGTGCGGCGTCTGGCTCTGTCGCCAGATGCTGAGTTATTTGTTTGGTTATGTCCGGCTAGGTCGCCTGGAATTGGAGTTTGATTTTGCTCGCGTCTGGTTTGGTTGCTGGGTGCGAGGCTATTGTTTTGGTTGCGTCTGACTCTGTCGCTGGGCGCGGAGCTTTTGAACTGTGCTCGACTCGGTTGTCGGGTACAATGTATTTTTTGTTGTCGCGTCCGTCTTTGTTGATGGTCGCAAAAATTTTGAATTGTACTCCGCTCGGCTGGTCGCCGAGTGTAGTGCTTTTGTTGTGGTCGCACTTGGCTCAGTCGCCGAGTGCTGTAATGTTCTTTTGGTTGCGTCCGGTTCGGTCGCCGGGCGCGAAACCTTTGGATTGTGTTCGGCTTGGTCGCCAGACGTGAAGGTTTGCTTGTCGAACCGTCGAAGAAGATCGGTATGCTTCGTCGGGTTACCCTCTTTTTTTTTTTTGTTTCTCCATTCTTTTTTTTTTTTTTATCGACGACTAGTTTTTTAGTAAGCCCATTTTTTTTTTTTTGACTTGCGTTTTTTTTTGTTGCGACCTTGACTTCTCCATCTCTGGTCGCAGGGGATGCATTTTTTTTTTTGTTTTGTTTTGACTTCAGAGAGAATTGCGTCGACTTTTTTCTCCTTCCTCGGTCTGACTATCTCGACCATAAGAACTCTCGTGAAGGGTGTCCTTCATGACTGCTTGCGAATCCATGACTCTAAGGAGGAACAAAAGCCACTGCTGTCGGTTCTCGGGGGACCTTCGGTTTTCGGGGGTTGTGACGTGAGTGCGCCTTCAGTCAAAGTTGCCCACGACCTGTTGAGTTGCCCTGTTGTCGACGAGGACGACCAGATTTGCTATCTCCCTGGGGTCGATGCATGTTTATCATCTCTGCACCAAGCTGTAGGCAACATGCTGCTGAGTCCGATGCATGACCAGCTGGTTCATTTTTTGCCGCCGAAACTCTCCATCGATAGTGACCGATTCGACTCTTGGGATAGTCACCCGGTTGTGAGCTCGGCCCCATAGTTTGTGCCTTTCTACTTCGAGTGGGCGGTTGTCGTTCTCCACACTTGTACCGAGCAGTTGGCTGCAGTAGACCTTACTCATGCAGTCCGGGCTTCAATGTTTTCGTATCGATACTGCAGTAATGTCGTCCACTCTTTTCTGGAGGTATGGTGTTCTTCAACCAACACCGTTTTTACTCGCGAAGGGGAGCTATTGATTTATTTATGGGATATGCATCGACTCGGCAGGTTGCCCATCTCTGGAAGCATTTATGATGAAGTGACTCCGACCGTTGATGATTTTACTCAGAGTCGCTCTGTACCACTACCCGAGAGTATTCGATACCTCATCCTTGCCTATTATCGGCTCTTCTGTCGTCCGAGGGCTTCAAACTTAGACGGAGTCACTGGAGTTTCTATGTCAGAGTGGGCATCCTTCTGGTTTCGATCCGAAGGTGGTGTTCGACCTTCAGATGACCCTTGGGCAGATCGCGAGAAGACAATGGGTTCTCGGAGTCGCGACTGGTCGACCGTGTAGGATCAACCACTCTCCGAGCTTGGGGTCCCTGACGCCCTCGCAGATGAGGTGTATCTTGCTGCCTTTCTATCGCTGTGGCTCTGCCGTTTCGTTCTGCCTCTACCAGGTAACATGCTGAGATTCAGTGTTTTCAAGATGGCCTGTTTCATGGCCGGTGGTACTCGGTGCAGTTTAGCCGGCGCAGCCATGGCAAACCTTTATCGAGGGGTGAACCTTTCCTCACCGGGGAGGATTTCTTGGCCGTTTTTTATACATGGCTTGCCCAGCAGTTCGGCATCTGCGAGGTTGACTCTAGCGGCGGCGACAGGTCTCTCACGATGCTTTACCGCAATCCGGAGCTTGTTCGCGTTTGTACTCGGCAGGAGGCTCGTTCTTTGTTTTGGCGTTGCGGAGTGCGATGTTGGTACCCTTCAGAGGCTCTTCGTCCCGGCCCAATCCTTGACAAGGCAGGCCGCTTTGCTTCTCAGATTGAAGTAGAGTACTTCTGTTGCCTGCGTACGACGTCTCTGGTCTTACTGTGGAGCCCTATAGTCCTCACTGATTTGCTCGTCAGTTCGGGTTCTGCCAAGACTTGTCGGGTGTGCTATTCTCCAACCAACAAAATGGGGCTTCAGTTAACGCACTTGTGGAGTTATGGCGAGCTGGGACTGCCTGTCCTCTTGGCTGCGTGGAGGTGCCTGCCTTCATGAGTCCAGATTCTGATTCGGGTGTCACGTCCCTTTTCAGGGAGTCCTGGCTTGAGGCAGTTGTTCCCCTCTTCGAGGTAACAACTCTTGTTTCTCTCTCTCTCTCTCTCTCTCTCTCTCTCTCTCTCTCTTTTTTGTTTCTTTTTTGCACCTTCTGATTTCTTTTCTCTCTTTCTTTTCACCGTGCGTGGAGGAAATTTATCGGAGCATCTGCTCCAAAAACAGTCCTGCCGCCAGCGCAAGGAGGTAGCGATGCGGAGGGTTCAAAGCCTCTTGTTAAGGAAAACAGAGTAAAGGTGGGAAGAAGCGGGCGCCGCGGCCGAAGGTCGTGAAGGAGAAGTCGTCGACTCCGTCGTAAGTAGTGCCAGAGAAGGGCGTTGTGATCCGAGAGCCTTCTTCAGAACAAGAGGATCGTCGGTCGATAGTGCTTTCTCTGCCAGCAGCCGATGCTCCTGTACGCAAGGGGAACGGATTGGCTAAGTCGGCGACTTCGCCGAAGAAGGTTGCTTCGAAAAAGAAGTCACGGCTCCGCAGTCAGAGCCTTTCATTTTCGTCCCTCCTCCCTTCAAGAAGCGACTGCAGACTGGTCTAGGTAAGCCTCTGACTAATTTAGCTCCTCTTGCTGTTGTTCAACCCTCGGAAACTCCTCTGTCGAAGTCGGGAGAAAAGGATAGGGAGCCGGCGCCTCTCGACGGGTCTGTTATTTTGCCGACCGGAGAGGCTACTGTAGAGCCAGCGGTGTTGTTGCTTGCGCTGGCGACCCAGGATGGAGCGCAGACAATCTAGGAGTTCGGCGACCTTGCTTCTGATGACCTTGCCATCGTCGTTGGTCCGCTTGTGGACCAGCCCATCTTTCGGCAGGAGGATTTGTTCAACCTCGCCGAGTTAGAGGTTACCCGACAATTAGGGTGGGTCTGTGGGGAAGCACCGCCTGTCGTTGTTGCTGGTGAGTTAATAGTTCGCGAAGCTGAGTGCCCGACGATGACCGTTGGTGAGGGCGTGATGCCTCTTCAGCCTTCGGATAGACCGGCCGTGGTGGAGGGCCTTTCAGTTGACGCTGGAGCTACTGTTGCGGGTGAGTATTGGCAGCTTGTTTCTGATTTGTGTCCAGTTGTCGTTGCAACTTCGAGGAGGGATGCATTCGTGACGTTTCCTCCTAGCAGTGCAGAGGCATCTCTTGCTGCCAAGGAAGGAGCTTCTGGTTCAGCTCGTCGACCCATTAGTGAGGATTCTTTGACTTCGCGACCTTCGTCGGTAAGTGTATATCCTCTCATTCCTTTGTTTTTCTTGTTCTTTCTCTTTTCTTTCTGTTCTCCCCTTCTTTTTTCTAGGCGTCGGCCTTTCGACCCTCGGCGAGATTGAGGCTACTGCTGCTACAGGCTGCTTTGGGGCTGTGGGCGAGATTCGTTGAGTCGGATTTATTGCCGGCCGACGACCCCTGTTTGCCAGAGCTTGTAGCAAACACCCGTGTCATTCTCGACCACTTGAGGGGAGTTGGCATTGACACTTCAGTTCTGGAGTAGTGGGTTGAGGATTTTGCCTCAGAGGTGGATCGCTTTCATCAGTTGAGCAACTCCTTGGCCGGGAAGCTCAGTTTGGCTGAACGGTTTGCTGCCGAAGCTGAACTTGCCCAAATCTGTCCAGAGTGTGAGCCGTCGACGCGATGACTTAATGGTGGACTTGGATAGACATCAGGCCGGGCGTGAGGCTGCTGAGGCTGAACAGAAGGCTCTTCGCGATTGTCTGACTTTTTTATCGTCTCAACTCGACTCTATCAATGCCGATCTTGCGACCCTTCGTTGGGGAATTGACACTGTCGAGGAGGAGGCTTCTGCTCTCGAGGACCAGCTTGCTTCTGTTTGTTCGCGCCCCATTCTCAGCGAGGCCGAGACGCGCGAGCTGTCTGAGGTTCATGCCGAAGTAGTTCAGCTGCAACGATGAGTAGCTGACTTCGAACTTCCTCTCTTTTTGTTTTTGTTTTGAGAGGCTTGATTTTCTTTGTAGCCTCTCTTTTTTTGTTGTGAGGTTTGCTTCTTTCCCTTTTTTTTTTTGCAATGAGAAACATTGATTCCCTTTATTCGAATTCTTCCTTTCACTTTTTTTTTTTTTTTCGTTGCCCCCTCATGCATAGAAGTGTTTGAGGAATTTACCGTTTGTTATCGGCAGCTCTAAATCGTTTGAAGTGTTGTAGGCTCCATTAGAGTAGGCTTCCTGCACCACGTGCGATCCTTGCCATTTCGGCGTGAATTTGCCCTGGTTTTACTCGTAAAGAGCATTGGCCGTCTGACTGCAAGCACCGAGTTGCCTTTTTGAAATGACCTGAGCCGTACCTTTTTGTTGAAGGCCCGGGTCATTCGAGATTGATAGCACTCGAGAAGTTGTTGTGCCTCGAGTCGTTGCTCGTCGAGTGTCTCAAGTTCTGCGAGTTGCAACTGAGTGCACTCCTCTGTTGTTGTCCTTCTCTTATAGCGATGCGAAGTAAGGGAAGTTGTACCTCGAATGGGAGCACTGCTTCTGTGCCGTAGACCAGCGAGTATGGAGTCGACTGGGTCGGTGTTCGAAACGACGTTTTGTATGCCCACAAGGCTTCACCGAGTATTTTGTCCCAACTCTTTTTGTTGGCGCCGATGGTTTTCTTGAGGATCTTGCAGAGCGTTTTGTTGAATGCTTCTATGAGTCCATTGGCTGCCAGGTTATAAGCCGACGACATCCTCTGTTGTATGCGAAATTTCTGGCAGAAGCGATCCATGAGTCTGTTTCTGAACGGTGTGCCATTGTCCGTCACTATGTATCGAGGAACCCCATATCGGTAGATAATTTGGGTCCGGATGAAATAAGCGACGGTGGTAGCCTTGACTTCTCGGTAGGCAGCGGCTTCGGCCCATTTCTAGAAGTAGTCGGTGGCAGCCAGGATGTATTGTCGGTCGAATTTAGATTTGGGAGTTATTGGACCGATGATGTCCATCCCCTAAGCTTCAAACGGCCATGACGGGATCGTCGGGTGAAGCGGCTCCGGTGGGTGGTGTATGTAATCGGCATGGAGCTGGCACGGTCTGCAGGTTTGAGCCATTTCGGTGGCATCCCTGAGCATCGACGGCCAATAGTAGCCCAATCGTTTAACTAGTAGGTGAAGCTTTGGGCCGGCCTGGTGTTCGCCGGCGCCGGTTTGATTTCTCGAATAGGCTTCTTTCACCGGGTGACCAGAATCCACCCCTCTACGTCGACTGCAGCTGCTTCTCGGGGTGCCAGTATTGGTGCGACCTTAGCCGGTGGTCGTCTGTTGTTGTGCAGTCAGTTTGAGGGACCGGATTTTGGACGGTACTCCTTCCTTGCGACCTGCTGTTTGTTTGGCCGAGCTCGTCGGTTTGGCTCGGTTTGGATGGAGATGGCATGTGACGACGTCGTGTTTTTGGTACCTTCGATTTTCATGCGGCCTTGAGCTGCCAGCTCCATCATCCTGTCTTTCTGGACGAAGCACTTATCGGTCGGGTGTCCGACCAAGCGGTAGTATTTGCAGAAGTTCGGCTCTTTGCTCCTGGTTAGGTCGCCAGGTCTTTTGATTTCTGGCAACTTGATCAAGTGGTTGTCGAGGAGTTGGTCCAGCATGACAGCAACATCTGTGTCGGTGAACGGGTATGTTTTGGCCTATCATTTCTCAAGTGAAGGCCTCCGGTACGTGCCTCCAGTTAGCTGTCATGGGGCATAAGTTGCTTTGACCTTGCTCCTGACCTTGATTGGCTCGAGCGCATTCTTCGCGAAGGATGCTTTTGTTTTCTCCTTCGTGTCTTTGGGCGCGGTCGCGGCTGCCTTTACTTTCTTGCGAGGATCAGCCGATGACGAAGCTTCTTCCCCCCGCTCCTCCATGAGGTTTGATAAGTGTCTAAAAGACACTATCTTTAGGCATGAAAATTGAGTTAAAAATCTAATTTCGAGTTAATTCTGTTTATAAAAGCAACAAATATGACTCAATTTCATGTTTTGTGCCTCAGGTATCCAGTGGAAGAAGAAAAACTGGATTTGGAGCAAAAATAGAGGAAAAATGAGCAAAAGAAGCCAAAAAGAAGGATGGCGCGTCCGCGCTAGAATCGGCGCCACTGCGCCGGGAAAATATTCAAAAATTTAAAATAAAGGAGAAAAATGCCCAACGACTCAACGGACATGAAAGCCAACGGTTGGGAAATGTGAAGAAGCGCGACCGCGCCTATAGAGGGCGCTACTGCGGCAAGGAACTGGCGCTACCACACACAGAGATAGCATGGACGCGCCAAAGAGCTGCTGAATACAGAAAGAGGAGTTGCCGTTCTGGGGACCAATGAAAAGTCTAAGGCGTGGCGCTCCCGCACCACAACAACAGGAAAATATGGCGCTGCTGCGCCAAGAAGTCTCCCAACTCGGCACAGATTCAATGGCCATTTCCAGAGTTAGAAAGAACTCTGCTCCAGTGGCGCGATCGCGCCAAAATCAGGCACAATATCAGCGCGTCCGTGCCGATAACTCAGCAAAGCAAAGTCGCAAAAATCTCGGGATCCTGACAACCAATCAAGCCCAAGCTTGGGAAAAGAAGTCCTAAGTGACTAAGGAAGGTATCCACAAAGATTGTAAGTAAATTTGCTCGAGTCTTAGGTGTTTTGAATGACCAAGAAGCGAAGTTCAATACAAAGAAGGAAACTGCTGCCAGAAGAGAAGATAAATCCGAGTTTTAAGAAGAATATATCTGGAGTTCCTGATTCCTAATTAAACCCAAATTTGGACTGAAGATTACTGAGGATATTGAGGATCATATCACGAAAATTCAGGTCAATCCAAGTCGGATTTTTAGAGTTTTATACTTTAAAAGTGGTGGACCCAGTGCAGAAATTGGCAGTAGAAGCATTCCAACTTCTCAATAGCGTATCTCGAGTTTCCTAACTCAGATTAAACTCAAATTTCATACACAAGGAAAGGACCATGGAAGGAAGGATCGAGTGTAATTTCATTAAATTCTGAGGTCAAGAAGGCATACTTTATACCCCTGGACAGAGACCAAAATACAAGGCCTGGGCAGCAGAACAACTATAAATAGAGGTCCAAGGAAGGGTGTAAGGCATTGAGTTTTCTGTTCAATTTCCAGATTTATTCTTTAGTTTAGAGAGAGGAGAAGGTCCAGAGGGAGTCTTATATGACCTCTGGATACTTTGAGGAAGAAAGGTGGAGATTTCAGCCATGGAGCAAGGGTGACCGGGAGCAGTCCTCCATAGGGAGTTTCTGTGCTTAGTTGTCTTTATTCTTTTATGGTTGTTATTAAAACCATGAATTGTGTTTTTATTTCCAGTATGGAGTAGTCGTCTGTAGTTGGGAGTCCATGACTCCCTAGGGATGTAATGAGATTGATACATTATATTTTATTTGGTTTCAATTTGGTGCATGAAAGTGTATTCCTAAGTTGTGTATTTTTTATTCATACTTGCTGTCTTACGATGTACTGGCTATAAGGTGAAGCTAGATTTAAGGTAAGATATGTTGATAGGATATACAATATATTTTTGAGTTCATATACTAGGTAGATCATCTGATCTTACGGTTAATCCTCGACCTTAAAGTAAAACCATGCTGGATTGGATTGATCTACCTATGACACAAGACCTGATTCCCGGCCTTAGGTAGGGTCAATGACCTTCATGTTTATGCTATCAAGTAGAGTCGATTATGCTGGCTAGTTTACTCTAGGAGATAGAAAAGGTGATGCTGATGTGGATTGTAGCCATGCTTTTATAATCTCGTCAAAAATTGATTTTCTAAACTTAATTTCTATTCAATCTCAGAATTGTCTAGGGAGGGAATTGGATTCCCAACATTTTCTCTCCTCATTGAAATTCCTCTAAAGCTTTTTCTCAACTTGTTTCAAGTAGCTGTTTAATTTAAATTTCTATTTTTGAGAAGTGTTTTATCCAGGATACTCAAACGTTGAATTATTACTCAGAAAGCAATTAACTATTGGCTTGGTCCTTGTGGGACGATATTTGGACTTACATAAGTCTATATTACATTGATTAGTCCTCTTGCTTGTGCTTAGCTAGGATCGCATCAAGTTTTTGGCGCCGTTACCGGGGACCAAAGTTTCTAGTAGCAATTGGTTAGTGTTTAAAATTTAGAGATTTGAGTTTTTTTTTTTTTTTTTGCAAGAGGTTCATGACCAGATCTCAAGTGGAACCATCCCAAGAGATTGATCCTGAACCAGAAAGGACTTTAAGGCAAAAGCTGAAGGAAAATCAGAACAAGAACTCTCCCAAGGATCAAGAAGACATGGAGAACGTAGAAGGCACTCATGAAGAACTAGCACCGAGCCCAAGGAGAACCATGGAGGATTATGTCACACAAAGCCCAAATACACACAGGACAAGTATTATCACTCCCACTATTCAAGCTAATAATTTTGATATCAAACCTCAGATTATTGCTATGCTTCCAAATCATTATCAGTTTAATGGGTTAGCTAATGAAGATCCTAATGAACACCTTGAAAGATTTTTGGACTTGTGTGCTACCTTCAAATACAATGGTGTGTCGGATGATGCAATCATATTGAGGCTTTTCAAGTTCACCTTGGCTGGACGAGCTAAGACATGGCTGGACGAGCTAAGACATGGCTGAACTCTCTACTAGCCGGTTCTATTCTCACTTGGGAAGATTTGCAGAAAAAAATTCTTGGTTAGTATTTTCCTCCAGCAAAGACCATTAAATTAAGGAATGGAATTTCTCAATTCATGCAGGAACCAGAAGAACATCTTTCAGAAGCGTGGGAGAGATTCAATGGTTTACTCAAAAGAAGCCCAAATCACAAAATAGAACTCTGGAGCCTGATTGAGATCTTTTACAATGGGCTGAACATCAACACAAGAAGCATGATAGATGCTGCATCTGGTGGATCGATGAGTAAAATGACTCCGGAAGAGGTTTATGAGCTAATAGAGGAGATGACAACCAACATGTATCAATATCCGATGGAACGATCAAGCAAGAAGGCTGCTGGAATTTACAAACTGGAATCCTCAACCACCATGCAACCACAATTAGAAGCACTGATAAGTGTCTAAAAGACACTTATTTATGCATGAATTATTGATCATAAATTCCTAATTTGAGTTGATTATTAGCATGAAAATGACATATATAACTCAAATTCATGTTTTGTGTCTCAGGTACCTGGTATAAGAAGAAAATCAAAATTATGAGGGAAAATGAAGGAAAAAGGAGCAAAATGAGCCAAAAAGGGAATGGCACAACCACGCCGATTTTGGCGCGACCGCGCCGCGAAAATGTGCGAAAATTCATATAAATGGAGGAAATTCCCAACGGCTATTAAGGCTTAAAAGAGGACAATTCGGGAACGTGAAACCGCACGACCGCGCCCCCAGAAGGTGCTACCACGCTAGGAAGATGGCGCTACCAGTGGCGCTGGCGCACTGTACAGTTGCCTTACAAAGAGTTCAAAGTGCTATTTCGGGAAGTCGGTAAAGATTCTAAGGAGTGGCGCGACCACGCCAATTCGACAGCCAAATATGGTGCTGCCGCGCCATGAAGTGTCCTTCCTCAGCACGGACCCGAAGGCCGTTTTCCAGACTTAGAAAGAATTCTGCTCCAGCGGCGCGACCGCGCCAATATCAGAAGGAAATATGGCACGACCGCGCCGCTGACTCAGCAACGTGAATTACAGAAATCTCAGGATTCTAACTACCAATCAAGCCCAAACTTGGGAGAAGAAGTCCTAATTGCCTAAGGAAGGTATCCACAAAGATTTTAAGGAAATTGGCTCGAGTCTAGGTGCATTGAATGACCAAGAAGAGAAGTTCCACACAAAGAAGGAAACTGCTGCCAGAAAATAAGAGAAAATTCGAGTTTTAAGAGAAGCAAAGCCGGAGTTTCCTATTCCCAATTGAACCCAAATTTGTACTGAAGCTTCCTGAGGAGATTGAGGATCATACACGGAAATTCAGGTCAATTCAAGTCGGGTTCTCAGAGTTTAATACTTTTAAAGTGGTGGACCCAGTGCTGGAATTGGCAGCAGAAGCAGTTCAACTTCTCAAGGTGATATCTCAAGTGTCCCAACTCAGAATGACTTCAAATTTTGTACACAAGTCAAGGACTATGTAAAGAAGGTTCGTGAAAAATTTCAAGAAATTCGGAGGTCAGGAAAGCAAAATTTAAACCCCTGGTCAGAGACAAAATTACAAGTTCTAGACAAAAGCTCAGCTATAAATAGAGGTCCGAGGCAGAGTGCAACGCATCGAGTTTCCATCCAGTTCCGAGTTCCAGTTCTTAGCATAGGTTGTAGTTTAGTTTTTCATTGTTTGTAGTTAGTTTGGAGAGGAGAGAAAGTCCAGATGGAGTCTTACACGACATCTTGGCACTTTAGAGAGAGAAGGAAGAGATTTCAGGCAAGTCACGAGTGGATGCTAAGGGCAGTCCTTCAAGGGGGTTTTCTATACTTATTTTCTTCTTATTAGCATGGCGGTAATTGAATCCTTTCTGTGTGTTTATTCTATTAGCATGGAGTAGTCTCTCTTTATTGGGAAAGTCATGAACTCCTAGTTGTTACATGCTTAAGTTCTGAAATTATAGCAATAAAGTACTTAGCCTTTGTTTTAGAAACTAAGTTCACTGCTTATTTCTTATCTGAATTGATATTTGAAGTTTAATGGGGTTCGAATAGAGAAGTTGAATTTCAGTAGAGGTTTGGATTAGTTGTTTGATTCTTTGTTTTCTTAAACAACTTATTTTTTTTACTAGATCGTTCCGGATTGTGATGGAGACTAGTAGAAAGCAATGTGACTTTTTAAACTCTTGTTCTGAATAAGAGAGAGTTAATCTTTAAGCTTTTATATTTATGCACCTAGGATTTGAATGTTTTTGGATTGTGATGGAGTTCAAAGAATAGGTGAAAGTTATTTCCTGTATATGGGTAACAAGGTTTTCAAAAGTTAAGTCAAGGTAAGAGTACTTGAGCTATAAAATCAGAACTTTGCATTTTGACAACTAGAAGGGATTGACATTCTTCCCCAACATCTCATCTCCATAAGTTTTTCAGTAATTAATTCGGTTTTCTTTTCCGGTTCTCAAATACAAAACTTTCTTCACCTCAATCAATAGAAAGATCTTTGCTTAACTTAAAATTCTCATCAAGGTCTCTGTGGGATCGATATTTGGACTCTTAAGTCTATATTACTTGCTGACCTAGTGCACTTGCTAGACACCCAACAAGTTTTTGGCGCCGTTGCCAGGAACCATTGAAATGAGAGTAAGTTTAAGCTAATTTTGATTTGTTGATTGAGATTAAAATTTTTATTCGATCTTTTCAGGTTGAGATTGATGCATGAAAACCAAAATTAGTGGTGAGGCACTAGATGAACCCGATTTGGAACTGGAAAGAGCACTCAGAGGAGAGGTGGAATTATGTTTAGAATGAGATAAGTCCATATCATAACTCATATTGGGAATTTCCCCAACAATATACATCTTCTAATTATGATCCATGGAGGAATGATTCTGATATATCATGTTCTTTTGTTGATAATGAACCTAATGGTTTCTATAAAGTAGAGCATGATAATTATCTCTCTAAGCAAAATGTAAATCCTTTTTTTGAGAATGAGTTGCAGGTCAATTGGCCACATGGGCAACCATCCATGTTCAAGTATGAGAATCCTCCTATGTATCATGGTTATTATCATCATTCATCTCCCCTTCAGCCTCAAGAAGACTTTTCTAGGTTGGAGAGAAGTGCAAGAGGGAGAGTTGTTGGCATACATAATGTTGATAATGTATTAGCATTGTAGGCACAAGTCGAGTCACTAACCAAACAATTGTCAAAATTGCACACCCCCTCTTTGGTTGCTCAGATTTGTGACATATGTGGAGGAGGACATCCCAACCATGAATGCCAAGCAGGTAATGTGCAAGCTGTAAATTCTTTAGACCAGGCTAATTATGTTTCAAATTTTCGCAGGTCTAATGATTTATACAACAATACTTACAATCCTGGTTGGAGGAGTCACCCAAATTTTTCATGGTCAAACAACAACAACTAGCAACCCAGCATTCAACAACCCAATGCTCAAATAAGATCACCACCTGGTTTACAAGGAGCAGCACCAGAACAGGAACAAAAAGCTAGCCTTGAGGACATGTTTTCGAAGTTTCTAGCAAATCAAGAGAAAAGAGATGCTCTGACTAATTCCAGATTTCAAACTCAAGAAGCATCTGTAAAGATTCAAGAGGCATCCCTAAAGAATCAAGAGGCATCAATCTGAAATCTGGAAATACAAGTGGGACAGCTGGCCAATGTTATATCAGGTAGGAACCAAGGTACGTTACCTAAAAATTCTGAATGGATGAATATAGCTAGCACTTCTTGTTTTAATTTATGTTTTACTGCAGAACACATAGAGGAAAATACAAATGAGAGAGCTGAGAGTTATGAATTTCAAAAACTTCAAGAGGGAGAAAATGAAAGGATCATGGAGAAAAAAGAAGAAGATGTGAAAGAGAAAAAAGGGGATGGGGTAGAAAAAGAAGAAAAATCCCATGAACAGCATAAAGAAGTTAGGATAGAGGACATAAAGGTTAATAAACATTCTTTCCTCTCATTAGATATTGATTTATTCATTATCCAGCCCTATAAACCACCCATAAAAGAAAAAAATAAAATTTTATTAGGTCTGGGTAGTGAGAAGAAAAGTTGGCTACAAATAAATGAGCAAGAAAAGATCAAAGCCAACCAGAAAAGAGAAAGAGTGATCAGCTCTTTACTCAAAAGTTTGAATCACCATGAAGCACATTCAAAAGCAAAAAATATCCTTAGGCATGGATGGTCCCATTTTCCATTCGATCCTGGTGGATCAGATCTCACGGACCAAAAATGTAGGAATAGGAGTAGGAGTTGTTAAATTTGCTTGAATTTTTTTAGAACTTTGTGTTAGTAGGTTAGAATAGTTTTTTTTATTTGTTAGGACTTGTTTAAATTTGATTGAGATTTTGATTTATTTTCACTGATAGAGTAGAACTAGGATAGAAGTAGTGTTATATTAAAATTTACAGCTTTCCAAAAACAGAAAAGCACAAAAAAAAAAAAAATCAAACCTGGAAAGTGGCGCGACCGCGCCAGTTCGTGAAACCCAGAACTTAAGTTTTGAACCGGCGCAGCTAGTGGGGTCGAAGCGCCGGTTCGACTCATGCGGGGCAATTTTTAAAAGGTCCAAAACTCCATTTCGAGGGTTTTTCAAACCCAAAACGTGAGAGAACCATTAAGTCCCATCTTCAAACTCTCCACAGCACCTTCCAACTGAGAGAAATCTCGCCGAAAACCTCTCCGGAAAACACCTCGGAGTTCGGAAAATCACACAGTTCAGGCCAAAAAGCAGAGCGAAGTAGGCTCCTTTCGAGTCGTTTATGGAAATATCTGGAATCAACCTCCCAAAACCAAAGGTACAAAGGCATAAAGGTTACTTCCTAGTTTATTTTGGTCCAAATTTGGGGTATTTTCATCGAGGAACAAGGGAGAAAAAGGTTCTAAAAGTTAGGGGTTCATTTTCGATTTCTGCAAAATTCTGGGTAGAAAAATAGTGTTTTTCTTGCCATCTTTTAGGCCGTCAATAGAAATACCTGGGCTAAATCTTGGAAAAGTGATTTTATTTTCTCAAAATACACACTTAGAGCTTTCCAACGCCTCACTTTGCAGCTCCAGCTGATCTCTGAACTAGGAGAACCAAGCCCCTGAAAAAGACCCGAACACACTGTTTCACAGAATCTTCCCAGACATGGCCACTCAGGAAACCTACCAGAGGTCAAAAGCCAAAATGCCACAAATGTTGGACAAGGAGAGATTTGCCACAGCCGATGGACACAAAAGGTTCAATGAAATTCTGTCCAAGTGCAACCTCCACATGGAAAGAGGGTTTATAATGGATGAGTTGATCAAAGAAAAATATGGGGCCATGATTGAAGAGAGAGGATGGATCAAATGGGTAGAAACCCCATAGCAGCAAGCATTCCACTAGTCCAAGAATTTTATTCCAACTAGCCAGACCACAGAAATTGGCATTGCTTTATGAGGGGGAATTAGATCCAGTTGTTTCCCCATGACATCAACAACTACTTGCATACCTCTGATGCCCCCACCCTTCCACTTGATACTTTATGAGAAGAGGTCAGTGCCACAGAGATAGCAGAACGATTGTGCCCCAAGGGAGCTAAGTGGGAATCAAGGAAGGGCACACTTCTTCACTTTTAGAGGCTGGACATGCATGCAGATGCAAAGGTTTGGGTCATGTTCCTGTTTACCAAATTGACACCCACTTCCCACCTAGCTAAAATCACACCAGAGAGAGCTTACTTCTTACAAGCTCTATTTGAGGATATTCCCATCAATGTGGGGAACATAATTCATAGCCAAATCATGGCTATGGCACACCACAAAAGAGGAAGACTCCCCTTTCCCTCTCTCATCACTACTATTTGTTTGGAAAATAGGGTAGCACTAAGCCCCGCAGAACCATTGGAGAAAGTTCCCAAAAACATCTCAGCCAGCTCAGTGAAGCATCATGAGGGAACACCCACTAAGCAGATCAGTAGCAAGTGCTAGTAAATCCAAGGAGATGGACATGGCTGCCCTCCATGAGAGGATGAGTGGGTTAGAGAAAAAGAAGGGAAAGCTGACTACCTATAACAAGAAGATGTGGAAGCTATGGGCCTAGCATGAAGGCATTCCAAAAGACCAACTGCCTACTGGAGATACCTTTGAAGAAGAAGGAGAGAATTCTGAGGAAGAAGAAGATGATGAAGAATAAGAAGAGTAGAAAATTTTAGCTTTTGCTAGATCTTTTAGACTTTTTCTTTTGAAAATTTGTGTGTGAACTTGTTTTGTGTGTGCTTATGTCTGAGAGTGTTCTAAATGTAATTTCACTAATCTGTACTCAATCTCCATTCATATTAATGAAATTATGATTTCTACTCTCAATGATATTGTCTCAAAGCATGATTTTCATAATTCTTCTAATGAATAAATGTGAAAAATGAATCTACATATGCCTGCCACTGATACTAACCTGTCCAAAGTGGAAAGATTGAAAAATTCATTCCTGATCTGAAGAGTTCTTGAAATTACACGGAGCGTCCGAGCTAAATTCTGGCGCGGTCGCGCCACTGCCTTGATGATGTACGACCATCACTGAGGTGAAACACTGAATTCACTCCAGGTATTCTTCTAAAGCTTAATTTTATGCCTGAGAGACATTTCATGTCATTGTTTCATTTTCAATTGCTGAAAATCATGCAAGTGTTTATCACTAACCCATGAAAGCAGAATGCAAGAGAAACCAGGGGAGATCCATCCAACCTCATTCCACCCAGCATGTCAGGGAAGTATCTCTCATCACTCCTATGTTTATTGCTGCTTTGAGGAAAAAACATGTTTTTAAGTTTGGGGTGGGATACTCTTCATACATTTTTAAAGGATTTAAAAAGTTTTAAGTTTGGGGTGGGATACTTTTCATGCATGGATCTGAAAGCCCTGTTTTTCAAAAATTCACCAAAAAAATCCAATAGAGATTTTGAAAAATACCAGTGAAAAACCCTGATCAGATGAATAGCATGATTCACTTTCTGGAGAAATATTGTAGTTTAGATGCTTAGTCTTAAATGGATGAGAATTTTTCTTCAAAATCAGTTTTTGAAAACAAAGTACAAGTGAGCAAGTTGATTTCAATCACTAGAACCAACCTGAGGAAAACTTGAGGCAAAACAACGAAAGGTATTTAAAATTCTGAGGTGATTTAGGCACCTTTTTAAAAATTATTTTAGCCTTTTTGAAAGCCACCCATTTCAATGCACAAGTTGCATCACCTTTTGTCAAACGTTTTGAGCCAAAAAGATCCATGTTCTGTTTTAATGTCCCATGCTACATGAGCCAGTCTTAGTGATCAATAAACTTGTTTCTTACTTACCCATGATTCTCCAAATTATTGAAGTGTTCTGTTTGAATGAGCATGGATTAGAATTTTGAAGTAGGAGGGATGGATGAAGGGTATAGATATATTTCTTTGTAAAGGGGAAGAAGGAGCAAGAGAGAGAAAAAAAAGAAAATTCTGGGCTGAGTAGGAGAAAGGCCACCTTGTGTGTGCACCGGGACTCGGGCCTCAGCAAGCTTAGAGTCTCTGAGTCAACCGGCAAGGTAAGCTGGACTCAAAACAAAGCTAAAGAAAAAGAAAGAAAAGGTTGTGGGTTAGTTAAGGGAAAGGCCACCTCGTGTGTGCACGGGTCTCGGCCTCAAAGCAAGCTTAGGGACTCGAGTCAACCGGACGAGGTAAGCTAGACTGGACAAAACCCAAAGAAAAAATATACATGGGAAAGAAAAAAAAAAGGGAAAAGGAAAGAAATGAGGGATCAATGCAAAAGAATAAGTTTGGGGTGGAAGAGCTTAGAGGAAGAGTCACAAATCCGATTCATGCTCAGAAAAATAGAATATGGATATGAGGAGGAGAAGAAAACCTAAAAGAAATACCCACAAATCTTCATCATACCCATTACCCCTGCCTCATTACAACCCATAAAGACCCATTCATCAGAATTGAGAAATCCTTTAGGTTAGTGGAGAGTGGACTGAGGGTTGACTTATGGAGTTGAACTGAGACTTCTCACTTGTATGGGATTAGGCATCTTTAAAAAATTTGAGGAAAATTGGAAATCTCTTTTGACTAAGCAAGAAGAACCATCATTAGGAAATGAGTGAATAATCTATCTTGGAAACTTTAAAAGGGAGGATCACTGAATTTTTCTTTGTCTTTACAGATCTATCTGGTATTTATTTCAGAGTTTGCTCGAGGACGAGCAAAGGTTTAAGTTTGGGGTTGTGATAAGTGTCTAAAAGACACTTATTTATGCATGAATTATTGATCATAAATTCCTAATTTGAGTTGATTATTAGGATAGAAATGACATATATAACTCAAATTCATGTTTTGTGTCTCAGGTACCTGGTATAAGAAGAAAATCAAACTTATGAGGGAAAATGAAGGAAAAAGGAGCAAAATGAGCCAAAAAGGGAATGGCGCGACCGCGTCGGGAAAATGTGCAAAAATTAAAATAAATGGAGGAAATTCCCAACGACTACTAAGGCTTAAAAGAGGACAATTCGGGAACATGAAACCGCGCGACTGTGCCCCCAGAAGGCGCTACCGCGCCAGGAAGATGGTACTACCAGTGGCGCTGGCGTGCTGTACAATTGCCTTACAAAGAGTTCAACGTGCTATTTCGGGAAGTCGGTAAAGATTCTGAGTGGCGCGACCGCGCCAATTCGACAGCCAAATATGGCGCTGCCGCGCCCTGAAGTGTCCTTCCTCACCACGGACCGGAATGCCGTTTTCCAGAGTTAGAAAGAATTCTGCTTCAGTGGCGCGACAGCGCTGCTGACTCAACAACGTGAATTACAGAAATCTCAGGATTTTGACTACCAATCAAGCCAAAACTTTGGAGAAGAAGTCCTAAATGCCTAAGGAAGGTATCCACGAAGATTTTAAGGAAATTGGGTCGAGTTTAGGTGCATTGAATGACCAAGAAGAGAAGTTCCACACAAAGAAAGAAACTGCTGCCAGAAAAGAAGAGAAAATTCGAGTTTTAAGAGAAGCAAAGCTGGAGTTCCCTATTCCCAATTGAACCCAAATTTGGACTGAAGCTTCCTGAGGAGATTGAGGATCATATCACGGAAATTCAGGTAAATCTAAGTCGGGTTCTCAGAGTTTTATACTTTTAAAGTGGTGGACCCAGTGCTAGAATTGGCAGCAGAAGCAATTCAACTTCTCAAGGTGATATCTCAAGTGTCCCAACTCAGAATGACTTCAAATTTTGAACACAAGTCAAGGACTATGTAAAGAAGGTTCGTGAGTAATTTCAAGAAATTCAGAGGTCAGTAAAGCAAGATTTCAACCCCTGGTCAGAGACAAAATTACAAGTTCTGGACAGAAGCCCAGCTATAAATAGAGGTCCGAGGCAGAGTGCAAGGCATCGAGTTTCCATCCAGTTCCGAGTTCCAGTTCTTAGCATAGGTTGTAGTTTAGTTTTTCATTGTTTGTAGTTAGTTTGGAGAGGAGAGAAAGTCCAGAGGGAGCCTTACACGACCTCTTGGCACTTTAGAGAGAGAAGGAAGAGATTTCAGCCAAGTCACGAGTGGAAGCTAAGGGCAGTCCTTCAAGGGGGTTTTCTGTACTTATTTTCTTCTTATAAGCATGGCGGTAATTGAATCCTTTCTGTGTGTTTATTCTATTAGCATGGAGTAGTCTCTCTTTGTTGGGGAAATCATGAACTCCTAGTTGTTACATGCTTAAGTTCTGAAATTATAGCAATAAAGTACTTAGCCTTTGTTTTAGAAACTAAGTTCATTGCTTATTTCTTATCTGAATTGATATTTGAAGTTTAATGGGGTTCGAATAGAGAAGTTGAATTTCAGTAGAGGTTTGGATTAGTTGTTTGATTCTTTGTTTTCTTAAACAACTTGTTTTTTTTACTAGATCGTTCCGGATTGTGATGTAGACTAGTAGAAAGCAATGTGACTTTTTAAACTCTTGTTATGAATAAGAGAGAGTGAATCTTTAACCTTTTATATTTATGCACCTAGGATTTGTATGTTTTTGGATTGTGATGGAGTTCAAAGAATAGGTGAAAGTTATTTCCTGTATATGGGTAACAAGGTTTTCAAAAGCTAAGTCAAGGTAAGAGTACTTGAGCTATAAAATCAGAACATTGCATTTTGACAACTAGAAGGGATTGACATTCTTCCCCAACATCTCATCTCCATAAGTTTTTCAGTAATTAATTCTGTTTTTTTTTCCGGTTCTCAAATACAAAACTTTCTTCACCTCAATCAATAGAAAGATCTTTGCTTAACTTAAAATTCTCATCAAGGTCTCTGTGGGATCGATATTTGGACTCTTAAGTCTATATTACTTGCTGACCTAGTGCACTTGCTAGACACCCAACAAGCACTTCAGCAACAATTTGCAAATTGACAGCTACAATCAAACCCTATGGCGGCTTCGATCTATGGAATATATAGGGGAGGACATGCTGACTATGAATGCCAAGGTAATGTATATGCTCTGAGTCCCACACATGAACAAGCTAATTTTGTTGGAAATTCTTGTAGGATGGACCCATACAACAATACATACAACCCTGGCCGGAGGAATCGTCCAAATTTCTCATGGAATAACACAAATCAAACAGGGCAGCACCCTCCTGGATTCAAACCATTACAAGCCAATGCACAACAGGAGGAGCCACAATTCACCTGGGTAGAATGGGAGGAAGACAGGAAGTTGATGCGAGCAATGTATGCAAAATTTCAGACAATGCATGCAGAATTGCAGTCAGTGAAGCAACAGTCACACTTCTGACCACTCAAGTGAATCAACTTAATAAAGATGTGTATGAAAGACCTAAATGAGCTCTACCTAGCAACTCGAAAGTAAATCCAAAAGAGCAAGTCAAGGCCATAACACTTAGAAGTGGAAAGACTCTCGAGGAGCCCCAACCAAAAGAACAACCAGCCATAGAAGAAGAGCAAAATCAGAAAAAAGAAGAAGAGCAAAGGCAAGAGCGAGATAAGGTAAGTTCACCAGCTTCTCCAAGAATGAAAAAAGGTAAGGATGCACTTCCAATTACTGATATTGATGTAAGAGATCTACCTTACCCAAGTAGAGCTAAAAAGGACATTGTAGAAAGTAGCTTTGCTAGGTTTCTATAAATTTTTAAGAAATTGCAGATTAATATTCCACTTATTGAAGCATTGAAGCAAATGCCCCTTTATGGCAAGTTTCTTAAAGAG
Source organism: Aristolochia fimbriata (assembly GCA_019845555.1). Classification (NCBI taxonomy): domain Eukaryota; kingdom Viridiplantae; phylum Streptophyta; class Magnoliopsida; order Piperales; family Aristolochiaceae; genus Aristolochia; species Aristolochia fimbriata. Next base: position 20,695,722 of record CM034081.1, read on the forward strand.
GTCTTATCCGGAAGAAGGAAGGTGGAGGAGCAAGGTACGATCTTACTTAATGAAAATTGCAGTGTGATCTTGAGGAATGAGCTGCCAACAAAATTAAAAGATCCAAGGAGTTTTACAATACCTTGTGAAATTGGTTCATATAAATTTGATAATGCATTATGAGATTTAGGGGCAAGTGTTAACTTAATGCCATTATCTCTTTGAAGGTATTTAAAACTTGGAGAACCTCAAGAGACCAGAATTACTCTTCAATTTGCAGATAAATCAACCAAGATACCAGAAGGAATAATAGAGGATGTGTTGGTGAAAATACATGATTTTATTTATCCTTACGATTTTGTGGTTTTAAACATGGAAATAGAGAAGAACCTGCCTATAATTCTTGGTAGACCATTCTTGGCTACCGCTGGTGCTATAATTGATGTCAAGCAAGGGAAATTAACCTTAAGGCTTAACAATGAGAAACTGAGTTTTAATATAAAAGAAGCCATGAAACAACCAGCCACCCCATATGATGATTTCTAGTTTAGTATTGATGTGATTGATTCTTGTATAGCAGAAATTGAAGAGGAAGAGAGGAGTGAAGAAGCAATAGAAGGAGGCCTCATCCATCAGAGGAGAAGGAAGATGAAGATCCCATAAGGACAAGAGAAGTTGAAGAATTGGAGGCTGAAAACAAGGAGGAGTTGGAGGAAGAAATAAAGGAACAAGGGGCTCAAGGAGCTCCCAAACCTGAACTCAAACCTCTCCCGAATAATTTGAAATATGTTTTCCATGAAAAAAATGATAAACTAGTAATTATTTCTTTATGTTTGCCAGATTTGGAGGAGAAGATGCTCATTGAAGTGCTGTCCAAACACAAGAAGACAATAGTCTAGTCAATTTCAGACATTGAGGGAATCAGCCCCACAATTTGCACACACCGAATCTTGATGGAGGACAATTATAAGCCCAGCATTTGACCACAAAGACGGTTGAATCCTACATTGCAAGAGGTAGTGAAAAAGGACGTTATCAAACACTTGGACGCAGGTATTATCTATCCTATTTCTGATAGTGCATGGGTAAGTCCAGTTCAAGTTGTTCCCAAAAAGGGGGGTACCATTGTCATTCATAATGAAAACAATGAACTGATCCCCACCAGGACGATCACGGGTTGGAAAGTATGTATAGACTATAGGAAATTGAATATGACCACTAGGAAAGATCATTTTCCTTTACCATTCATTGATCAAATGCTTGAAAGGCTGGCTGAAAATAAATTTTATTGTTTCCTAGATGGTTATTTAGGATATTTTTAGATCCCTGTAGCACCCGAAGATTAGGAAAAAACCACCTGCACCTGCCCATATGGTACCTTTGCATATAGGAGAATACCATTTGGCTTGTGCAATGCACCAACCACTTTTTAAAGATGCATGATGGCTTTATTTCATGATATGATAGGCAAGATGATGGAAATCTTCATGAATGATTTTACACTATATGGACTAACATTTGACACTTGTTTGCAGCACTTAGAGCTTGTGCTCAAAAGATGTGAAGAGAAGAAATTAGTCCTAAATTGGGAAAAATGCCACTTCATGGTAAGAGAAGGAATTGTTCTTGGCCATAAAATCTCAGAAAAGGGGATAGAGGTAGACAAAGCAAAAATAGAAGTCATCGAAAAGCTACCTCCACCGACTTCAGTCAAGGCCATTAGGAGATTTCTAGGTCATGCAGGTTTTTATTGAAGGTTTATAAAAGATTTTTCAAAAATTACAAAACCTTTGTCAAATCTGCTTTCAAAAGATGCAAAATTTTATTTCAATGATGAATGCATGCATGCCTTTAATCTCTTGAAACAAAAATTAATCTCTGCCCCCATCATTGTGTCACCTGATTGGAATTTACCTTTAATCTTTTGAAACAATTAATCTCTGCCCTCGGTCAAAGAAAAGAAAAAGTTTTCCACACAATTTCTTATGCTAGTCACACACTCACTGGTACTCAATTGAATTATACCACCACTGAGAAGGAACTTATGGCCGTGGTTTTTGCATTTAAAAAATTTAAAACATATCTCATTGGTTCAAAAGTTATTATTTGGTTTGACCATGCAGCCCTTAGATACTTGTTTGCAAAGAAGGATTCCAAACCAAGACTGATTAGATGGATCCTTCTTCTCCAAGAATTTGATATCGAAATCAAGGACAAGAAGGGAGTTGAGAATGTTGTAGCAGATCACCTCTCTAGGCTGGAGACAGAGAATCATGGAGGGGAAGTTTTGAAACTCTTTCCAGATGAACTGATCTGCCAGGTAAATACCTCAAAAGTACCATGGTTTGCTGATATTGCTAATTTTGTTTGCAGTAAACGGGTACCAAAGCACTTTACATACCAACAAAGGAAGAAACTGATGACTGATTCAAAGCACTACTATTGGGAGGATCCATTTCTCTATAAAATATGTCCGGATCAAGTCATTAGAAGGTGCGTGAAAGAGGAAGAAGCTCCACTCATTCTCAGCCATTGTCATGACAAGGAGGTTGGTGGCCATCACAGTGCAAACCGAACAGCAGCAAAGGTATTACAATATGGATTTTTTTGGCAAACACTTTTTCGAGATGCCAAGAGGTATGTCCAATCATGTGATAGGTGTCAAAGGTCAGTAACATCTCAAGAAGGAATGAAATGCCTTTAAATAATATTCTTGAATGTGAATATTTTGATGTTTGGGGCATTGAGTTCATGCCACCTTCTTTTGGGTATAAATACATTTTGGTGGCAGTAGATTATGTGACAAGATGGGTAGAGGCCATAACAACCAGAACTAATGATGCCAAGGTTGTCTTTGAATTTTTGAAAAAGAATATTTTCTCTCGTTTTGGCACACCTAGAGCTATCATCAGTGATGGGGGAAAATATTTTTGCAACACTCATTTTAAAAATTTGTTGAAAAAATATGGAGTCACCCACAAAGTAGCTACCTCATACCATGCCCAAACAAGTGGCCAAGTAGAAGTGTCCAATAGAGAGCTCTAAAGAATTCTGGAAAAAGCTGTTAACACTTCAAAAGAGATTGGAAAACCAAGCTAGATGATGCATTGCTTTTAAAACCCCAATAGGCATGACTCCCTATAGGTTGGTTTATGGAAAGACATGCCATCTCCCTTTAGAATTAGAATATAAATCATATTGGGCAACCAAGTTCTTGAATTTTGATATAATGGCTGCTGGAGAAAATAGATTGCTGCAACTCAATGAACTAGATGAGTTTAGGTACTGGTCCTATGAGAATGCCAACATGTATAAAGAAAAAACCAAAAAATGGCATGATGAACACATCTTACCCAAGGAATTCAAACTTGGTAAGCTTGTCCTTTGTTGAATAGCAGACTTAGGTTGTTTCCTGGTAAGCTTAGATCAAAATGGACTGGTCCTTTTTCAGTGGAAAGAGTGTTAAAATCAAGGGCAGTGGAAATCAGAAATCCAAAAGATCAATCCATCTTTATAGTGAATGGATAGAGATTGAACGGATACATCTCTCCTAATTTCCATCAGGAAAGAATCTTCACAATCTTATCTGACTTGAAAGAGTCACAAAGTCGAGCTGGGACTATAAACCAGAACTCAATTGCTTGTTTTAGAATAGGACTGCATTGTAATTTTATGGAATTTTTCTTATTTTTGTGAACAATTAGGACTTGCATGATTAGTTGATTGCTTTTGCATGATTAGGATAGAATTAGGCTAGAAAGAGTTTTTAATTTTGAACCATAAAGCAGAAAACAACAAAAAAAATAAAAAAAACCAAAAAACTGGAACTGGTGCGACCATGCCAGTTCGCAAAAAAAAAATACTGAGCCTAATTTCTGAACCAGTCTCTCCTCTGGGAGAATAGCTTTGGTGTCTATGTATCAGATGTCTGAGAGTGATGTTTTGTTTGCAATGTTCATTAATATGTACTCAATCTCCATTTATATTAATGACATGATATTTTTGCACTCTCACAATTTGTCTCAAAAGCATGATTTCACCAATGAATATGTGTGATAACCAAATCAGCATCTACATATAACTGATAAAATCCTGTTCAAAGTGGAAATCTGCAAAAACACATTCAGGATGCTGAAATTTTATGGTATTACTCGACACGTCCGCGCCATATTTTGGCGCTACCGCGCCACTGTCTCATTGAGGAACAACCAATCCAGAGCTTAGAGAAGGAAAATTCCACTATAGGTATGCATCCTTGACTCAGTATTATACATGAGAACAAACTCATTTCAATTCCATTTCAATTTGTTATACTCCATGCACAATTATTGGGCACTAACCCATGAAGGCAGATTTCAATTCAAAGAGCAAACAAGGAGAAGTTCTATCCCACTTCAGCCACACCCAGATTCATGAGGGAAGTATTAATCCTAATTCTTATTTTTGTTTATGCTTTGAGGACAAAGCATGTTTTTAAGTTTGGGGTGGGATATTCTTTCTTCATGTTTTCAAAATCTCTGTTTTCAAAAACTTTTACACCAGAAACAGATCTAAAGAGATTTAGAAAAACACTAGTGGAAAACCCTGAGTAAAGAGAAAGCATGATTCACTTTCTAGAAAAATAACTTAGTTCGAATTGCTTAGTCCTAACTGGATGAGAATTTTCTTTAAACACAGTTTTTTGAAAACTAATAATAAGTGAGCAAGTTGATGTAAACCACTAGAACCAACCTGAGGAAAGCTTGAGGCGAAACAGAAAAAGGTTTTCAAATATCCTATTTTCAATCGTTTGAGCCTTTTTCAAGCCACCCACTTAAATGCACAAGATGCATCATTTTTTGTCAAACACCTTGAGCCAAGAAGATCCCTGTTTTGTTTCAAATCCCACATTACATGAACCAGCCTTTGTGATAAACCAACTTGTTTCTTACTGACCTATATCTCTCCAAATTATTGAAGTGTTCTATTTAAATGAGCATGGAAAAAAATCTGAAAGGAGGGATGAATGAAGGGTATAGAGTTTTTCTTTGAAAAAAAGGAAGAAGGAGCAAGATAGAGGCTAAGTCTCTGGCCTCAGCAAGCTTAAGGACTCTGAGTCAACCGGCAAGGTAAGCTGGACTCCAGACAAAGCTAAAGAAAAAGAAAGAAAAGGTTGTGGGTTAGTTAAGGGAAAGGCCACCTTGTGTGTGCACCGGGTCTCCGGCCTCAGCAAGCTTAGGGACTCTGAGTCAACCGTCGAGGTAAGCTAGACTCTGGACAAAACCAAAGAAAAGAATACATGTCAAAGAAAAGAAGAAGAAAAGAAAATGGGATCAACTTAAGAGAATACGTTTGGGGTGAAGAAACTTGGAGAAGGGTCATAGGGTCAGAACTAATTCATGCTCAGAAAAATGGAACATGGATATGAGGAGGATAAAACCCAAAAAGAAATGTTTACAATTTTCATCATACCCATTACCCATGCCCCATTACAACCTAGAAAAGACCTATTGATCAGGATTATAGATTCCTTCAGGTTAGTGGAGAGTGGACTGAGGGTTGGCCTATGGAGTTAATTGAGACCAGTGCTGTTTGATTTCTCGAATAGGCTTCTTTCGCCGGGTGACCAGGATCCACCCCTCTGCGTCGACTGCAGCTGCTTCTCAGGGTGCCGATTTTGGTATGACCTTAGCCGGTGGTTGTCTGTTTTTGTGTGGTCGATTGGAGGGACCGGATTTTGGACGGTACTCCTTCCTCGCGACCTATTGTTTATTTGGCCGAGCTCGTCGTTTGGCTCGGTTTGGATGGAGATGACATGTGAGGATGTCGTGTTTTTGGCTCCTTCGATTTCGATGCGGCCTTGAGCCGCCAACTCCATGATCTTGTCTTTCTAGACGAAGTACTTCTCGGTCGGGTGTCCGACCAAGCGGTGGTATTTGCAGAAGTTCGGCTCTTTGGTCCTGGTTAGGTCGCCAATTCTTTTGATTTCTGGCAACTTGATCAATTGGTTGTCGAGGAGTTGGTCCAGCATGATAGGAACATCTGCGTCGGTGAACGGGTATGTTTTGGCCTGTCGTTCCTCCAGTGAAGGCCTCAGGTACGTGCCCCCGATTAGCTGTCGTGGGGCATAAGTTGCTTTGACCTTGCTCCCGACCTTGATTGGCTCGAGAGCATTCGTCACGAAGGATGCTTTTGTTTTCTCCTTCGTGTCTTTGGGCGCGGTCGCGGCTGCCTTTACTTTCTTGCGAGGATCAGCCGATGACGAAGCCTCTTCCCCCCACTTCTCCATGAGGTTTGATAAGTGCCTAAAAGACACTATCTTTAGGCATGAAAATTGAGTGAAAAATCTAATTCCGAGTTAATTCTAAGTATAAAAGCAACAAATATGGCTCAATTTTATGTTATGTGCCTCAGGTACCCAGTTGAAGAAGAAAAACTGGATTTGGAGCAAAAACAGAGAAAAAATGAGCAAAAGAAGCCAAAAAGAAGGATGGCGTGTCCGCATCAGAATCGGCGCCACCGCGTCGGAAAAATATTCAAAAATTCAAAATAAAGGAGAAAAATGCCCAACGACTCAACGAACATGAAAGCCAACGGTTGGGAAATGTGAAGTAGCGCGACTGCACCTACGGAGGGGGCTACCGCGCCACGGAATTGGCGCTACCACACACAACGATAGCATGGACGCGCCAAAGAGCTATTGAATAAAGAAAGAGGAGTTGCCGTTCTGGGGACCAATGAAAAGTCTAAGGAGTGGTGCTGTCGCGCCACTACAACAGAAAAATATGGCGCTGCCGCACCAAGAAGTCTCCCAACTCGGCACGGATTCGATGGGCATTTTCAGACTTAGAAAGAACTCTACTCCAGTGGGGCGATCGCGCCATAACCAGGCACAATATCGGCGCGACCGCGCAGATGACTTAGTAACGTAAAGTCGCAAAAATCTCGGGATCCTGACAACCAATCAAGCCCAAACCTGGGAAAGAAGTCCTAAGTGCCTAAGAAAAGTATCCACGAAGATTCTAAGGAAATGTGCTCTAGTCCTAGGTGTTTTGAATGACCTAGAAGTGAAGTTCAATACATAGAAGGAAACTGCTGCCAGAAGAGAAGATAAATCCGAGTTTTAAGAAGAGCATATATGGAGTTCCTGATTCCCAATTGAACCCAAATTTGGACTGAAGATTCCTGAGGATATTGAGGATCATATCACAAAAATTCAGGTCAATCAAAATCGGGTTTTTAGAGTTTTATACTTTCAAAGTGGTGGACCCAGTGCAGAAATTGGCAGCATAAGCATTCCAACTTCTCAACATCTATCTTGAGTTGCCTAACTCAGATTAAACTCAAATTTGGTACACAAGGAAAGGACCATGGAAGGAAGGCTCTTGTGTAATTTCATCAAATTCAGAGGTAAAGAAGGTATAATTTATACCCCTGGACATAGACCAAATTACAAGGCCTGGGCAGCAGAACAACTATAAATAGATGTCCGAGGAAGGGTGTAAGGCATTGAGTTTTCAGTTCAATTTCCAGCTTCATTCTTTAGTTTAGAGAGAGGAGAAGGTCCAGAGGGAGTCTTACACGACCTCTGGATACTTTGAGGAAGAAAGGTGGAGATTTCAGCCAAGGAGCAAGGGTGACCAGGAGCAGTCCTCCACAGGGAGTTTCTGTGCTTAGTTGTCTTTATTCTTTTATGGCTGTTATTAAAACCATGAATTGTGTTTTTATTTCCAGTATGAAGTAGTCATCTGTAGTTGGGAGTCCATGACTCCCTAGGCATGTAATGAGATTGATACATTCTATTTTATTTCGTTTCAATTTGGTGCATGAATGAGTATTCATAAGTTGTGTATTCTTGATTCATACTTGTTGTCCTGTGATGTACTGGCTATAAGGTGAAGCTAGACTTAAGGTAAGATATGTTGATAGGATATACAATATATTTTTGTGTTCATACACTAGGTAGATCAACTGATCTTAGGGTTAATCCTGGACCTTAAAGCAATACCCTGCTGGATTGGATTGATCTACCTATGACACAAGACCTGATTCCCGGCCATAGGTAGGGTCAATGAGCTTCATGTTTATGCTATCAAGTAGAGTCGATTATGCCGACTAGTTTACTCTAGGAGATAGAAAAGGTGATGTCGATGCGGATTGTAGCCATGGTTTTATAAGCTCGTCAGAAATTAATTTCCAAAACTTAATTTCTATTCAATCTTAGAAGTGTCTAGGGAGGGAATTGGATTCCCAACGTTTTCTCTCCTCATTGAAATTCCTCAAAAGCTTTTTCTCAACTTGTTTCAAGTAGTTGTTTAGTTAAAAAAAAATTTTTTGATAAGTGTTTTATCCAGGATACTCAAACTTTGAATTATTACTCAGAAAGTAATTAACTACTGGCTTGGTCCTTGTGGGACGATATTCGGACTTACATAAGTCTATATTACATTGATTCGTCCTCTTGCTAGTGATTAAGGTTCTCCATATTGTGGGCCTCGATTGCGAGTTCTTGAAAGTTCGTCGGCCTCCGGCTCTGGATGTAGCATAAGAGTTCCCATCGCATCCCTCGAGAGCACATTTCAAGTTCAGCTTCGAGGGACATGTTTGAACTCTCTTTGCAATTGAGGCTCAAGTTCCTCCACCGGTTGATGTAGTCAACAACTTTTTTGCCCTTCTTGTATTAAAGATTGGCGATCTTGACCAGAGTGACGGTGCGCCGAGTGCTGTAGAATCGGCTGAGGAATTCTCGCTCCAGTTGCTCCCAGCTATCAATTGACTCCTGGGGCAGCTCGATGTACTAGTCAAAGGCATTTCCCTTCAAGGATCGGCCGAACTGCTTGACCAGCAAGTCGCCGTCTGTGCCGGCGTTGTTGCATGTCTCAATGAAGTGGGCGACATGCTGTTTAGGGTGCTTGTCGCTGTTGAACTGCTGGAATTTTCGAGGATGGTAGCCGACCGGCATCGGGATGTTTTGAATCCTCTGCGTGTAAGGCCTCCGGTGGGCAACAGATTTGTTGTCGCCCGAGTTGTTCCGTTCAGCGCGGTTGATCAGCTCGGTGACTGCATCGAGTGTGAGGGCGGCCGTCTCTGCTTCGACTCGTCCTCTGCAAATGGCTACTGGTGCGACGGGCGGCTCCTCGTCGTCGGAGGTAGGATCTTCTGGCAGTGGTTCAGCCGAACTACTGGTAGTCGACCGATTTCGGTCGACTTCTTGAGACACGCTGCCAGTGTTGTTTGTGGTCGTGCCCATTTTGAGCCACTCCAATATCCTCGCGATTTGGAGGTCGCAAACTGCGAGTTGCGCATCTTTGATGCGCAGTTGTTCTCTTTGCTCTTTAAGTGCAGCTTGCATTTTGGCAAGTTGTTCTTCAATTGTTTTGGCCGATGTTGCCATTGCGGCCATTCTGACGGTCGGCGACAGAGCTGTCCCCGACGCAGATCGAAGTGGTGAGATTTTGGCCGGTGACCGCATTGGGGAAACGGTCGTCAGTGTTTTTGGGAGTGGAGAAGTTGCGGTGGGCGATCGGTCGGGAGAACCGGCCACTGTCGGTTGAGCGCGGTATGTGGTTTTAGCTGGTGCTTGGCTTGCGGTGGCAGCCACTGGTGAGATTCGGTAGGTTGAGATGGGTGATAATGCAGCAGGGGAGGTCGTCGGTGTCTGTCAGCGAGGTGACCAGATAGGAGATCGTGAGAGATGGTCACGATCGGAGACCTATCTTTGGCCATCACTCTCTGTACGGAGGAAGCCGGTGACAAATGCATTCTTGCCGCGGAGGAGGAAGTCGTGCCCCCCTGTTGTTCATAGCGCTGCACCAAGGCAGGGACGATGGAGCTCCTTCGCGATGGTGGTGACTGAGCTGGGCTGACCGTCGGGCTGCGAGGAGGAGGAGAGGCAACGATAGCCAAATATGTTGGCTTGGCCATTGCTGGCATTAGTTTGGCGGAAGCCGTAGCTGGCTTGGTGGAGGCCGCGGGCAGCCTGTGGCATGAATACGACGCTTGGGCGACGCGCGTCGTGCATGAAGGGAGCCTGTCCAATGCACAAGCTTCTGGCCAAAGCCCAAGTCCGCGAGCTCCTACGGTTGAGCCTGCAGTCGCGGCAGGACGCAGGTGAGCAGAGCTCGAGGTGGCAATTTGTTAGCCTCTGTTGATGTTGTTGTTGTTGCCGTTGTTGGCGTTACTGGCCATGGCTGAGATTCTTTTTTTTTTTTACGGAGAAGGAGATGAGAGGTAGGAAATGTCCCACCGGGCGTGCCAAATCTCTCATCTCCTTCTCCGTCCAACCAAAAAAAAATTCCCAACCTCAGCCATGGCCAGCAATGGCAACAACGGCAACAACAACAACAACAACAACAGGGGTAAGCAAACTGCCTCCTCGAGCTCTGGTCACCAGCTCCCTGCAGCTACCGCAAGCTCAACCGCAGGAGCTCGCGGACCATCTTCCGACCTCCGCGCTCCTACCTCTCCACCACCGGCCATTCGCCCAATTACAAGGGCCTTGGCCAGGAGTTTGTCCACTGGAGAGGCTCCTTTAATGCTAGATGTGCGTTGTCCGAGTGCAGTCTACCAACCACAGGCTACCGCGGCCTCTACCAAAACGGTCGTCGCACAGGTCAGAATGATCCTGACAGCAAATAGGCTGACCTACCTGCTCGTCGACACCACACCACCGGCGCACAGTCCGGTGGTCAGTCCAACCCAGTCGCCACCATCGCAAAGGAGCTCCGTCGTCTCTGCTTTGGTGCTGCGGTACGAACAACAGGGAGGCACAAACTCCTCCTCCGCGGCCAGAATGAATTCACCATCGGCCTCCTCCGTACAGAGAGCGACGGCCGAAGACAAATCTCCAATCGTGACCATCTCTCACGATCTCTTAGCCGTGCTTACTTCAGCAGCCGGCTCACCACCCATTCGTTAAGCCTGCCGTCGGCGGACACCGGCGACCTCCCGGCTGCGCTATCACCCATTCCGCATAGCCGCGATCTCATCGGGGCTGTCTCCAAAACCCAGTCGCCCACAACTTCTCCACACCCGAAAACACCGGCGACCGTCTCCCCAATGCGGTCACCGGCAAAATATTCTCCCGCCGATCTGCGTCGGGAACAGCTCCGTCGGCGCCGATCGTCAAAATGGCCGCAATGGCGGCGTCGGTCAAAACAATCGAAGAGCAACTTGCGAAATGCAAGCTGCATTTAAAGAAACGAAGCGAACAACTGCGCATCAAAGACGGCAGCGCAACTTCGCAGCTCGCGATCTCCAGATCACAAAGATGATGGAGCGGCTCGAAATGGGCGCTACCCTTGAAGAACAGCACCGGCGTTTCGCAAGAGGTCGACCGAAACCAGGCGACTACTAGTGACTCCGCCAAACCATCGCGAGAGGATCCTGCCTCTGACGACGAGATGCAGCCCATCGTGCCGACGGCCATCCACAGAGGTCGAATTGAAGCAGTGCCGGCTGCCCTCAGCTTAGACGTGGTGACTGAACTCATCAACTGCGCCATGCGAAACAGCTCCGGCGAAAGCAAGTCGGTGGCCTATCGAAAGCCGTACACGCAGAGGATACAAAACATCCCAATGCCGCTCGGCTACCATCCTCCGAAATTCCAACAGTTCAATGGCGACGGGCACCCCAAACAACATGTCGCCCATTTCATTGAAACATGCAACAACGCCGGCACAGACGACGACTTGCTGGTCAAGCAGTTCGGCCGGTCGTTGAAGGGAAATGCCTTCGACTGGTACATCGAGCTGCCCCAGGAGTCAATTGACAGCTGGGAACAACTGGAGCGAGAATTCCTCAGCCGATTCTATAGCACTCGGCGCACCGTCACTCTAGTCGAGATCGCCAATCTGAAGCAAAAGAAAGGCGAAAAGGTCGTCGACTACATCAACCGGTGGAGGAACCTGAGCCTCAACTGCAAAGAAAGCTCAAACTTGTCTCTCGAAGCTGAAATCGAAATGTGCTCGCGAGGGATGCAATGGGAGCTCCTGCGCTACATTCGAAGTCGGAGGCCAACTAACTTTCAAGAGCTCGCGACAGAGGCTCACAACATGGAGAACCTCATGGAGGAGCGAGGGGAAGAAGTTATGTCGTTTGCCAATCCTCGCGAGAAAGGAGAGGCAGTCGTGACCGCAAAAAAAAAGAAACGAAGGAGAAAACAAAATCCTCCTTCATGACAAATACTTTCGAGCCTATTAAGGTCGGAAGTAAGGTCAAGGCAACCTACCTCCCACGACAACTGACCGGAACCCACCGAAAGTTATCTCTGGAGGAACGACAAGCAAAGACATATCCCTTTGCCGACGCAGACGTTCTTATCATGCTCGACCAACTCCTCGACAACCATCTACTCAAATTGCCAGAAGTCAAAAGACCAGGCGACTTGTCTAGGAGCAAAGATCCAAACTTCTGCAAGTACCATCGCTTGGTCGGGCATCTGACCGAGAAGTGCTTTGATTTGAAGGATCGGATCATGGAGCTCGCGGCTCAAGGCCGCATTGAAATTGAAGGAGCCAAAAACACGGCCTCCTCATATGTCATCTCCATTCAAGCCGAGTCAAACCAGCGAGCTCGGCCAAACAAACAACATGTCGCAAAGAAGGAGTATCGTCCAAAATCCGGTCCCTCCAACCGACCACACAACAATAGACGACCACCGGCTGAGGTCGCACCAAAACCGGCACCCCGCGAAGAAGTTGCAGCCGATGCAGAGGGGTGGACCCTGGTCACCCAGAGAAGGAAGCCTATTCGAGAAATCGAACAGGCACCGGCATATACCAGAACCAAGGCGAAGCGGCCAAACAAAAAAGTCGCGAAGCGCCAAAAGAAAACTCCCAGGACTAACGTCCAGGGGGCAAACAAGAAGAAGAGGAGACCCGTCACTTTGGCGGAGTTCTTCCCCAAGGATTTTTTCGCGCCTCCAGCAATGGTGGCAACCTGTTCGATAGCTCCTCCCAAACCAGCGGCAGCCAAAGACAAAGGCAAATGACCGGTCGTCGAATGCGACGACCTCGAGACGTCATTGAAGCAAATCTCGTCACTCAACGAGATAGAAGACGACCTCGACTTGGCCATTCGGTCAAGACAAGCCTTAATTCGAGTCCTCGACAAACTAGAGGAACTCCATGCCGAAGTCGAGAGGTTGCTCATGAGAAAGCATGACTTGCCGAAGGTCGGGTTAACTCCACCCTACCGAAAGGGGGAAGAAGATGCACAATCCTCCCCGCAGGCGGTAAAGTTAGAAGAGGCGCTCGTCGTCTCCTGCCCATCACGCATTGTGTTCCGAGAGAAGGATACACAACTGGGGGCAAGAAACCATAATCGGTCGTTGTTCGTCTCGAAAGAGGCCTCGGCTACATGCGAGAAAGACGACTTGGTGCTAGCAGTCAGACGATCAATGCAATGCTCTTTATGAGCAAAACCGAGGGCAAGGTCAAGTCGAAATGGGAAGGGCCGTACGTAGTGCAGGAAGCCTATACCAATGGCACGTACAACTCGTAACATTAAACGGCTCAAAGCTGCTGAGGGGGCAGCGAAAAAAAAAAAGAAAGAAAAAAGAAGAGTCGAATACAAGAAGCCAATGTTTCTCATTACAAAAATGGGAATAATGCAAGACTTGCAAAAAAAAAGGGGAGAGGTACAAGTCGAAAAAAAAAAATACAAAAAAAAAAGCTACATCAGAGTTGTGGGAGTTCAAGGTGGCCATCCATAGCTGCAGCCGAATCAGCACGAGTCTCAGACAGTTCCCTCGTCCCCGCTTCATCGAGGATGGGCCGAAGCAAACTGAAATCAACCGAGCCTGGTCGCGGCTTCCTCTTAAAATGCCTCGCCTCGCAGCTCTAGTCCTAGTCTCGCTGGTTCAAGGGAGGCGAGGGCGAAGTCGCCCATCCGCTCCAATCGATCCGTTGAGTGGAGTCGAAATTTCGCAGCTGTACCCATTTTTGGCAGCGCCCGAAGAGGCAGAAATGCCATGAACAACGCAACCCGACGCTGCTGGAAGTTTCAAGCAGAGGCGAAGGGTTCTCAGATCCACGCCGCCATCACCCCAACACTGCCCATGGCAACCGTCGCCGGAAGAGAAAATTGGGACCCAAGAGGCTCCGTTGCGTCGTCGCCGGAGAAGACGACCCGAAGCAGCGATGACAAAAAAGTCGCGGACTTCCCGCCTCTGATGCGCCCAAAAAAAAAAAAGCAAACAGAGAGAAAAAAAAAGGAAGAGCTTACCTCTGCGTAATTGCGGTGGACGAGCTCACCGCGGACAAAGCCCCCGGTTGCACCGTCGCGTTTAGAGGAATCACCGAGCTCAAAGAGGCAAGGGAGTGTTGCCAGTGAAAAAAGTGTTGAAAATCGCGACTGGAAGTCGCGAACAATCGTCGCGACTTTGAGCCAAAGACGACGCAGGACAGCCAGCTTCGTCCGATACACCCGAGATGAAGAACAGAAAACAAAACGAAGAGAAGAAACGGAGAGATAAAAAAAAAAAGAGAAAGAAATTGAGCTCGAATAGAAAAAGCGGGACCCAAGAGGCTCCGTCAGCGTCGTCGCCGGAGAAGACGAACGGAAGCCGCGATAACAAAAATCGCGACTTCGCTATACATTAAGGCCCACCATCGCGTTCAAAAAAAAAAACAGAGAAGAGATAAGAAGAAGGGGAGAGAGTTTCTCTGCTTCTTGGATCTTTGTTCTCATGGTTTCTCTACTCATCGGAAAAGAAGCCCCTAACCCGATCACCCTTCGAAGCTTCGCGACCAGCCGAACTACTGGCCGCGACCAAAATAGGTGCCCGACGACCGAGCCGAGCACCCTTCGAAGCTCCGCGACCAGCCAACTGCTGGCCGTAATCAAAACCATTGCCCGGCAACCGAGCCGAGCACAATTCAAAGCTTCGCGACCAGCAACAAAGCCAGTCGCGACCAAAACAAGTGTCCGGCGAGCGAGACGATCACAATTCAAAGCTTAGCGACCAACAGCAAAGCCAGCTGGGACCAAAACAAGTGCTCGGCGATCGAGCTGAGCACAATTCAAAGCTTCGCGACCTGCAACATAGCCGGCCGCGATCGAAACAAGTGCCCGGCGACCGAGCCGAACACAGATCAAAACAGGCGCCCAACACCAAAACGGACGTGAAGAAGAGTGCAGAGACACTACCCGAAGGCCGAGTCGGGTGCTGTACTACATACTCCTGCGGCCGACGACCGAGCTGGACGCAGCCAACAGAACAAGGTACGCAATCCATCTTCTCAAAAAAAAAAAAAAAAAAAAAAAGGCTGCGAAAAAAAAGAAGCCGTCGCCGAACAAAAAGCTGCGACAAAAATGAGTTGTCGCAAAAAAGAACAAAAAATGCAGCGACAAAAAAAGAAGTCGCAAAAAAAAAAAAGTGGTTGACGATCAAATCAGAGCTGACCACTCAGCAGCTCATTAAAGCAAGCCGCCGACCGGGCGACCGAGCGGGTGCACCAACACAGAATTCAGCCCCTAGCGACCAACCGAGCTCAGCCCAACCAAAGCCTCGGCACTCTCGGTGGCCAAAATAGAAGTCAGCCTCCGCCGGTCTCCTAGCAACTGGCCGAAGCTCAGCCGAACCAAAGCCTCGGCACTCGGTGATCAAAACAGACGCCTAACCTCCCGGGCGACCGAGCCGCCAAGTTTAAAACGAAAAACCGCAACACCGGTGACCGAAGTCGGACACAGATAAAACATACCAGGTAATGAACTCGTTTCTGGACAAAGAAAAAGCAGCGACAAAAAGAAACAGTCGCTAAACAAAAAAAAGTCTGCGACAAAAAGAAGTCGTCGCTAAAAAAAAAAAAGAAAAAAGGAGCTACGACAAAAAGAAGCAGTCGAAAGAAAAAAAAAAAAAAAAAAGGTTAACACAACTCGCAACCGACGACCCTTGCCGGATGCGACCTCAACACAATTCGCACCCGGCGACCTTTGCCGGCTGCGACCTCAACACAATTTGCACCCGGCGACCCTTGTCGGCTGCGACCTCAACACAATTTGCACCCGGCGACCTTTGCCGGCTGCGACCTCAACACAATTCGCACCCGGCGACCCTTGCCGGCTGCGACCTCAACAACAACTCGCACCCGGCGACCCTTGCCGGCTGCAACCTTTGCATTAGCAATCAACTCTGGCCTATCATGCGACCAGACTGCTAATTGCACTCGGCGCCCAAAACAGGTGTGCTAAGCATGAGACGGTATCTCTGGCGACCAAGCCGGATCAATCCACGAAATTTCAGCACTGGCGATGAGCCCGGCGCGACCGGATGAATTGCAGCACCTGGCAACATGAGCCGGGCACCACACAAACTCACAACGTTTATAACAAAAACTGTCAATTTGTCACAATGGACAAATTGACAAACACTTAGAGCGGAGAAAGAGAAAGAAAGAAAAAAAAAAAAAGAAGAGAGAGAACAACTCGGGAAAAAAAAAAAAAGGAGATAGAGAATGAGAGACTGAGGGAGGAGTTGAAAATGAGAGGAGAGAAAAGAGAAAGGAAAAGGAAGAGAGAAAAAAAAAAAAGAGGGAACCCGGCTGACTCGGAATTCAATCCGAAGCCACCGGAGAAAAAAAAAAAATTTTTTTTTATCGCACCTTTGTATTGATTCGGCAGAGAAGTCCGGACACAAGCCGGAGGGCTCTCAGAGAAGATAGCAGACGATCAATGTGCAGCCTCCCAAAATCGCAGCCAAGAACAGTCAGTTCGAAGACTGTCTCCCAGAGCAAAGTCGCAGACAGAGTATAGACTGACAGAAAACGTCAAACCACATACAGTGTCTCAAACCGTGGATTGACTTAAGATACTGGATCGCAGACAGTCAAGAAGAAAAGGAGGATTGTTTTTAGCAGATTCATAGATGAAGCTAAGGAAAGTCAATGAGTTCCTCTGATAGGGGGATTAATTGACTAAAGTTATCAAAGAAGAGAATTAGGGCGGGGCCCACATCCCTTAATTGAGAAGGCACGACTTGGAAAACCCTAGGTCAGCGCCAATCCAATTAGGGCGGGACCCACAATCGCCTGATTAAAGAGTCACAACCTGGAAAACCCTAGGTCTGCGTGAAACATATTGGGGTGGGGCCCACGACAAAGCCCCGATCCCCCCCCTCCTTCTTTTCCCTTCCGCCCCACTCCTCCCTTCCTCTCTTCCTCCCGCTTCGCCTCTCTCTCTTTTCTTCCTCCCGCTTCGCCTCTCTCTCTTTTCTTCCTCCCCTGCTTCGTTCCGCGGCAGTCGCCGCTTCACTCTTTTTTCCTTCTCCCCCTGTCGGCTCCCCTGTTCTCTCTTTCTCCTTCCGATGACCTCGGCTCCTCCCTCTCCGGCTTCTGGCCGGCCTTCCTCCCCCTCTCCTTCCCCGACCCGGCTCTCGGCCGTTCCTCTCTCTCTTTCCCCTCCGTCTCAACTCCTCTCTCTCGTTTCAATTCCCTTTCGTCCCTCTCCCGCCCATGGCGTCGGTTCCCCCTCTCTCCCTTCCACTTCAATTCCTCTCCCCTTCTCTCCTTTCCGCGGCCCTCCCTTGTCGCCTCGGCTCCCGTCCACCTGGCTTCGTGGTCGGCGTTCTGCCTCGATCTCTTCTTTCTTTCCCCTTCGACGGTGGTGGCTTCGACAATCCGGTCTAGAGGGATTCGGTCACAAGTTTCTGCACAGAAGTCCCAATGAAATTCGGCAAGGAGGTTTGATTAAGGAATAGCATCGAGTTGTTAACAGTCCAAGGGTGGACCCCACCACTTCGAATTCGTCCCAAACTACTCAAGCTCGATTACAAGCCATGGGGAGTTTGGGAGAAGGAAGAAAACGTCTACCACCGAAGGAGCTCCTAAACAACGAATCCATCACACACAAAAAAAATAATAATAATAATAATAAAGAATATTTAAGTCAACACGGGGCCCATGGCGCTGCCTCCCCTTCCTCCCCTGCGCGGGAGCAGTTCTGTCGAAGCCGGAGCAACTCCGCCGCCGCAGGAGCTCGTCGCTGAGTCAGCACCACACAAGGCAGGGCCCGCTGCCTCCCCTTCCTCCCCTGCACGGGAACAGTTCTGCCGAAGCCTAAACAACTCCGCCGCCGCAGGAGCTCGCTGCTGAGTCAGCGCCACACAGGGCGGGGCCCATGGCGCTGCCTCCATTCTTCCTCCTGTGCTGGAGCAATTCTGCCGAAGTCCGGGCTCATTGCTTGAGTCGGCGCCACCTGGCGGGGCCGCGGTCTTTGCCTCCCTTCTTCCTCCTGCGTTGGAGCAATTCTGCCGAGGCCGGAGCTCGATGCTGAATCAGCGCCACACAGGCGGGGCCCATGGCGCTGCCTCCCTTCTTCCTCCTGCGCTGGAGCAATTCTGCCGGAGCCGGAGCTCTCTGCTGAGTCAGCGCCACACACGGCGGGGCCCACGGCGTTGCCTCCCATCTTCCCCAGAGCAGAATTAACTTTGCCGAAGCCGAAGTTCGTCAGCTGAGTCAGCGCCATGCAATGTGGAGTTCACTGCGCAGTCTCTCTCTTCTCCGGCGCTGAAGCAAAGCTACTGAAACTACACCTCTCACCAGTCCGATGCACACAGAGTCGCCGAGTGGCACCTCTTCACCAGCGCGACATCCAAAGTGGCCGAGGTTTGCAGAATTTTGCAAAATCCATCGCGTCGGCCTTCTCCGAGGTTTCGAAACAACTTTCGGCAATACTCAAAGCAAACCGTAGCCAGTAGCTCAACCCCAATTCGTCGTTGTTGCTCAAACACGGGCGACATCTGCGCTTCGGTATTCATCATCTCTCTATACCAGGTACATACTCCACATGTAATGCTGTAAAAAAAAAAAAAAAAAAAAAAAAAAAAAACAAACAACTCTAAAACAACAAGAGAGCAAAAAAAAGAAGAAAAGAAAAAAAGAATGAAAAAAAAAAGCATTACAAGGTGTCTGAGAAAATATACACCGTCCTAAAAAAGCAAGAGGACAGAAAAGCATACGTACACAAAAGATAAACGATCCTAAAAGAGTAAGAGGATCAACAAAAAAAAAAAGGTGTGTGTGCGTCGTGTTCATTCACCTTCACATTCGAAACTTGTTCGTTCCTCCCGAACGAACAAGTCTCGAAGGGGGCAATCTGTATGCACCAAAATGTGCATGACCCAAATTCAACAGGTCCAGGAGTCCATCGACCCAGCAAACAAAGTTCGTGGACAGGCCTCGACAATTCTCGAAGTAATCCGACGTAGCCCATCGCCAGGATCCCGTCTCGTCGCATCATCGACACAATGAGTCATCTTACAACCATCAACGACTCGGTGAGTCATTGGCACGTCAGCATGAGTCAGCATACAGTCACCTTCCTCAAACGTGGAGATAAAAACCCAGAAAAAGGGCCACGATCCTCATTCAAGGGATCTCAACAGGGAGTTCCTGGTCTCCCTCCTTCCCTCTCCTCATCTCAACTACAGCAGCGAGAAAGGGGATCGTGATCCCCTTTCCCGTGCAAAATCCCTCAACCACCACACAGGCCAGGGCTACAAAGGGCGAAGCTCCCCTGTTCGGGGGTTGGAAAAACTTTCATCCCTACGGTTGGAGAAATCACATTGAAAGACTCTCTTAACATCGGTCGCGAAGCTCTCTCGTTCCCAAATCGAAGGTCCAAAACTCCCTTCACGGAGAAGAGTTACTCACGCCATGAGAGGTTCTTTCATCACAAAGAAGTTCAACATCTGCAGTTCATCGTTCTACAAACTTCGACCCGAAGCAATTCTACACCGTCGCCGGCATCGTTACAAGTCGAAACACACGGAACACAAATACTTCCGTCCGGCCAGACAAAAGCCATACCAGATCGTGTACACCCGTTTACGAACTTCGAAGTCTCGACGACGACCTCGCTAGAGTCAAAACCGCCAAATTCACACGGAGATCGAATCAGAGGAAGCCTAGGAGAGTGAAATCGCGTTCCTTGATATTTACAACACACCCTGTAACAAATTATTCTAAAGTAATTGAAAACTTCTCTCGGTCGTGCCTCTTCGCGGACCGGCGGGTTTTCGGTGAAACTATTTAATATTTCAATAGATCAAAACATTCAAAAATTAGTGGTGGGTATATTGAAAATAGTTATGTCAATAAGAACCAAATTGGGCTCCGATTTGGTTCAACTATAGGTCGAACCGGATGCTTCGATTATTTTTAAAAACACTACTAATTGTTATCAAATATTTTTTTAAAATATGATATGTTAAATCCCATATTAAAATAGTTTCAAATTAATTAATTTAAAATACACTCAATTGTTTAAAATTATACCATTTTATAAAATTTAATTTTTTAATTTCTTGAATTAGCTTAAAATGTAATTAGGATGTCTATAAAATCTATTTATGTAAGTCAAAAATACAGAACGCATAACGCATACGTAAAACGCATTACGCATAACGCAGACGCATTAACCCATAATGCATAACGCATTAATCCATACGAGACGCATACGTAAAATGCATACGCATTACCGAGACGATTACCCACACGCAATAATGCATTAACCATTACCGCATTAAACGCATACGCATCTCGCATACGCATACCGCATACGCATGAGACAAACACGCACTCTGACACGCACACAAACACCGACTCGCATAACAAACACGCATTAATGCATACGCATTAATCACGAACCACGCATAATCCATATGCATACCGCATTACCGCATTACGCATTAATCATTAATCGATTAACGACTAACCATTAAGAACCACACGCATACGCATTACCGCATACGCATTAACCACGCAACGCATTACGCATTACGCATTACGCATTAATCGACACGCATACGTGCAACGCATACGCACACGCATTACCACAGGCAACGCATAATGCATACGCATACGCATTACGCATACGCATACGCATTAATGCATTACCGCATACGAACGCCTGCATTACACGCATACCGCATACGCATACGCATTACGCATAACGCACACGCATTAATGCATACGCATTACCGCATTACGCATTACGCACACGCATAACGCATTACGCATAACAAACACAAACACAAACACGCATTACCGCATTACCGCATTAGAACCGCATTACGCATACGCATTACGCACCCGCATTACCGCATACGCATTAATCGGCATTACCACATTACGCATTACGCATTACGCGCACTCCGCACGCAGACGCAGCATTACGACGCCAGACGCAGACGCATAACACGCAGACGCAGACGCAGACGCAGACGCAGACGCAGACGCATACGCATACGCATTACGCATTACGCATTACGCATTAATTCCACAGATCAGACACCGCAACCGCATACGCATACGCATGCATTACGCATACGCATTACCGCACGAACCGCAGAACATTGACACCGCATTAATGCAGAACCGCATAATGCATACGCATTACTGCATTACTGCATACGCATACGCATTACCGCATAACGCATTAATGCATTACTGCAGACCACGCATTAACGCATTAACGCATTACGCAGTACCTGCATTAATGCATTAATGCAACCGCATTACTGCATTACATGCAGAACCAACCGCAGAACCATTAATGCTTAACGAACCGACATGCATTACGGAACCACACACACACACACACACACACACACAAACACAAACACAACACACACACACACACACACACACACACACACACACACACACACACACACACACACACACACACACACACACACACACACACACACACACACACACACACCGACATACACACCGACACACACACACACACACACACACGACACACACACACACACACACACACACACACACACACACACACACACACCACACACACACACACACACACACACACACACACACACACACACACCGACCGCAGAATGAACACGTATATAGACACGCATTAACGCATACGCATTAATGCATTAATGCATACGCATACGCATTACGCAACCGCATACGCATTACGCATACGCATAATGCATTACGCATTACGCATTACCGCATACGCACCACTCGCAGACACGCATACGCATACGCATTAACGCACGCACGCATTAATGCATACGCATACACGCATAACGCATACGCATTACGCATTACGCATTACGCATTACGCATTACGCATTAACGCATACGCATACGCATAACGCATTACCGCATAACCATACGCATTAACCGACACGCATTAACGCATAACGCATTACGCATTACGCCACGCATTACGCATACCGCATTAATCGACACGCATTAACGCATTAATGCATTACGCACCCAGACGCAGACGCAGACATGCACGACGCACGCGCAGACACGCATAATGCACGCCAAACGCATAACGCATTAACGCATACGCATTACCGCATTAATGCATACACGCATTACAGACATATAGACATAGACACGCATTACGCATACGCATTACGCATACGCATACACGACAGGACATAGACACGCATACGCATTAATGCATTACGCATTACGCATTACCGGACAATGCAGAACGCATACGCATACGCATACGCATACGCATACTGCATTACGCACATAGACCGCATACGCATTAATGCATTCACGCATACGCATTAATCACACATGCATTAATGCACTTAAGACAATGCATACGCATAACGCATACGCATTAATCGGCTAATGCATAATACCACACACACGCATACGCATTAATGCATTAAAGACATGCATAAAGACTCGCACATGGACCACACACACACACACACACACACACACACACACACACACACACACACACACACACACACACACACACACACACACCACTTGTCGACCACACACCGATACACACACACACACACACACACACACACACACACACACACATACACACACTTGACACACACACACACACACACACACACACACACACCTGCTTGACACACTGACACACAACACACCTGGACACACACACTTGACACACACTAACACACACACACACACACACACACACACACACACCGACTTGACACCGACACGTATATAGACACGTATTAATCATTACACACATACGCATTAATACGTAATGGAACCCACATTACAACCACACGAACCACGAACCATTACACACCGACACGCATTACACGCATACCACATTACCACGCATTACGCCACGCATTAATCGCATTAACATTACATGCACGCATTACGCATTACCGCATACGCTGCATTATAGACACAGCATTACGAATCGCATTAACGCAACCAGAACACACATACGCAACGCATTACGCATTACGCATTACCACATTAACGCATTACCGCATACGCATTACCGCATTACCGCACCACTCACAACCACAGACACACACCACGCACACACATTAACACATACACGCACACACATTACACAAACAGACATTAACCACGCACGAACCACAGACACAGACCGCACACGAATTACGCATTAACCGCAAACACGCATTAACCACATTAAACGACACGGACATAGACACGCATTACACATAACGCATTACCGCATTAACCACACACGGACACGATTACACGCAACAGACACAGAACCGGACGCACCACACGAACCACGCATTACGCATATAGAACCACGAACATTACCGCATTACGCATTAATGCACGAACCACGGATTACCACATTACCACGCATTACACACGCAACGCACACGCATTAATGCAGAACCATACACGCATTACCACGAACATAATACACAAAGACACGCATACACATACCACGACGCACACGAACACGCACACACATGCACACACACAAAACA